>QJPP01000673.1:0-72275 GCA_003996215.1 Jaltomata sinuosa | reverse complement strand
TTCCAAATCATTTCCATCAAAAACGAGCCCCCCGGGCCATGAAAGGTTTAGAAAACAGTGTCAGTAGGCCCAAAGCCAAAACCACAGTAAAACATGGATAAAACCTCTTTATATGCATGGAAATGGTATGATCACACACATTATACACAAGTGAAATCAACCATTTCCAAATCATTTCCATCAAAAACGGGCCCCTCGGGCCATGCAAGGTTTAGAAAACAGTATCAGTAGGCCCGAAGCCAAAACCACTGTAAAACATCGATAAAACCTCTTTATATGCATGGAAATGATATGATCACACACAACAATAGCTGCCCAACAGCTTACAATTAACCTACCGACCCTGCACAGGCCACAGCTACTCAGCAAGCATAACCAGCCTAGAAGGATAATTCTATGCCCGGGACTCGCGGACATTCCCAAAATCCCACCTTCTATTTTCCAGAGTCAACAAGGCCTCACAGGACCACAAGGGTAAATAAAATATATCGGCAAATACTACAAGCAACGAAGGAACAAAAGTAGGCGGACATGAATAAAGCGGTCGAGGTCTGTGGTACCAACCTAATAAACCAACCCAAGGATGCCCATTAATACAATTTTATCCTATATATGCGGAGTCTAGGGAAAATAAACCGTAACCTACCTGTCGTCTGATGACAAGCTCGAACCTCTCCGAAAAGAAGCTCCGAAACGAAATCAAACTTGAACTCGGGCTTGAATAACTTGACGTAGAAAATTGATTTTCATTTGAGAATCAACTATAGTTTCGACACATGCTTTCTTCCACAAACTCCCTCCAGCCATCTGCTTGCATATAGGTACTACAGCCTATGCTAATGTTTGGATGGAAAATAAAATGGAGGTTTGTAGTAAAAGAAACAGTAACATAAGTTCTACTTTCTCCTAACTAAGTGAACAACTTTCTCCTAACTAAGTGAATATATACATAATGTAAAGTAGATATAAGTTAGGCAGCAACATTTCAATGTAATCTCCACATGCTGCCACCTTTAGCTAATATTTGTTGGCCACTCCCTCCACCTACACGTGGAGTGGAGGTGGCAAGGACAAAAAGAAATTCTTATCCCGTTATTTATATATTCGGGTATTGCATAAATTCGTGGTAAAATAAATATAATATTTTAAATATACCATAATTCATAGAAAATCATTTTCAATAAAACCTACTAGATTATAATAATAATTTTCAACATAGCTAAATTTACTATCTCCGTTAAAATAATACAATGTATAAAAACCTTATAAAATAAATACATATACCATTATATCGTAACAAAATATTTTTCATAAACCTTTAAAATATTTTGAAAAGGCAATAATAATATAATTTTACCAAATTCAACTTTTAAATAAAATATTTTCAAATACACGCACGCTGCTAATAAAATTCTTAAGCTTAGGCTCGTAATTCACCAACGCACGATTTTGATACTCAAGAATTCTCTCGGGATCCTCCCTTATGTTTTATCACTGTTTCGGAACTGAAATGGCGTTTTAAAACGTGAAGTTGAGGCTTAAATCGAGTTTAACCTGACCCGATTCGCGACCCGGTTCGCAACCCATTTTCTGCCAGACAGTCCGCGGTAAAACTGTCATAACGTTTTACTCCGAGATCAGTTGGATGGGCGGTTTTGTGCGTTGGAAACTAGACTCGTAGACCTTCGATTTGGTATTTCGGGGGACTTCTAACTCTTTATATATTGAGAGAAAAGCTCCGAGACATTTGACCCAAAGTTCAGAAAATTTATCAAAGAACCTTACGATCAAACAAATGGACCCGGCGCCGAAATACCGGTCCTGACGAGCCTTAAGTGACTTGGGTCTGCTACAACAAGCTCTAACGGTTCAAGGAAGACGTATACATGGAAATAACCGGAAGGGTCATTACAATAATTAATCAAGTCCGATCCTATATATTAATGGTCCATCGTCTTGAATATATATGTCTCGTCTTTAGTGATGTACATATATATAGTACATATATTCAAAAGCTAATTAAATTAACTAATCGATAATTCATCCAAGTAGTGGAATACGTTGTATTATGTACATATGAGGTAATATACGATCGTTAAGTAATGTAATTAACCAAGCCCTATATATTACTGGTCCGTCATCTTGAATATATGTCTCGTCTAGTGATGTACATATATAGTACGTATTCAAAAGCTAATTAATTAATCGATCGATAATCCATCCAAGTATTATGAAATACAATGTATAGTAATATAATCATTGAGTAATGTAATGAATCAATAATGTATCCGAGTTTATGAAATACGTTGATGATTAAATAATTTTTATTAATTTTTTAAATTTTTTTTAATAAAACCGACCTCAAGTGGTCGGTTTTATCAAAAAATACTTTATTAAAAAAATATTTTTTAGTAAAACCGACCACAGTTGGTCGATTTTTAATTTATTTATTTTTAATTTCATTTTATTAAAACCGACCACAGTTGGTCGGTTTTTGAATTTTTTTTTAATTTCTTTTACCTAAAAACCCTAACATTCACACATATCTAACTACACACTCTCTCTCCCCGACGGCTAACCCCTCCACCACTACCCTTACACACCTCTCCCTCCGGTGCACCCCTCCCTCCGGCGCTCCTCCCTCCGCCGTCCCCCCTCCTCCGTCTTCCCCCTCCTCCGCCTTCCCCCTCCCTCACATATCACCACCCTCACACACCCTCCGGCGACTCCTCCCTCCGGCGCCCCCTCCCTCCGAAAACCTTCCCTACGGCGTCCCCCCCTCCTCCGCCTTCCACCGTTGCCGCTGCTGCTGCTGAAGGTTGCTGCCGCTGCTGCTACTGAAGGTTGCTGCCGCTGCTGCTGCTGAAGGTTGTTGTCGCCTACCGCTGCCGCCTGTCGCCGTCGCTGTTGCTGCTCCGGTGGGGGTCCATCAAGGTAAGTAATTTTAATTTTCTTGTTAATTAATCGTAGTTATTAAATTAGGGTTTATCATTGTTAATTTTAGTTACTAAATTAGGATTTATCATTTAACTAGGACATTTCATTGTTAATTTTAGTTACTAAATTAGGATTTATCATTTAATTAGGGTTTATTATTGTTAATTAGTTTGTCTTATATGGTGGATGTGAACTAGTGAATTTGAATAGTGAAGTAGTGAATTGAAAATGTGAACTAGTGACTTAGAATAGTGAAGTATAATGACTTGAAATTATGAACAAGTTACTTAAAATAGTGAAGTATAGTGAGTTCAAATTGTGAGATAGTGACTTGTAATGAATTGGAATAGGAAACTTAGTCTTTAATTTAGTTTATTTAATTATTAGCGTGATAATGTATTTGTTTAGCATAAGTGTCAACACTAGTTGATCCTATTGATGACAAAATTGATTTTCTTGCAAGATCAATTTATGTCCACCTAGTGTTGACACTTAGTCTTTAATTTGATTATAATGTGGTTGATTAGCATAAGTGTCAACACTAGTTGATCCTATTGATGACAAAATTGATTTTCTTGCAAGATGAATTTGTGTCCACCTAGTGTTGACACTTAGTCTTTAATTTGATTATAATGTGGTTGATTAGTAAGTGTCAAGACTAGTTGATCCTATTGATGACAAAATTGATTTTCTTGCAAGATCAATTTGTGTCCATCTAGTGTTGACACTTAATACTAATTAGCATCCTTGGGTTGGATTTTATTAGCTTTGCATCCCAGACCTTGTCCGCTTTATGGTTGTAGTATTCGTTTTAGTTGGTAGTATTACCCTTGTGGCCCTGTGTGGCCTTGATTATGCCTCTGGACCATAGATGGTGGGTTATTTGGGAATGTCCGTGAGTCTCGGACATCGATATATCGATTATAAAGCTGGTTATGTATGATGTAGAGCGATTAGAGCCTGTGCAGGGCCGATAGGTTTATTTGTGAGCCATTGGGCTACTGATTGTGTTTGGCACATCATTATCATGCATATAAACTGAAAATATGAACTAGTGACTTAAAATTGTGAAATTTAGTAAGTTGAAATTGTGAATTAGTGACTTAAAATAAGTAAAGTGTAGTTAGTTGTTAATTAAAATTTTGAACTAGTGACTTAAAATAATGAAGTGTATTAAGTTAAAATTTTTAACTAGTGACTTAAAATAAGTAAAGTGTAGTTAGTTGTTAGTTGAAATTTTGAACTAATGACTTAAGATTGTGAAGTGTAGTAAGTTGAAATTTTGAACTAGTTACTTAAAATAAGTAAAATGTAGTTTGTATTAAGTTAAAATTTTGAACTAGTGACTTAAAATAAGTAAAATATAGTTTGTATTAAGTTAAAAATTTGAACTAGTGACTTAAAATAAGTAACATGTAGTTTGTATTAAGTTAAAATTTTGAAATAGTGACTTAAAATAAGTAAATGATAGTTTGCATTAAGTTGAAATTGTAAACTAGTGACTTAAAATAAGTAAAGTGTAGTTAGTTGTTAGTTGAAATTTTGAACTAGTGACTTAAAATAATGAAGTTTATTAAGTTAAAATTCGAACTAGTGACTTAAAATAGTGAAGTGTAGTAAGTTAAAATGTTGAACTAGTGACTTAAAATAAGTAAAGTGTAGTTAGTTATTAGTTGGAATTGTGAACTAGTGACTTAAAATTGTGAAGTTTAGTAAGTTGAAATTTTGAACTAGTGACTTAAAATAGTGAAGTGTATTAAGTTAAAATTTTAAACTAGTGACTTAAAATAAGTATAGTGTAGTTAGTTGTTAGTTGAAATTTTGAACTAGTGACTTGAAATTGTGAAGTGTAGTAAGTTAAAATTTTAAACTAGTGACTTAAAATAAGTAAAGTGTAGTTAGTTGTTACTTGAAATTTTGAACTAATGACTTAAGATTGTGAAGTGTAGTAAGTTGAAATTTTGAACTAGTTACTTAAAATAAGTAAAATGTAGTTTGTATTAAGTTAAAATTTTGAACTAGTGACTTAAAATAAGTAACGTGTAGTTAGTTGTTACTTGAAATTTTGAACTAATGACTTAAAATTGTGAAGTTTAGTAAGTTGAAATTTTGAACTAGTGACTTAAAATAGTGAAATTTATTAAGTTAAAATTTGAACTAGTGACTTAAAATAGTGAAGTGTAGTAAGTTAAAATTTTGAACTAGTGACTTAAAATAAGTAAAGTGTAGTTAGTTGTTAGTTGAAATTTTGAACTAATGACTTAAGATTGTGAAGTGTAGTAAGTTGAAATTTTGAACTAGTGACTTAAAATAAGTAAAATGTAGTTGTATTAAGTTAAAATTTTGAACTAGTGACTTAAAATAAGTAACATGTAGTTTGTATTAAGTTAAAATTTTGAACTAGTGACTTAAAATAAGTAAATGATAGTTTGCATTAAGTTGAAATTGTGAACTAGTGACTTAAAATAAGTAAAGTGTAGTTAGTTGTTAGTTGAAATTTTGAACTAGTGACTTAAAATAATAAAGTTTATTAAGTTAAAATTTGAACTAGTGACTTGAAATTGTGAAGTGTAGTACGTTAAAATTTTAAACTAGTGACTTAAAATAAGTAAAGTGTAGTTAGTTGTTAGTTGAAATTTTGAACTAATGACTTAAAATTGTGAAGTTTAGTAAGTTGAAATTTTGAACTAGTGACTTAAAATAGTGAAATGATTAAGTTTTAATTTTTAACTAGTGACTTAAAATAAGTATAGTGTAGTTAGTTGTTAGTTGAAATTTTGAAGTAGTGACTTGAAATTGTGAAGTGTAGTAAGTTAAAATTTTAAACTAGTGACTTAAAATAATTAAAGTGTAGTTTGTATTAAGTTAAAATTTTGAACTAGTGACTTAAAATAAGTAAAGTGTAGTTAGTTGTTAGTTGAAATTAATGTGTATTAATGTGATTTAGTTATTGGAATTAGTTCAAATGTGATTTAATTAAGCTCTAGTTTGATTTATTATTTGTGTAGATGGAACTTGATCGTAGTTGGATGTATAATAGAAACAATCCTGGTCGAGCGGGTATGATTCCGGAATTTGCAGAAGGTGTCACTCGTTTTATAAATCATGCAAAGACACTTGAGGCTTTTTAAACTTCAAAATTGATTAGGTGTCCTTGTATTAACTGTAGGAACGTGAGATATCAAACAACAGAGAATGTTTCTATGCATCTTATGTTCAAGGGTTTTAAACCAGGATATACAGTTTGGACTAGTCATGGTGAAGTTGATAGTAACATTAATAGGTTTAGTAACTTTGTTGTTGGTGAAAGTAGTAGATCTGAGGAACATAATTATGTCCAAGATTCTAGAATGCCGGATATGATTCATGATGCTTTTGGGATGCATTCTGATTTTGAATTTGGGGAAAATGTAGAAGAACCTCCCAATGAAGAAGCACACAATTTTTATGAACAATTGCGTGATGCTAGTCGTCCTTTCTTTGAATGGAGTCCGCACTCTCAATTGTCTGTTGCAGTTAGATTGTTAAGTATCAAATATGATTGGAATGTTGCTCAAGGAGCAATGGACTCTATGATAGACCTTATGAATGAATTAGTTGACTCCAATATAGAGGTTACTGATTCTTACTATAAGGCAAAGAGATTGGTTTCAAAGTTAGGGCTCTCCTCGATCAGAATTGATTGTTGTGAAAATGATTGCATGTTATACTTTAAGGAGGATGTTAATATAGAGTCATGTAAGTTCTATGGACACCCTCGCTATAAGCGTGGTTCTAGTGGAAAGAAAATTGCTTTTAAGATCATGCATTATTTACCTCTTATACCAAGGTTGAAGAGGTTGTATGCATCAAATAGCTCCTCTCCTCATATAAGATTGCACCGTGAAAATAGAAGACCACCTAGTGTCATGTGTCATCCATCAGACGAAGAGGCCTGGAAGTAATTTGATAGAACTTATCCAGATTTTGCAGCTAAACCAAGGAATGTTAGGTTGGGTTTGTGTGCTGATGGTTTCACCCTTTTTCAGTTGGGGCTGTACCATATTCATGTTGGCCTGTGTTTATTACACCGTATAATCTTCCACCTGAGATGTGTATGACAAGTCTATATATATTTTTGAATTGTGTTATTCCTGGCCCGCGTAATCCAAAAGGTCTGATCGATGTGTACTTACAACCTTTGATTGATGAGTTGAAACTGTTGTGGTCTGTGGGGGTTGAAACATGGGACGGAGCTTCGTAAACAAAATTTCAACTTGCGTGCTACCTTAATGTGGACTATTAATGATTTTCCTGCTTATGGAATGTTGTCTGGGTGGATGACTGCTGGAAAGTTAGCTTGTCCCTACTGCATGGAAGATACTAAATCATTCACATTAAAACATGATCGAAAAACTTCATGGTTTGATTGTCACCGTCGGTTCTTGCAACCTATCATGAGTTCAGGAGAATGAAATATGCATTTATAAAGAATAAAACTGAACACAGTGGTCCACCGCCATTATTAACGGGTCATGATATTTGGGAGAGGGTTCAAAATTTGCCAAAGATTACCGAGGAACCACCGTATAAATTCCATGGGTACGGTGTTGCGCATAATTGGACTAAATAGAGCATATTCTGGGAATTACCTTATTGGAAGGATAATCTACTCAGACAGAATCTTGATGTCATGCATATTGAAAAAAATTATTTTGATAATTTGTTCAACACTGTAATGGATGTAACTGGCAAGACAAAGGATAATATTAAGGCTAGACTTGACTTACCGGAACACTGTAGACGACCAGAGTTACATTTACAAGAGTCTGCCAACGAGAAGTTGCTTAAGCCCAAGGCCAGTTATTCATTCACAATGGAATAAAAGCGAAAAATTTTTGAGTGGGTGCAGAGTTTGAAGATGCCAGATGGATATGCCTCCAATTTGGGGAAGAGGGTTGACATGGACCATGGAATCTTACATGGGATGAAAAGTCATGACTGCCACGTTTTCATGGAACAATTACTTCCGATTACTTTTAATGGATTGCCTAAAAATATATGGAAACCGATGGCAGAGATCAGTTTATTTTTCAAAGATTTGTGTTCCAGCACATTGAGAGTAGAAAATCTGATTAAGATGGCTGAAAATATTATTGTTATCAGTAATAAGTTGGAGAAGATTCTTCCACCTGGGTTCTTCGATGTGATGGAACATCTTCCCATTCACCTTGTCCACGAAGCCCTACTGGGAGGTCCAGTTCAAAATATGTGGATGTATCCTTATGAGCGGTAAGTAACTACAACACATTTATTCTTATTTCTTCAATTATATACATATCTAACGTAAAATTTTACAGCACCATTGGCAAGTCTAAAAGGAGTGTCAAAAACAAAAATAGGGTGGAAGGCTCTATAGCTGAAGCATATCTTGCTAGAGAAACAACCCACTTTTGTTGTTACTACTTTGATGATCAAGTGTCGTGCTTGAGAAACAGACCTAATCGACACGCTGATGCCGAGACTGATGCCGCAGTACAACCATTATCAAACTTCAATCAGTCGGGTAAGGGTTCAAAAAGGCGTAGATTGCGCATACTTACCGAAAAGGAGAAAAAATCTACAGCGCTACATGTCTTGCTGAATTGCCCAGAAGTCCAGCCCTTTTTAGAGTAAGGAAATTAAATACTTACACAACATATTCAACTACAATTTCATTAAGAAAATTAACTATATTTTTAATGTAATACTACAGTTATTTTGTGGAGCTATATGTCCATGATCAAGTGTGTTTGTCATTTACAACATGGTATACTGATTGGGTAAGTGTTATAATATATACATAATAACAAAAATGTAATAGTTCTCTTCCTTCTACTAACACTATTCTTAATTTACTAACCATATATAGGTCTACAATTCAGAAAATGCCGCCACATTTGATCAATTTTTCAAGGATATTTCTTGGGGAACGATTAAAGTTCATACAATGTCCCAATATAATGTAAATGGTTTTAAATTTGCCACGGAGGAATACTCAAAGAATAGAAAAACTAACAATAGTGGGGTTTGGGTTAAAGGTGGCGATGGAAACAAAAATGAGAACGTTGATTATTTTGGCGTGCTACAGGAGATTCTGGAGGTGGAGTATTCTGGTTGGCCAATCAAAAGAATTGTACTTTTTCAATGCAAGTGGTTTGATCCAAAACCAAACAGAGGTACAAAAGAACTTAAGCAACATAACATCATTGAAGTCAAACACACCAGGACTTATCATGCTTATGATCCTTTTATTATTGCACACAATGCTAAGCAAGTGTACTATGCTCCTTATCCGTTGCGTAGGGACAAGTATGATTGGTGGGTTGTAATCAAAACTAAGCCTATGGGGCGGGTGAAAGTTGAGAATGTGTTGGATGTTGCTTATCAAAATGAAATAGCAATTGTTCATCAAGAAGTGGACGTTGAGTTAGAAACCAACTTGGAGCATCCTGATCACATTTTAGAAGAAGTTAGTAGAGAAGAGTTAGAAACATTACCAAATATCGAGGAGGATGAATCAACAGATGAAGAAGTTGAATGGGCAACTGAGGAGGAGACTTCCGAAGAGAATGAATGGATAGATGGGGACGAAACTTCCGAAGAGAATGAATAGCAATTAGCATGTTGTATTTATTATTTTTAATTATTGAATCCGAAGAGGATATTTCTTTTAATATTTACAGCCTTCTTAGATTTGTAAAATGTAATCTTCAATTATAGTTCTTTAATCAAGAGTCATGTCTGAAGTTCAATTTTGGTCATTGTGTTTGTTGTTAAGTTTATTGTTCAAAATATTAGTAACCTGAGCATTTCTAAGTTGTTATTTTTAACTGGACCTTCATTTTAAGAGTTTTTCCTTTACAGTTCTATGTTTTTTCTTTTAACTTCACCTTCATTTTAATAGATGGTAGATAAGAACAAGGCTAACCAAAATATCAATCCAAAAAAGAAAAAAAGCTCAATACTTCTGAAAGACCGATTGAGGTCATGATAGCTGATGAGCCCCCGTGAGTTTATATCTCACCACGAGCCTCACTTTCAGCTACTCACTCGGTACATCAGTCACATAATGCCTCTACTCGCGTGACTCAACTTTCTGGTCATTCTATATCTTTGCCCATCATGGTACCCACTTCGGGTTACCAAACACTACAGGGTTATTCCCATCTTGGTCATCAGTCTACCTTGCCATCAGCCAGGACTAGTCAGTCCAGTGCTGCTAGTGGATCAATTGGACTTTCAGGTCTTCGTCTTGGTTCCGGTGGCTCGAGTTCTAATACTCCCACAACCCAGCACTCAGATGCACATGGTCCACGGCTAGGTGGTTTACAGTCAGGCGATAGATACCATACCCAAAGACTCATCATCGAGCCTATAGGATATAGGTATTATTCAACTATATTACATTTTTTTTATATGTTTATTTTTTAATTTACAAATTTATATTCCAAGTGTTTAATCTTGTATTGCAGGTTATTTCCGAATGAAGGAATGACAAAAATAATCCTTAATTGCATCGGATCATTTTATAATGATATGTACCCGACTTGGGGTTCGATACCACTTAATATCCAAGGACAGATCTTTATAGAATTTAGGGTAAAAATATTTTTCAATTAAATTCACATTATATACATTTAAATTTGCTATACATTTCTAGAATAAATATTTAACTATTTTTTATTGCAGAAATATTACGTATGGGCTCCCGAGCATGACAATAAAGTTCAAAGTAGCTTCAAATATAGAGCTGGGAAGGCGCTTAGTGGCCCATTTTCTGAATGTCGGGAAGAAAATAGAGTTCCATCTTTTGTGGTGCCAGATATGTGGGCCAAGTTATTGAATTTCTGGAAAACTGATGAAAAATTTCTTAAGAGAAGGGAGATCGGGAAGAAGGCTCGAGCATCGGATAAGGGCGGCTCTTTACACACTGGTGGGGCCATTAGCCAGCTTTCTAGAAAGAAGAGAATGGTATATTTTTTTAATTCAGTTAAATAAAATTATCCTTTTTGATAAGTAGCTTTTGGAGATTAATAATCACATTATATGCATGTTGTTTGCAGGAAAAAGACTTGGGTAGGCCTGTAACACAGGAAGAGTTATTCAAAGTTTGTCACACAAAGACGCCAAAAAATCTCACAGATGAAAGTTGGTGTGAGACACGTGCTCAACGGACACATGTAAGAACTGCATTCAAACTATTTTTTTTATTCTTTTTTTTCTTTTATCTATTATATTCTTATGCTAAGAGTTATTCATTTAAATATAGGAGTCGTTTGTGCAAAGAATTCAGGAGTACCGTAGTACTCAACCTCCTGAAAGTCAGGACACACTGCTTACAGATGAACAAGTAGAACAATTTTGGCGAGAGAGTGCGGGTGAACCAGTAAGAGGTTCAGTCTATGGTTACACACAAAAGGCTTATGCGGAGAAGAAACCCTGGTTTTATTGTCCATCATCTTCAGGCTTCGATAATATGGAAAAAGCGGTCATGTCTGTAATGAAGGAGGAGATATCTATGCTCACTGCCGAGCTTGCTGCATCAACCGAAAGGGAGAAGAAAAGAGACGAGCAGATTGCACAGATTGCAGTAGCAAAGGAGATAGAGAACAAGAGGTATGCGGAGCTTCAGTCCCAGTTAAAATATCTTTTTGAGTCGGGAAAGATTATTCCTCAGTGTGCTAGTGATAAACGTCGATGCCTAGTGGATGAGTCTGATATCGAGGGTGAGGAGGGTGAAGAGGATGAGGATGAGGATGATGAGTAGTTGTACCTAACTACTAGACATTTTGGACTTAGTGTATATAGTTTGTACACTTTTTAGATTGTTTGATCGTATTTTAAGTTTAATTTGAAGTAGTGAAACGTAAATATAGAAAAATATCATGTTGACAGCTATTTGAGCTGGTTTTGGTTGAATATATGCATTATCAAATATGCAGGTGGGCAATTCAAATTGCAGCAATTTACTGCCAATTTTATGGTAAAATATCGACAACAAACCGACCTCCTGAGGTCGGTGTTTTGGGTAATTTTTCCAGAAAACCGACATCAGATAGTCGGTTTTTTGAATAAAATTTTCCAAAAAACCGACATTAGGTAGTCGGTTTTTTGAATAAAATTTTCCAAAAAACCGACATCAGGATGTCAGTTTTTTGAATAAAATTTTCCAAAAAACCGACGTCAGGAAGTCGGTTTTTTGAATAAAATTTTCCAAAAACCCGACCTCAGTAGGTCGGAATCGCCTGAAATAAGAAAATAAAATTTAAATAATACCAACCTCAGGAGGTCGGAATATCAGAAAAATAATAAATTAAAATTTCAGTAATACCAACTTCCGGAGGTCGGAAAACCAAAAAAATAATAAATTAAAAATTAAACAATACCGACCACCGGAGGTCGGTATATTATATTTTTAATAATATTTTTTTTAAAAGAAATCGACCTCTAAATGTCAGAAAAATAATAATAAATAAAAATATAATTAAATAAAACCGACTTCAGGAAGTCGAAAATAAAACAAAATAAAATATATATTAAATTCTTAATTTTTGGATTTAAAATTAAATACCGACCTCATGATGTCGGTATAGAAAACCAACCAAGCTTTTCCTGACTAGGGCTTTTGAGTCGGTTTTGAGTCGGTTTTTCAGGGAAAACCGACCTCTAGATATCGGTTTTTTGAGGTCGGTTTTCCCTGTTTTTCTAGTAGTGTGAAGAGCATCTATGTGGGTTTTCGGTGTACTAAAAAGGGGTTTAAAATGGATTACTTGTTATGAATTTGCATATCCTCCCATGTTCTTTGTTGTGACTTAAGTATGGCCTTGTGAGCCTAGATTGAGATAATTGTGTTAGTTAGCCCTATGAGCCTGTATTGAGGTAATTGTGTTATTTGGCCTTGGGATCCTGAACTATGAAGTTGTGTCATCTTTTATCCCATATCTCATGCATACTCACTCATACTCATATTCTGGTACTGTGAAAAATGACATTCTGAGAAATATTAGTTTGTTATAACTTGCATAACCAATGGAAAAGTGTTTTAGGTAGTTTTACTAGTTTTTGACTTGCATGCTCAATGGTAAATTGTTTCAAGTGGCCCGATGGGAAATAGTTCCAGGCGGACTCATGAATTGCATGCCCAATGGAAACTATTCCTAGTGGGTATATAGACCTCGCGAGTCCCTCCATGGGTCCTAGCTAGCTATACATGGCAGCGGGTGTGTACTTTAGAATACATTGCATCATAATACATTCATACATAGCTATACAGGGCAGCGAGTGTATACTTTAGCATACATTGCATCATAATACATTCATACACAACAGTTTTACTTGTTTATGGATTGCAATTTTATGCTTTGATTAGTGGATTATCTTCGTTGAATTGAGTTGAATAATTGTGGACTCTATAATTATTTCTTGCACTTTTATTTTGAATATCTGCTAGTCTAGGTTGTCGTTCCTGCATGCAAGTGTTGGGAATTATATTTGACATCAGCATTTTAGGTGGTTCTCGCCACAACTTTGATTTAGGGTCAGTCAAGGATGTTGTTGAGTACACGTGACCCCGTACTCATATTTGTTTAGTTTTACACCTTACATGCACGTTTTGAGCCAGTGCTTCCTATACTGTGATCCTATGTTCGTGTTGCGATACCCTTTCAGAGATTTTCGAGGTCACAGTTTTTGTCCTTAAAAGCTACCAAATATCCCTCTATCTTAGTCTTATGCATATTTTTTTGCATTTTGAGATACTTTTAGACTCTTTTATTGTACTCCTTACTTAAAGGTTTGTACCTTATGACTTCCATATTTTGGGATAGGTTGTTATTTTCGAATACTTCTTTAGCACTATTACTACTATTTTTTCTGCTATTTATCTTTATGATCAAATATGGAGTTGGGTTGGGTTACCGATTGTGGGGGTGAGATAGGTGTTATCATGATCAGTTTTAGGTCGTGAGAAGTTGGTATCAGAGCCCAGGTTATTAGCCTCACAAGTACAAGTCGAGTCTAGTAGAGTCTTATGGATCAATGTGGAGACGCCCATTATCTATCTTTAAGAGGCTACAAGACTTTAGGAAATTTCCCTTTGTCTTTTTTATTGTGCGAATATTTGAATTCCTTAATTACTGATATCCTTATTTCACTCTCTCACAGATAGTGAGGACTTGTGCTACTGTGGAGAGAGGTCATGAGCCCATTCCAGCACTCATGCATGTTGCCCATGCCGGTCTTTACGGATGAGGTTAGGGACGTGGTAGGGGTTGTGGCAAAGGTCATTCCAAGGGTAGATCTTAGGCAGCTGCTTATATCCCAGCTAAGGCATAGACTCCTGAAGATGAGTACGAGTTTATATATGACCAAGTTCTAGTTTATGAGGTGGGCCCAAGACAGGCCCTATTGGATTTATAGTTGCTCCAGTGCTTCAGGATGCCTTGATGCATATGGTGGGTTTTTTAGAGTGTATGGATCAGAGTAGCAGTATGGCTGGTACTCCACAGAGTTCACAGGCTAGAGTTGGGGCTTAAAACCCTCGATCAACAGCCTATTTTAGTTTTTCACGGGCAAGTAGGTCAGCTAGTGGCTACAACAGCTAAGTTTTAGGGTATTCTTTTACCAGGTGCATAAGTCACAGGTATGGCTATGTCGGCGATGTCAAATGAGGAGCAGAGAAGGTTAAAAAAGATGGACCTACCTCAGTTTTAGAATGGACAAACTGAGGATGCATATGAGTTCTTGGTGAGTTGTCATAAGAGGCTTTAGAGTATGGGACTAGTGCAGTCTTATAGGGTTGATTACACAGCTTTGAAAATGTGTGGTCCCGCCAAGAAGTGGTGGCGCTCTTATGTTGATTCCAGACTGATGGGATCTCCTCATATGACTTGGGAGTCATTTGCCCAAGCTTTTCTTAATTTATTTATTCCTCGTAGCTTGATGAATGAGCATATATATATGTTTAAGCATTCTACTCAGGATGGGATTTCAGTGACCGAGTATGAGACTCGATTTTATGCATTGTCATTCCATGCCTTTGTGATTTTACCAAATGAGACTTAGAGGATTCGTAGGTTTGTGAGAGACTTACTTTCAGGATCTGAGAGGTAGTGTTTTTTGTAGTGTAGTCAGGATCTACTTTTTAGAGGGTCATTGAGGTGGCCAAGGAATTTGAGCTTATACTCCATGAGGAGTTTGGTGATCTTAGGGTCAAGAGGTCCCACACTTCTGGTCAGTTCAGTAGTACCTCATTTGGAGGTAGGGGTTCTTTCAAGATGGGTTTCCATCCTCAACATACTTGACCGATTCAGGCAGCCTTTCAGGTATCTAATGGAGGATATTCTGGATGAGATTCTTTCATCATAAGGAATACTTCCTATAGTTCTTATTAGAGGTTCTCTGGCCATGGTGGACATTTTAGTTATTCAGGGTCTTCCCAGAAGATGATGGTTCCTAGGTCTTATTATGAGTGTGGTAGTCCAGAGCATCTTAAGAGGGATTATCCCAGACATACAGATGGGGGTCGATATCAGGGTTGTTATGTTTTGAGCAGAGCAGTAGCACCGCCAAGTAGGGGTCAGGGAGGATCTTAGATGGTTAGAGATGCACCACCAATTGGTCGAGGAGGTGGTAGAGGAGTTGTTCAGCCAAGGGGGATAAGGCTCAGTGTTATGCTTTTTTGGATAGACCTAAGGTAGAGGCTTTTGATATTGTCATCACAAGAATCATCTTAGTATGCCATTGACCTACTTCAGTATCGTTTGAACCTGGTTATACTTTCTCATATGTGTATGCTTACATTGCACTTGGTTTTGATATGATATGTGAGTCTCTTGTTGTGCCTATTCATGTTGCTACCCTGGTAGGTGATTCTTTAGTGGTGGATCAAGTGTACCAATCTTGTGGTATGACTGTAATGGGGTATGATACTTGGGTAGACTAGATTATTCTTGATATGGTAGATTTTGATGTCATTTTTGGTATGAATTGTCTCTCTCTGTAACATGCTATTGTGGATTATAGTGCTAAGATTGTCACTTTAGTTATGATAGATGTACTGAGGTTGGAGTGAAAAAATGCCCAGGGTTCATATCCTAAGCGAGTGTATCTTATCTGGCTTATGTTTATGATACTAGTACGGACATGCCTACCTTGGGGTTAGTGACAGTGGTTATGGAATTCCAAGATGTGTTCCCTACAGATTTATCAGGTGTTCCTCTAGATAGAGATATCAATTTTGGCATTTATTTGGAGCCAAACACTAAGCTGATCTTTATTTTTCCTTATAAAATGGTCCCGACAGAGTTGAAGGAGTTGCAGAATCAGTTGCAAGACCTGTTAAGTAAAGGATTCATTAGACCTAGTATTTTGCCGTGGGTGTTCCTGTTTTATTTGTGAAGAAGAATCATGGGACTATACAGATGTTTATTGATTATAGGCAGTTAAACAAGGTAACCAGCAAGAACAAGTATTCTATTTCGCCCATTAATGATTTGTTTGACAAGCTCTAGGGTAATTTGATGTTCTCAAATATTGATCTGAGGATAGTGTACCATCAATTAAGCATTAGGGCTTCAGATATCCCTAAGATAGCATTTAGGACTCGTTAAGGTCATTATGTATTTTTTGTGATGTCCTTTAGGTTGACTAATGCCTTGATGAAATTTATGGAGCTGATGAATGGGGTGGTTTATTCGTATCTTGATTCTTTTATCATTGTGTTTATTGATGATATCTTAGTGTATTCCAAGAATGAGGTGGATTATGATAAGCATTTAAGGATTGTACTCCAGAGGCTGAGGGATGACAAGTTTTATGCTAATTTCTCAAAGTCTTAACTTTGGCTTAGTTTTGTGGTATTCTTGGGTCATGTGGTGACCAAGGATAATATTATGGTTGATCCGACCAAGGTGAAGATGATTTGGGATTGGTCTAGACCTACTTCACCGACCGAGATTTAGGGTTTCATGGGCTTAACCAGGTATTATAGATGGTTGTGTAGGGATTTTATTTTATTGCAACTCTATTAACTAAGTTGACCTAGAAGAATATTGTTTTTCAGTGGATGGATAAGTGTGAGGTGAGCTTTCAAAAGATCAAGGCCTTATTGACTTCAGCTCCTATTTGAATTTACCTGTGGAGGGTAAAGGCTTTACCGTGTATTGTGAATCTTCATGTATTGGTCTCAGTGGTGTGTTAATACAGAAAGAGAAGGTGATAGCCTATGCTTCAAGGCAATTAAACACCCATGAGAAGAACTACCCTACCCATGATTTGGAGTTAGCGGTTGTAGTGTTTGTTTTGAAGTTGTGGAGACATTACTTGTATGGGGTTCATTGTAAAGTGTTCACAGATCATCACAGCCTTCAGTATATGTCGGTTTTTGTGCGCTTTCAGTGTTTTGAGCTTTCCCACAGTGGTCACAGATCATTTATGACTTGCTGAGAAAGTTGGTTTGATTCTCGGGCAGTTCATTTGTGTTATAAGCCAATTTTCCTATTTTGGAACTTTCTAAAGTTGGGAAGTTGACTTTGGTTGACATTCGGAGTAAACATGCTTGGATAAGAATTTTGTCACTCTTTTTAGCTCCAGAACATGGAATTTGGGCTAGAGGGACCTTTGATTTGTCTCTCGGGTTTCTAGAATCGTTTGGGGTACTTGGGTGGCTTTTATGCAAAATCAGTAAAGTGATGACTTTGATCAACATTTCATCAAGACGACCTCCGTTGGTCATATCCATGATTTTGTTGAGTACGAAATGCCATTTTTTATTAGATAGCATGTTTAGTTTGGGTTAACGAAATTCTGAATGAATCCTGAGGGTCCATCTAGAGAGTTTTTAGACTTGTATTATTGCAAAATTTTCCAACTGTTGGTGCTTCTACTGGTCCTTCATCGCATTTGTGATAAGGACCCATGTTTGCGAAGGTTAAGATTTTTTACCATCGCATTCACGATCTGTCCTTTGCGTTCGTGATGAAGAACCCACTTGGACCTGGCCCAGGGTCCTTCTTTGCATTTGCAAGGAGACCATCGCGATCAAGATGGGTCTCGTGGGTGCTTCACCGCATTCGCAATGAGTTCCCTGCATTCATGATGAAGGGACCCCTGGTAGTATATAATTGCTTCCCTTCGTTCTTAAATTATTTCTAAACTTTTTTCTCCATTGATAAGATCTCAAAGCTAAAGAAATTGGTGAGGGGTCATCTGATAAAGCTTAGTGTCAATTGGTACTTGTCCGTGATCATTCTTTTATCCATAATTCGTATGTTTTCGGCTCTAATTTTGATAAATTCCGTATTTTAATTCTTGGTTTGTTCATGACTCTTGGGACTGATTTGAGCCAGAATTTGAGGGTTGCTCATGCTCAAACCTTGAGTATGTGATCCTTGTCCCATGAGTGATATAATTGTGGGTCCAATTCTTGATTTTGTAAGCAGTCCCATGGGCAATTTTTAGCCTAATTTTTGACCCAAGGTTATGGATGGTGGGATATTGTGGTCTGAATACACTTTATTTAGGTGCTTATGATTCTCATAGCATGGTTAGAAGCCTTAGAGTAGAATTAAGTTTGGAACCCTTAGGCTATGTAGTTGTATCTCCTTTAGGACTTGGCGTAGTTTGTGTAGTATCCTTGGGATTAGAGTTGATTGCCTCATCTTAGTTTGGTAGTTGCTTGCCTTAGGTGGGGTCACTTGGGGATTAATAGTTAGTATGGCATTTTTCGATTGTACCAGTTCTAGGATAGACTCATTTAATTCGTACGTGGATGGCGATTTCCTTTATTATAGTGTGGTTGGACTTGATTATGATGCTTGGCGCGATATCCACCTTATTGCTCCTTCTATTCAATATTTTTTCATGGCATATAGATAACTTAGCATAAAACATCATTTTTGGCTTGAAATGAGATTTTTGAAATACTTTAAATGGTTTTGGCTTTATCAAAGGAAAATGGACTATTTTAGCCCCGATTTGAGTCCAGACATGCATATTTACTAGTTAAGCTCTTATTCGAATCTGGACATGTATATTTACTATTTAAGCCTCAGTTCAAGTCTGGGTATCATATTTAATATTTAAGCCCCAGTTCGAGTCTGAGCATGCGTATTTACTATTTAAGCCTTGGTTTGAGTCTAGGCATGCATATTTACTATTTAAACTATGATTTGAGTCTGGGCATGCATATTTACTATTTAAGTCCTGGTTCAAGTCTGGGCATGCATTATCACTGATTTACATTTGTTCAAATTCAGCAATGCATTATCATATTACTCATCTCATATGGCATATCATGGTACCTTTATGCACTTACTTATTATTAATTTTGGATGGTAATTAGTATTGTTTGTTGTGTGTATCTGTCGTGCTTATGGGGACAGTTGGGTTTATTCTCTATTGTGTGTACCTTTTGGGCTTATGGGGGTACAGTTAGGTTGTATTTGGATTATTATTTATGCTTTTCGAGTTGCTTTCTTTTATTTCCCTTAAATTATCTAGCTTTAACCTATTATACTTTTTTGACCCTTCTTTTCTTACCTTTAGTATATAGATTCACATCTTATTATACTTGTATCTTGTTTAAGATCAGTTGGCCTATGATGCCTTCTAGGTACCGCGTGTTTTGATACTCATACTACACTTCTACATTTTTTCCCTAATGCAGACCCTAATACGAGTTATCCATGTTGATGCCACCCTTGTGCGGAGCTGATGATAAGATATTTAAGGGAGCTCTTGGCGACCAGAGTTGATCCATATCCCTCTATTTTTGGACTTGACTCCTTTTGTATTTTTTGTAATTGTTCTGTATATTTTTTTTTCTAGTACCCTTATGTTGTAGTAGCTCTTGTACTGATTGATACCAGGTTTTGGGGGATCTTTTCGTATATTTCATTCCTCTCTTTCCTTATATATACTTTTGCATTTTCTGCTTATTCCTCGTGCTTATCCCTTCCTCTTACTAGCTCATTGCTTGTCATTCTGGGCTAAGGGTTTTGGCTTACCTACTAGTGGAATATAGTACGTGCCATCATGACCTGAGTTTTTGGGTTGTGACAGATTTGGTATCAGAGCCTAGGTTCACCGGTGTCGTTGGTACAAGATCAAGTGTCTAGTAGAGTCCCACAAATCGGTACTATGATGCCTGTATCCTATCTTTGGGAGGCTATAAGTCATTCTTAGGATAACATCATATTTTGATCCTTTATCGTGCGTTCTATACCTAACAGTTCCTAGAAATTTCATTTGTTTTATTCTTTCGAAAATGGTTAGAAAGAGAGTTACAGAGTATGCAGATGAGGCCCCTGCACTAGAAATTAGGGATCTAACTAGGGGCAGAGGTAGAGGTATCCCCGAGTCGAGGCTGGGCATGGGCTACAACACTAGCTTAGGACTAGGCCAGAGAGACATCACCAGATCCAGTATTTGATCCAGAGCTTGAGATTGCTCTAGGGTTAGTGCCAGAGGATGCACCACCTCAGTAACTAGTAGGGTAGGGTCCAACCCAGCCTCCACCTAGATTTGCAGCTACGCCAACACTTTAGGCTACTATTGTTAAGTTGTTGAGTGTATTGGGAGGTATGCCGCAGACTTCAGCTCAGAGAACAGGTCAGGGTATTCAGGGTGCAGGAGCACAGCTTGTCGTTAGGGCTCCTCGTGTTGAGGTACCCATAATATCGTTAGTTTCTCGGCCAATGGAAGCCCAGCCAGTCGTGTATTTTGAGGAGAAAAAGATGCTGGATCAATTCCTTAGATTGGCACCTCTGAGATTTTTAGGCACTCCAGCGGAGGATGCGTACGAGTTTCTTACCAGCTGTCAAGAGAGGTTACATAACCTCACTCTAGTGGATTCTCATGGGGTGGATTACATTTCTTTTCTTCTTGATGGTTCAGAAAGACAGTGGTGGAGGGTGTATACTGAGTGCAGACTAGCTGGGTCCCCTCCTATGACTTTGGCACAGTTCTCTGAGGCTTTTTTAGGGAAGTATATGCCTCACAGAGAGTGTGAGAGACTAAGGGATGAGTTCTCAAGGTTACAATAGGGTTCTATTAAAGTAGTCGAGTATGAGTGGAGGTTCTATAAGCTATCCAGGTATGCTACTATAATTCTTCCTACCAAGTATGAGAGAGTGCGTTGTTTCGTCAGAGTGTTCAGACTTCAGCTTTGTCTAGCTACTGTGAGCATGGTATCTTCAGGTCAGTCATTCTTAGATGTTGTTGATCACTCATGTACTATAGAGGGTATTCATCGCAAGACCCACGAGGGCAGCGATAAGAGGCCATGCCACCAGGGTAGTTACAGTGATCCACAATTCTGAGGTGGAGGCTTCTCTGTTAGAGGTAGAAGTAGCAATATTTTTAGCCTAGCAGGCTTGTGCAGGCTTCACTTCAGCTTTCTTATGGTAGCCATCATTGGTATAATGGTTAGAGCTCCTATCAGTCTTTGCAGGGTTCATATTTTGGGTCTTCAAGCCATGGTGGCCATTCTAGTTTGGTAGGTACTTCACGGCAGGGCAGAGATTCTCAGGGTTGTTATGATTGTGGGGAGATTGATCACTTTGCTAGAGATTATCCCTACATTGGTTGGCCGAGCCTTCAATTATAACTACTCAGCCTCTTTGAGAAGTGGCACCACCAACCAGAGGTGGTGCTTAAGGTAGTAGGGTTTCTCATAGTGGTGCCCAGCTGGGTAGGACAGGTGATCATATGGGTACTCAGCCCAGCGGTAGACACAAATAGCTTTATTCTTTTCCTGGTAGACTAAAGGTAGAGGCTTTGGATTCCATGAGAACAATTACAATTTCAGTTTGTTGCCAGCCAGCATCTTCTTATTTGATCCGGGTTTTATCTATTCATATATGTTTGTGTACTTTGCTTCTCGATTGGGACTATCCAGTGAGCCTTTGCCTATGCTTTTGCATGTAGCTACTCCCGTAGGTGATTTTTTAGTAGTGAATTGGTTGTTTAGATCTTACGTGGTGACTATTCGCGCGTATGACACTTGGGCAGATCTTGTTGTTCTTGATATAGTAGATTTTGGTAGGCATGGACTGGTTATCCCCTTATCATGGGGTCTTGGATTTCTTTGCTAAGACCATTACCTTAGTCATGTCTGGCATACCCTCAATTGTGTGGTAAGGTTCATATATCCGTCCGCTGACTAGGATCATCTCGTATATTCAGGCTAGGAGTTTTGTGTCAAAGGGATGTTTGGCTTATCTTGCTTATGTTTGTGATGTTAGTGCCGACATTCCTTTGCTTGATTTAGTCCCTGTGGTCCATGAGTTTGCGGATGTCTTTCCTACCAACTTGCTTGGCCTCCCACCTGAGCGTGATATAGACTTTGCTATTGATGTCGAGTTAGACACCCAGCTTATTTCTATTCCACCTTATCGCATGGCTCTTGCTGAGTTGAAGGAGCTTAATATTCAGCTTCAGGATCTTCTGGGGTAAGGGTTTCATCTGTCTGAGTGTTTCTCATTAGGATTCTTTTGTTCGATTTTTGAGAAAAAGGATGGCACTAAGTGCATGTGTGTCGATTACCAGGAGCAGAATAAGGTAACTATAAATAATAAGTATCTGATATCACGTATTGATTATCTATTTGACAAGATTCAGGGTGTAGCCGTGTTTTCTAAGATTGACTTAAGATCTGGCTACTATCACTTGAGGATTCGGGCGGCATACATCCCTAAGACAGCCTTCAGGACTCGCTACGGCCATTATAAGTTCCTAGTGATTTCTTTTGGGTTGACTAATGCCCCAACAACATTCATGGACTTGATGAACTGCGTGTTCAGGCCTTATGTGGACTCCTTCATGATAGTATTCATTGATGACATCCTTGTTTATTCAAGGAGTAGGGAGGAGCATAAGCAACATTTGAGGATTGTGCTCCAGACTTTAAGAGATCAACGGCTTTATGCCATGTTCTCAAAGTTTAAGTTCTAGCTTGAGTCTATAGCATTCCTAGGGCAACTGATGTCCAAGGATGGGATTATGGTAGACTCGGTAAATATTGAGGCAGTTTATGATCGGGCTAGGCCCATTTCTCCTACCAAGGTTCGTAGTTTTATTGGGTTGGCAGGTTAGTACAGACGGTTTATCGAGGGATTCTTATTTATTACAGCGCCATTGACTAGAGTGACTAGGAAGGATATTCCATTTCAGTGGTTCAACGAGTGTGAGGCAATCTTTTTGAAGCTCAATTCCTCATTGACTTCAGCTCCAATATTGACTTTTCCAGTTGAGGACCAGGGGTTTATGGTATATTATGATCTTTTGGGTGTTAGTTTGGGTTGTGTCTGATGCAGCAAGGTCGAGTGATTGGAAATGCTTCTAGAGAGCTAAAAGTGCATGCGTGAAACTACCCCTCCCATAACTTAGAGTTGGCGGTGGTAGTTTTCGCGCTTAAGATTTAGAGGCATTACCTTTATGGTGTTCATTGTAAAATATTCACCAACCATCATAGACTACAATATATTTTGATCTATAAGGATCTTAATTCGAGGCAGTGCAGGTGGCTATAGGTTCTAAAGGACTATGATATCTCTATTATGTACCACTTAGGCAAGGCAAATATGGTAGCAGATGCCTTGAGCCAGAAGGCAGTGAGTATAGGGAGTTCTCTATTGTATCAGCTTCGGAGAAACCTTTGGCTTAAATATCCAGTCCTTATCTAATAGGTTAGTTTGACTTGATATTTTTGACACTGGAGGATTCTTGCTCGAGTTGAGGCATAGTCTATATTGTTGGAGCAGATTCAGGAGTGGCAGTTTGAAGATAGTTCTCTATGTGGGCTTCGAGATGAAGTGTTGTATGGTGAGACTAGGAAGTACACCTTAGATTCAGAGGGTTTTTTGGGATTCAAGGGCCATATTAGCATTTCGAGGGTTGGTGACTTGATTTAGTTGATATTGCAGGAGTCTCATTATTCTAGATATTTCATTCATCTCGTGGAAGCTAAGATGTATAGAGACTTGAGACAAAATTACTAGTGGTGCGGGATAATGAGGGATATAGTGGACTTTGTATCTCAATGCTTGAACTGTCAGCAGTTAAAGTCCAAGCACTTGAGACCTTGTGGTTTGCTTCAGAGGCTACCCATTCCTGAGTGGAAGTGGGAGCAGATTACTATGGATTTCATGATTGGGTTGCTGCATACATTTTGAGGTTTTGATAGCATTTGCGTAATTATGGATTGGTTGAACATGTCTAGTCACTCCTTACCCATTCAGTCTTCCTACAATGCCGAGATGTTGGCTCATATCTATGTGCGAGAGATAGTTTGCCTTCACGGAGTGTCGGTGTCCTCTATTTCAGATAGAGGTACTCAAATTTACCTTTCACTTTTGGAGGGAACTTCAGGAGGAGTTGGGTACCTAGGTTGATCTTAGCACAACATTTCATCACCAGATGAATGGATGATAAATGCTCAAATCATGCTCTCTAATTAGGAGTTCACGACAATCGCTTAGTCAAAAAAAAATTATAATTTCCAATGAGTGTCGGGGTCGTACCCGAGGGAACGATTTAGTCGCGATCGAGCTAATAAAAAATATAAGCAACTTATTGAAGTTCAAATAACAAGAAAGGAAAAAGATATCTAAAAGGGGGGTTTTAGACAAAACTAAAAGATAAGGAAAAACAAATAAAAGATAGACTTGCTTTCGTCAAGCAGGGACAACAAGGGGGATATGGGCTTGGGAATTCAAATTCACAAGACTTGCACCCGATTGACACTTAGGTAGTCTTGGTCATAAGTGTGGAATGCTATCTCTCAATCAACAACCACATTTTCGAATGATTTCGGTTAGAACACCATTCGGTGCGATAAAAAAGCAACCAATTAACTTGGAGAGGTCGTCCTATTTCTAGCTCGGACCATTATAATGGGAGATTCTGCGATTGGAGCTATGTCTAGTCTCCAATCTAGATGGATTCCCAAGTTCCCACTATTGAATCTTCTCGAATTTAGAAAAATTCTCTCTCGAGCAATAACCCAAATCAGAAAACTAAGTCAATGTTTGCAACCATTGACTATAAATTCAAGCAACGAAGGATCCAATAGACCCAAAAAATCAAACAAGAACAAAATCTATATATGAATTCAATAATCCAACAAGTATTATCTCTAATACAAACCCAAAATCTCAAGTCAATAAACACAGCAAATAAATAGCAATTAAGAACAAGAGTTGAAGAATGGAATCTAAAGATTTACAATAAAGAGTATCCAAATCTTCACGCCTATGGTGTTGGTTGATGAACCTTGCTCCCAAGCTTGCTCAGAAGTTCTGAAAATAGCCAAAGATATGTTCCAAGATGGATTGGAAGTGTTTTATGTAAATTGGGGTTTCTAAAATTGGGAATTTCCAAATCTGTCCCGCAGCTGATGAATCCTTAGTCGCGATCGCGTACATGACTTTCGAGATAGTGAGGCTCTTCAATTTCTATCACTACGATCGCGTGAATCCACTCTCGCGGTCGCAAAGCTTTGAGTTTCTACCATTCATCGCGATTGCGTGGCTTTGTCTTCGCGGTTGCGATGACCATTTTGGTGCCTGTGTCCAGCAGCTCTCTTTTTGCTCCATTTGACTTGTTTTCACTTGAATCTTTCTCGAACCCTTCTAAAACACAGAAACCTGTAAAATAGAAGAAATTTGTATCAAATTGCACTATTTATCCACTCAATACTAGCAAAGGTATAAGATTAGAAGCTAAATAAGTAGGTAGAATACCAACTTATCAAACCCCCAAACTTGAACTATTGCTTGTCCTCAAGCAACTAAAAAATTTTAACTCAAGAGACATACAACACAAGTGCACATGACAATACCACAAGCCTTGGAAAACCCATTTCAATTACCAAGTATGACTTCGGTTGGTACTAATGAGGAGTCAATCACATGATACTTACTTTAAGCATTCACCTCGTTTCAAAACACAATTCAATTATGCAATGGCAAAACAAGAACAAGTAAGTGACAACAACCAATCCTCAAGATGTGACTCCAACCACTAGATTACCAAAACATGCTTATTTGACTCAATTTCGAAGTTTATCAATGTCACCAACTATCCTAATTCGCATGCCCTCACAAGAACGAAAGTCCCAAAAACACACTATGTACAAAGGTAATCACAAGGGACAAATACAAACACTCACACTCACAAGGAAGTTCAAGTTAACACATGTCGAGCCATAGGCTTGCCCTTCATGTAGATCGCCACTAATGTAGGGTAGCCAAGCTCAGAATCACCAAGGACTTATAGGTTACGATGTTGTCTAGGGATAAGGTGAGGATATAATTTGGTTCAAGTGCCTACACCTCCCTAATGCTCTTTGTTTCCATTTCAAACACCACTCACATTTTTCAATTTCAACTTCACCTTATTTCTCCCTCAAACAAACCAAGATTTCTCCTTTTTAACTCATGTTCATTCACATCTTATATTACCTTCACTTGTTAGCACCAATTTTTGCTTTTTAATTTTCTAGTTAGATTGATCTTTTGGAGCAATCTTCAATTTTTGAAGTAAGGTGCTACCTTGCACTTGAAGTGTGTTTCTTTTCTTCTCCTCATTTGATCACATGCACCCCCAAACTTAGGCATTTTCCTATGTTATATTTCGTTTCCCCCCCAAACTTAGGATTTTAGCCTACATTTCATTTTCAAGCAATTAGGGAGAATGGTTTCCAAAATAGAGGTTCCAAAAAGTTCAAGGTGTTACAAGGTGCCAAAGGATGGTCACAAGCTCAAAAGGGGTTTACTAGGGTTGATGTCATGGGAAGTCATTTGGGTGAAGTGTCTATCAAAAAGGGCCTAAGGTCATTTTTCAAGATTGGTTACACCTAGAATTTCGCCTTGAATCACATTAGGGGCAAGTTCTAGAAGACAAACATGCACAATAATTATTCAACTAAACCTCGCCGCACATGGCATGTGAATCATTCAAGAAGGATCAATTTTTAACTTCCTAAACAAGAACAAAGATGAGCTATTCTACATTATCACCACTAATGAGTCAAGAGTCACAAAAAGATTAAAAGAGTTGTCACAAAATTACTCTTCGCCATGCATTTTTCACAATTTTTTTTGGAAGGGTATGCCTATTTCACTTAGCATGCAAGACTACTTCATTGGTACCAAACAAGTCAATTTGCAACCAAAACCTCAAAAGATGATGATTTGCCCTTAAGAATGTCGTCACTCAGTCTATCATTAGTCTAATCATCTATATAAATCGGCATGGCTACACAAGGTGGATCAAAACAAGTATCACACTTTCTGGAAACATGCGATTTGCACATGACAAAGTGCATGTTGCACGTGCAACGCACATTCTAATAGTGAGCATGTGTGAAGCTCGTGCGGTTTGCACAATGACCTGTGCGGCCCACATATTTCCTAGCAAGATCCATCTAGCCTAACGGGTACTCAAACTTCCCCTGGCCCACAAAAACCAACATCTCAACTACAAAATAACAAAAGAAGCTACAAAGTAAAGAAAACTTAAAATAACTAAACCATAAACTTCTTCCACAACAACACCAAAGCCTGACAGGGGCATAAAACCAAATAAAACAAGCCTGACAGAGGCACCATTATGAGAAGGGTTGGTGTTCATACCTGATGAGTTGCAATTAGTGATACAATGGCAGAACTTGATGGAATTTATTGTGTGCCAAAAGGAGAGGGAGCACCTTTGTTTTGAGAAGAAAACGTTTGGAGCCTTTTGATTTTTAAACTTTTTAAACTTTACCTGAACTGGCTGGAAGCTTCGCATTCGCGGTGGCCCGGTGCATTCACTAAGGCTTGAAGTTCAACTAGACTTTGCATTCATAGCCAGTCCACATGTTCGCGAAGGCTTGACGTAATTTGGTCTTCGCGTTCGCGGCCAGTCTTCCGCGTTCGCAAAGAAGACTGGTCTGACTAGATTTTCACTTTTTATTTAGCCTACTGCCCGCGATGTGCATCGCGATGTGTGATGGGCACTTTGTAAGGTGGGAAAAGCACCATGTTCGCACATGCCAGTGTTTTTAATCAGTTAACTGGTTGCTTGTGCGATGGCATGTGCAATAGGCACTCTTCCAGGAGCGTAAAGCACATTTTTAGAGGTATTTTTGGTGCTTCTAAACACTTGTTTCCTCTTCTCACTTCCATGGGCTCCTAGAACACACCAAAAAGAAACAAAAAGTAAAGTAAAGCATAAAAACGATGGGTTGCCTCCCTTCAAGCACACAATTTAATGTCGCGGTGCGACGCCGGTTACCTCACCCTCGAGATTTCCACTTGGAATATTTGAACCTTCAACCCAAACATGAATCGAATTTCTGGTGACATTCCTGGGGTAAAGGTTTGAGCATGATAAGGCCATTCTCATGATTCTGCATTCCACACTTTGTGGCCTTCAAGAGGAAGGACGCTTTGATTTCGTTCCACGACAAACTCAAAACTGGATAGACCTTCATCCACCCTCCTTCCAAGGTCTTCCAAAAGCTTGATTACTTTGACTTTCATCCATTGAGTCAAACTTAAGGTCAAACAAAGGTTAAAGTGGGATTTAGGTGTCTCCACCTTCTAGCTTGCCTCGTTCATAACCTCCTCACTTAGAGATGTTATGACATCATGACCCACACATGGGGTAGTTGGTTGCAACCCCACCTTGAATTCATAATCCTCCCTTGTGTTTTCCTCTTCTTTCTCCCTTGCGCCCACAAAGCATTGCTTTATGGATTGCATACCCTCCTATTGAGTTTCTAGCGAGGCCAAGAGGGTCTGGAGCTTACCATATATGCCTTCTTTGCTTACGGATTCATGGTCCTTGTTAAGGTCACAAGCACCACTAGTAACATTGTTAGCACAAGAAAGGGGAGGGGGACGATCATTATTGGGGCAATCGCTCTAATGTACATCACGACCACCACACAAATAGCAATTGCGCCCATCATAGGAACAAGATGGAGAATACCTTCATCTCATAGGGCCAATTCTACACCTTTGTCCAAGATGGGGTCCTCCACAATAAACATAATAGTCGGGAATATAAATTGGGATGCAACCATTACCATTTCTAAAATTCAAATAAGTCATGATGCCATCAACAAACTAAAACTAAACAAAAGAAAAACAATTATTCACAAAAAAATTGAACTAGAATAAGTAAACTCAAATTTTAAACTAACTCAATACGCCAAATTGTTCCCCGGCAACGACGCCATTTTTGATAAATGCTCAAATCGTGCTCTCCAATTAGGAGGTCACGGCGATCGCATAGTCAAAACAAATTTTATAATTCCCAAAGAGTGTCGGGGTCGTACCCAAGGGAATAATGTAGTCGCAATCGAGCTAATAAAGAATCTAAGCAACTTATTGAAGTTCAAATAACAAGAAAGGAAAAATATATCTAAAAAGAGGGGTTTAGACTAAAGTAAAAGATAAAGAAAAATAAATAAAATATAGATTGATCAATGGCTTTCCTTGCTTTCATCAAGCAAGGACAATAAGGGAGATATGGGCTTGGGAATTCAAATTCACAAGACTTGCACCTGATTGACACTTAGGTAGTCTTGGTCATAAGTGTGGAATGCTATTTCTCGATCAACAACCATATTTCAGAATGATTTCGGTTAGAACATCATTCGATGGGATAAACAAGCAACCAATTATTTTGGGGAGGTCGTCCTATTTCTAGCTTGGACCCTTAAATAGGATATTCCATGATTGGAGCTATGTATAGCCTCCAATCTAGATGGATTCTTAAATTCCCACTATTGAATCTTCCCGAATTTAAGGAAATTCTCTCCCCAGCAATAACCCAAATCAGAAAACTAAGTCAATGTTTGCAACCATTGACTATAAATTCAAGCAACGGAGGATTCAATAGACCCAAATAATCAAACAAAAATAAAATCTATATATGAATTCAATAACCCAACAAGTATTATCTCTAATACAAATCCAAAATCTCAAGTCAACAAATAAACCAAATAAATAGCAATTAAGAACAAGAGTTGAAGAATGAAATCTAAAGATTTACAAAAAAGAGCATCCAAATCTTTACTCCTATGGTGTTGGTTGATGAACCTTGCTCCCAAGCTTGCTCAAAAGTTCTGAAAATATCCAAAGATATGTTCCAAAATGGCTTGGACATGTTTTATGTGAATTGGGGTTTCCAAAAATGGGAATTTCCAAATCTGTCCCGCAGCTGATGAATCCTTAGTCGCGATCGCGTACATGACCTTCACGATTGCGAGGCTCTTCAATTTCCTTCACTGCGATCGCATGAATCCACTCTCGCGGTCGTGATGCTTTGAGTTTCTGACAATTCATCATGATCGTGTGGCTTTGTCTTCGCCGTTGCGATGACCATTTTGGTGCCCGTGTCCAGCAGCTCTTTTTTTGCTCCATTTGACTTGTTTTTACTTGAATCTTTCTCGAACCCTTCTAAAACACAGAAACCTGTAAAATAAAAGAAATTCGTGTCAAATTACACTATTTATCCACTCAATACTAGCAAAGGTATAAGATTAGAAGCTAAATAAGTAGGTAGAATACCAACTTATCAATGGCCAGTCCGAGAAGACTATTCAAGTTCTTGTGGACATGCTCCAGGTTTGTGTTACTGATTTCAGAGGTCAGTAGGACCAGTTTTTAGTCTTAGCAGAGTTTTCTTATATTAATAGCTACCATTCAAGTATCCAGATGGCTCCATTCAAGGCATTGTACGGTAGGCAGTGTAGGTCTCCTATCAGGTGGTTTGATGCTTTTGAGGCCAGGCCGCGGGGTACTAATTTGTTGTGGTAGTCCTTAGATAGAGTTCGGGTGATTCAGGATAGACTTTAGGTAGAACAAAGTATGCAAGGAGTTATGTTGATCATAGGCTTCGTGATTTGGAGTTTGTAGTTGGCGATCGTGTGTTCTTTCGAGTGTCGCCCATGAAAGGAGTGATTAAGTTCAGGAAGAGGGCCAAGCTCTGCCATAGGTATATCGGTCCATGTGAGATTCTTCAGCGAGTTGGAGATGTTATATATGAGTTAGCCTTGCCTCCATATTTTTCTGTCATTCACCCTATATTCCATGTTTTGATGCTCCAAAATTACATTCCAGATGAGTCTCACGTACTTCGGTCAGATTTTGTTCAACTAGATGATCGTTTGACTTTTGAGGGGGAGCCAATGGCTATCTTAGCTTGGGATGTCAGACGGTTGAGGTCTACAGATATTTTGGTGGTTAAGGTTTAGTGGATACATCATCCCGTCAAGGAGGCTATCTGGGAGACCGAGTATGATATGCGGCCAAGTACCCTTACTTATTCCAGCCTTCAGGTATTCCCTATCTTTTAACTTTTGAGGACGAAAGTCTCTGTAGTAGTGAATGTTATAATGACCCTTTAGGTTATTTTCTCTATTTTTGCGCTTTTAGTGTTTTGAGCTTTTCCACAGCGGCCATATATCATTTATGACTTTCTGGGATAGTCAGTTCGATTCCCGAGCAATTCATTTCTGCTTTAAGCCAATTTTCCTATTTTAGAACTTTATAAAGTTGGGAAGTTGACTTTGGTCAACATTTAGAGTAAATGGGCTTGGATGGGAATTATGTCAATGTCATTAGCTCTAGAATGTAGATTTTGGGCTAGAGGGACATTTGGTTCTAGTCTCGAGACTTTTGAACTCATTTTGGGTACTTGGATGGCTTTTATACAAAATCGGCAAAGTGTTGACTTTGGTTAATATTTCATCAAGACAGCCTTTGTTGGTCATTTCGATAATTCCATTGTGTTTGGAATATTGTTTCTAGTTAGGTAGCATATTTAGTTTGTGTTCACGGGATTCTGAATGAATCTCGAGGGTCAATCCAGAAAATTTTTAGACTTGTGTCGTCGCTGGTTTTTTCAGCTGCTAATGCAACTACAGGTCCTTCATCGCGTTCTTGGTGAGGACCTTGCATTCTCCAAAGTCAATATTTTTAACAATCGCGTTCGCGAGCTGGCCTCTATGTTCGTGAAGAAGAACCCACTGGGACCCTACCCGGGATCTTCTTCGCATTCGCGAGGAGACGATCGTGATTGCAATTTTAGCGACCCTCCTGGGAGGATGACACTTTCAAAATCAAAAAATAATGTAATACTTACACCATTTAAATGAGCTTAATTTAAGATATTTTCATATTCATTTAATACGAAATTAGGCCCATTCAAAAAGTTCTTAAAATTACAATATTTTACCAATTAATAATTCATATAGTCCCGAGTAAAAACAATATAAGAGTTTCAATTTGTGATGTGAAACCTTTCTAAAAAATAATCAAGCATGTACCTTACAAAATTTCATTTGTCATTTCACACTACTATCGACTAATGTTATAAGTTATCACCAAACTTTCGAGTATCAAAAGATAACTAGTTCATCATTTATACATGATTACAAAATAAAATGTAAGTTTAGTACACTACAATACTTGAACTTACACACCCTAAAACAGCCAAATAAGTTGCAAAATTAAGTTACAAGCCACGATCTTAGATCAAACAAGCCTCTAAAATTATATATATATATGTGTAACACATGGATCATGTACATTTCTAAAATTACTACAAAAGGTAGATGCCTATATGCAAATGTGATCTTCTTAAGAGCTCCAAAAAGCCTACTTCAGATGGTCATCTTCAATTATTCTCCCAAACTACACCTATTAAACAACCATCGCTAAGCATAAAGCTTAGTGGTGTATAAACTTTGGGCTTGGAGTCATTAGATTTCTTCAATTTCCTTCTAAATCATTGGAAGCTCAAACATAACATATATGAAAACATCAAGTAAATAAGTATATTACAATTATCAAATTCGGCATTCAAAGGTTCAAGTGTCAAGAAAGCTCATAGAACTATTTCATGAAATGTCAAGTAATCAATTTCGCCCAATATGTATGTCATGCCGTCACACCAAGTATAGCTAAATATCAAGAAGAACTGAAGCCCTGTATCAAGTAGCGCAGAAACTCAATAATCAAGAGAATCAAAAACTATATTAAAAATAGATTTCTAGTTCATAATTAAATAGATAATTCTCGTAATTAAGAAGAATCACAAATTCAAAGTCAAGATGACAAAAGATACGAATCAAGAGGCATGTTGATACAGTAACAACATCACTTCCACCAGAAAGAAAAAAGTCTTAACAAGAATGCAAAATAATCAAGCAATTCGTACAAGTGGGTATATTAGTGAAAATCTTACAAGAATTAAAGATTACCAATACGGTGATATAATAAGAAAAGAAAATAACGAAAGCTTTAAGATAATAGTTGAAATACTCCAGCAAGTAATAAGAGTACAAGTTTCAGAATATACACAAACCTTGGATTTTTAGCACATAAATAGTCTTACCACAACTTGAAGAGTTCAAATTGTAGATCAACAAATATGTCAACTTCCTCAAATAAATTTTTTTAGCTTGTATAAGAGTATAAACACCTTGACTAAAAAATAAAATATCCATTTAATATTCAGTGATTTCAGCAGATGAAAATGAATAAAATAGACATAAAAAATGAGCCTAGTTTATGCAAATCACACCAAATTCCCAAAATAGTAAATTTGGACAGCCCAACTACCTTATATTGTGACTAATTTTTGAATAGGTAAATGGAAAAACTAGGCTTTGTAGTCTTCAAATAATTGTAGGTACATATCTTTGGGTTGCAAAGAGTCCAGAATCATCACAAAATATGTTTCATACAAAAAGATACACTCAAAATACTAACAACAGTACATAAGAGGTTTTTAAATCGGAAAAACTGCACAGGACTTGTCTAGTATTGCATCCCCTTTTTCAAATCCATAACAGAGAAATCAGCTTTAGACATCTGAATAAATATTATAGATCTATGTATTAGATTTTCAGAATATATTTAATCATTTTAAATATATTTCTACCCAATAAGATATTATAAAATTACTCACAAAATGCACTCATCGAATCATTGGAAAAGTTTGTTAGAAATCACGATGGTGAACAATGATTCGATGATGGAGGATGATAATCGAAGTCAAAATTTTCATTCAGATAGAGCATCAGTAAATTATCATGAACAATACAACTACTACGACGATCATCAGAGCTGGAATTTTGATTCATATCTGCGTGATTGTTTTTGGGTACCAAAATTTTGATTCAGATCTAGGTGATTGTTGTTGGGTGCTAGAATTTCAATTCACATTTGGATTATTGTTGTTGATTGGTGGTGGTGCAGCTCTGGCATGGAGAAGACAGTGATAGGAGGGAGTGAGATGAGTTTTAGGGGAAAGAAAGATAGAGAAAAGAATTTTGAGATTTTTTATCTGATACATCAAATGTGATTGTGATTGTTAAGAAATGATATATTATGTAATTAATTTAAAGTAAGAGAGAATTAGTAGTTATGGTAAGGTTGTTTGATTATTTAAGTAGTTTTTCCTTCTTCTTTTTTATATCAACATTCCAAAGAGCCCACATAATTTCCTGCTACTCTAAGTTGAAGAATTACTAACATTATTAACTATACGACAATTATATAAGTATAATATAACTATGAAAATCATTTTACTTTTCAATCTGAAAGATTAACAGGTTCAAAGCATAAAATAAAACAAGTCTAATTTCATCAGTTTCTTAAGACCATATGAATTTTATAAGCTCTGTTATTATGGATCATTAGTCTCGCTCCTCTGCAACTCTTGGCATCAATAATAAATTAGTTTTGATGTATATCATACTCTTTAAATTTTATGTAATATACACGAGTCCACTATAGATTTGCTCTAAAGTGATTATTATTGATCAAATAAATGCAGATAACATACAAGCTTTATTTAATGATGATGGTATTCAAACTAGCTTGTTGGTTAATCCATCAACTATTTGCTATAGCTCACCAGACACTCACCAAAGTTTAGGCAGATAAAAAAATGCATTGGAATTTGAATATTAGTTTTCAAGGTTGTATTCACTCATCAACTACATGGTCACATCCTGTTGGAATCAAATCAAGATTATCATTCCTAATTCGTCTAAAATTTAATATTTGATATGTCTTTAATTTATGTCTAGTTAGAATTTATTTGTCCTAGTTCATATTGGAATAGGTTTTCTAGTCCTAGTTTGATTTGATTCTTCTCTATTATAAATAGGAGTGGTTTCTACCTATTTTCTTAGGTTGAGAGGAAGCTCAGATGTAATGAGAATTAAGGACTTTTGAATTATTGAATAAAGTCTCCTACCTCTTCTCTCTAGTTTGATCAGTTTCTTCTATTTAGTCATTATTGCGTCTTTTACTTGTGCCTATAGTATTCCTTTGGGTACTTTTATTTTATTTAAATTGGTATCAGAGTCTGTGTGAGATCCTATTGAAACTCGTTTGAGATCCGACACAAATAAAAGAATATGAATAATCTATATTTTCCTGATTGTCTTTTTTGTGTGTTTGATAGAAAAAGATTTGAGAGCTGATATCAACAGATGAAGAATTTTTTCAATGCTATTGAATTATGGTTCATTATTGATGAAGAGTTTTTGAAACCCCCAGAAGGCATATTTTTATGGTTGAAGCAGATGCACAATTAGAATATAATATGCAGTTGAATTATAAGGCATTCTACTACCTCGATAGAAAAATCTAATTGCATGTACAAAATAATTTTTTGCATGCAAAATCAGCAAAGGAGGCTTGAAAATTTTTGATAAAATAACATAGATGTGTTGTAGACATGAAGAGAGAGAAACTTCAAGAGCTTTGGAGACAGTATGAGTTGGCTCAAATGAAACCAATAGAATTGATCAAACAATTTTTTACAAGAATTATAGAGATTGTCAATGATCTAAGGACCATTGGAGAGGTATTAGAAGATTTTAAATTTGTTAAAAATATATTGAAATCTCTAAGTTTAAAGTTTTATACCAAGAAGACAGTTCTTGAGGCTATCCAAGATATTAATACTTTGAGATTTGATGATCTAGAAGATGAATTGATGACATATGAGACGTCTCTCAATCAAAAGACAATCGAGATAGTGGAGGAGATATTGAAAATAAAATATGATCAAGCAAAATAAATAGAAGATTCAACGAATCTGGCAGAATTAGAGAAAGAAGATCAAAATTCAGAAACATTGGAGAGAAAAAGTAAAGGTAAAAGTAATTTTTATTGTGGTATAGATATCTTTGATTGCAAAGAGTGTTGAAAATCTTACGGAAATACTTCATCTCGAACACTTGTATGATATTCTAACAGCTTGAGGCATATCAAAAGGCACTGTCCTTAAGGATATTTCACCCGATATAGGTATATCCCCCGGGATTCAACAAGCTCTCCTAATATAAACTAGGAGAACAGAACTAACAAAGATTCTTTTAAAATGAAAATCCAACCTAATAGAATATCAGAAGAACTTTAGTAGAAGAAATTGTCTTTTTCTCTATCTCTCAAAAGACAAAGAATACAAGTATGTATAGGTGCCAAGAACTCAAATGATCACCATGAAATTTCGAGAGTAAAATACTTGCTGCAATGATCAAAGAAGGATTAATGGCTAAGAATTAATACCCATTAATAAGAATAAATAACAATAAAATAAAAAAGAATATTTTACCATTAGTCAAAAGTAACATATAGAAACAGAAGTTTTCACCATAATAATTTTCTTTATGATAATTTAAAGAATTAAAAATTAATGAGCGTTACAAAAATTACTGTAGATATTAGAAAATGATTATTCTTTTTGAGATATTAAATAATTTTTCTAACAAAAGAGGACTTCAATAATATCCAAACTAATTTGCCAATAATTCTTGGGATGCCTAAAAAGGATAATTTGGTTGAGATTGATGTTCTTTTAATAGAAGCTAGTATTTTAAATCATGAGACATGTAATAGATGTGATTGATCTATACAAGGTGAGGATATTGAGAAAAAAAATACCTACCCATGTCACACAAGAAAAATTATTTGCATATATTGAAGATGAAGCTAGTAATGAAAGAAGCAAAAGCATTCATCAAGAACAAGTTTTTGATGATTTACCCAATATTGAAGCAAAAATAATTAAAAATTTAAATCCACAATTGAAGTACATGATTATGGATATTGAAGATACAATCAACTTTTAGTCATTATTCAAAATTGTAGATTTTGAAGAATATGAAAAATTGATTATTGATGATACTACTCTACCACATACAAAATGACAAATTGAAGTTGAATAGGCACGCAAGACCAAGTAAAAGCCAATCAGAAAAATAAATGATTTTAAGGCAAGAATAATTATTCAAGATTACAAGAAGAGGAAGATATATGATAATGATATTTTGAAGATGTTTGACATGAAGAAAGTCAAATTGACTGTGGACCGCGTTGAAGAGAAATTGAAGTTGACTAAAGATGGCACCCATAATTTTGTTGACGCTATATATTTTAGGAAATTGATGGAGAGTCTAAGGTACTTGACTTCTACAAGACATGATATTATTCATGACATGCTCAAGTTTGAAGATCTTGGTTTAAGGGAGGCTATGTTGAAATTAAACCAAGACTGTTATCCCTAATTCATCTAGAATTTAATATATGATATTTATTTAATTTATGTCTACTTAAGATTAATTTATCCTAGTTCATATTGGAATATATTTCCTAGTCGTAGTTTAATTTAGTTTTGCAATATTATGTATGGGGAAAAATTGATACGAAGACACGTGGAAACATTCAAGTGAATAGTCCAAGCGCATGGTCATCACAGCTTGAGTGTTCCCTCGAAGGAAAAGAAATTTTCTCCTCTATCACCATCCGAGACTTGGAACAAGATAACAAGTGGGAGACAAGAGTGTCAAGGACGTGGATGAGCACTTACAGAGCAGAGCTGTGGGACCCCTTTAAAATACCACATTGGTGGCATCCTTGCATTGGTAGAACCCTTCGAGCGTAACCGGCCTAGAGCCATGTCTTGTACACTATAAATAGTGACCCCAACTCACTTGTAAAGGGATTCAATTCTCATTTGTTCTCTACCCTCTCTTGCTTTGAATATCAATACAATACTAGTTGCTTGCTCCTTAAGATTTTCTATTGTTTTCAATTGTTGAATACTTATTTGTTCTTTAATATCTCTCGGAGGCTCGATTTTGCTCTCAGCTACTCTCGAGAATGTCCTTGGCTAGCCTAGTTTGTGCACTTTATTTTCTTTTTATTTCCTATTGACCGTTACTTATTATCTCTTCCCTATTATTGTCTTTCCTTGACTATCGAACATACTAACTGGTAACACGAGCGAGATTGAACTGTAACGCGTGCTCTTGACTTACCTAAAAATTCAACTATACCAAATTTGAGATAAATAGTTTGGCACCCACCATAGGGACAGAGTAGTTGTTTGGGTTTAATATTTCTTGTTTCTTTGTTAGTTTGTTCGTTTGGTGTCTTTCAAAATATTTGTTAGGGTGATGGAGAACGGATTAAGGGGGAGCTAACTGTACCATATACAACAAGAGCTCAGCCCCCTGGGCCAACTACTTCAGTGGTTAAATGACCCACAACGATGAAGAGAACCCACATATCAACATAGATTTCACAAAAGTAAACACTTAAAAGAGGGGTTACGACCTCCACGATGTTGACGATGAAGCTGATGGAGACGCGTCTTGTCTGAGAGACATCCAGAAAATCCCCAAAATTTTTGCAGAGGGACAAAAGAAGCTCATAGAAATATTGGAGGCCTAAGGAAAGTAATGGATGAGTTTCAGAATGGACTAGCCCAAGGAACCCCAAATTCTCCAAATAGAATGAAGAAGATGACGAGGAGGAGGAATACGAAGATAGATCTGGAAGGTTCAGAGCTAGGAAATCAGGAGGTGAACCTGAAACCTCAACCCTCACACTAGATTCCATAGTAGAAATGCTGAGGGAGGATATTAAGTCACATAACAAGAGTTGCATACACGCATGAACTGAATCGTGGGAGTTTCTCTCGTAGCCAAAGGGTCAGACTCAAAGAGCTATATAGAAGTACACTATAAGGCTAGTACAGTGTCCCAGCCTATCCTAAAAAGGTTCAAGATGCCCGACATCACAAAATACGATGGTACTACTGACCCTCAAGAACATCTGTCATTCTTCATAACTACAATAAATGGCAATGATCTGACGATGGAGGAAGCTGAGTCAGTGATGTTAAAGAAGTTTGTCCACACTCTCTCGAGGGGAGCTCTGGGTTGGTATTCCCTCTTACTAAAAAACTCTATTGAATATTTTAACATGTTGATATCTTTCTTAGAGACCATGCTGGGGAGATAAAAGTATGCCCCCAAAGAGGGGACATCTTCAAGATTGAACAAAGAGACATGGAACTCCTCTTAGAATTTATTGATAGGTTCTAGAAGGAATAGATGTAGCTAGTGACAGTGCCAGATGAGTGGTCTAAAGAAGATTTCATGAAGGAGCTAAATCCTGAGATCTTAGTTGTTGCATTCAAACTAAAAGAGAGCCTAACAAAATTTGAGGCAATGACATGGGCTGAAGTGCACAACTGATACGAGTCCAAGATTCTGATCAAAGATGATTGCAGAAGAGTCAAAAGCACCCCCCCCCAGTGTGGAAAAAAATAAAGGCTGAAAAGAACACTTGGTATCAAGGGGAAAGAACCTTTTGGAATTCCCTTCAATTCAGAAACCAAAAGGATCATCACAGGGGAAATACGCGCCATACGTGGTAGACTCCAAAGCAGTTTTGAGCCAACATGCTGATAAGTCGGTAATTTACCAACTTATTGAGCTTCTAATCTTATGCTTTTGCTAGTATGAAGTGGATAAATAGTTCAATTTGACACGAATTTCTTCTATTTTGCAGATTTCTGTGTTCTAGAAGTGTTCGAGAAAGATTCAAGTGAAAACAAGTCAAATGAAGCAAAAAGAGGAGCTGCTGGACATTGGCATCAAATTGGTCATCGCAATCACGAAGACAGAGCCACACAATCGCGAAGTGCTTGTAGAAACTCAAAGCATCGCAACCATGATAGCGGTTCATGCGATTGTGATGCAAGAAATTATACAGCTTCGCGATATCGGAAGTCATGTACGCGATCGCAACTAAGGATTTATCAGTTGCGGGATAGATTTGGAAATTCCCATTTTTGGAAACCCTAATTCACATAAAATACTTCCAAGCCATCTTGGAACACATCTTTGGCTAATCCTTGGAACTTTTGGAAAGCTTGGAGAGCAAGTTCATCAACCAACACCATAGGAGTGAAGATTCGGATGCTCTTTATTGTAAAATCTTTAGTTTCCATTCTTCAACTTTTGTTCTTAATTGCTATTTTATTGGTGTATTGTTGACTTGAGATTTTGGGTTTGTATTAGAGATAATACTTGTTGGGTTATTGAATTCATATATAGATTTTGTTCTTGTTTGATTATTTGGGTCTATTGAATCCTCCATTGCTTGAATTTATAGTCAATGTTTGCAAACATTGACTTAGATTTCTAATTTGGGTTTTTGCTCGAGAGAGAAATTCTCGAATTCGAGAAGATTCACTAGTGGGACTTGGGAATCCATCTATATTGGAGGCTAGGAATAGCTCTAATCACAGGAATCTACCATTTAAGGGTCTAAGCTAGAAATAGGACAACCTCCCTAAGTTATTTGTGTTGATTTATTTCTTACTCGTGTTGATTCAAGAGAAAACACACGAGATATATACTCGATTGGTCGAGAGACAGTTAGGCATACCTTTAGCCAAGAATACCTAGGTGTCAACCGGGTTCAAGTCTTGTGAATTGTATTCCCACTCCTAATTCTCCCTTGTTATCATTGCTTGGTGAAAGCAAGGTGAAAGCCATTGATCACTCTATCTTTTAGATTTAGTCTAAAACCCCCTTTTAGATATCTTTTCCCTTTTTGTTAATTGAACTTCAATAAGTTGCTTTTATTCTTTATTAGATTGATTGGGACTATCTTGTTCCCTTGGGTACGACCCGGACATCCATTGGGAATTATAAATTTTGTTTTGACTATACGATCATCGTGGTCTCCTTAATTGGAGAGCATGATTGAGCGTTTATCAAAAATGGTGCCATTGCCGGGGAACAATTTGGCATATTGAGTTAGTTTAGAATTTGAGTTATTTACTCCAGTTCAATTTTGTGAATAGTTATTTTTGTTTTATTTATTTTCATTGTGTTTAATGATGCCATGGCATCTCATAGTGGGGATGTTATGAATGAGGCAAACTTGAAGGTGGAGATGCCCAAATCCTACTTCAACCTTTGCTCGACCTTGAGTTAGATTGAATGTACGAAAGTCGAAGTAATCAATCTTTTGAAAGACCTTGGAAGGAGGGTGGATGAAGGCCTATCCAATTTTGAGTTTGTCGTGGTAAGAAGGCAAAGTGTCCTTCCTCACTTGAAGGCCAAGAAGTGTGGAATGCGAAATTAAGAGAATGGCCTTCTCATGTTAAAACCTTCATCTCGGGAGTGCCATCGGAAATTTGATTCATGTTTAGGTCGAACGTTCAAATCTTCCAAGTGGAAATCTCGATGGTGAGGTAGCCAGCGTCGCGCCGCGATGTTAAATTATGCGCTTGATGGGTGGCAACCCATCGCTTTCATGCTTTATTTCAGTTTTTATTTCTTTTTGGTTTGTTTTTAGGTGCCCCAAGGAATGAGAAGAGGAACCAAGTGTTGAAAAGCACCCAAAAATATCTCTAAAAATGTGCTTTTTGCACCTGGAAGAGTGTCCTTCGCACATGCCATCGCACACTCAAATAGTGGACTGAACAAAAATAGTGGCATGTGCGATTGTGGTGCGTTTTGCACCTCATAAAGTGTGTGTCGCACCTGGCATCGCACGTCAAAGCAGTGCACTGTGCAAAATTTAGAAATTCAGTAGATGACTAAAGCATCGCGATCGCGATGCTTGACCTTTGCGATCGCGATGAAGTAAATTTTCTCTGACTCATCGCGACTGCGTGATCACTTTGTGATTATGGAAGTCAGGTGACTTTAATTCATCATGATCGCGTGAGAAAGCCATGTGATTGTGAGGCACTGAGAAGTTTCCAGGTATTAAAGTTCACATAAGCCATTTCAAAAGCAAATATTTGCTTTGAAACTTGGCATCTTTTCTCTCCCAAAGGCAAGAATAAAAAATCCACCATCAACTTCAATTTCATAAATGACTTTGCAACTCTTCAGGTTTGATCTCTATTTTCTCTTATTTTGTTGCACTGAGGGCACTACATGTTTTTAGTTGGGGGTGGCTGGCACTCTATCTAGCCTGTTGTTTTATTTTGGATATTGCGCCCTTGTCGGGCTTGTTTTTATTGTTGGTTTACCCTCAGTGGGTTTGTTTGTTTCTATGGATGGAGTTGATGGTTTAAGCTATTAGTTTCTTTTGTTGTAACTTCTTTGTTTTACTTATTATAGTAGTTGAGATGTTGGTTGTTGTGGGCCAGGGGAAGTCTCAGTACCCGTTAGGCTAGTGAACCTGCTTAAGATAGGGGTATATTTGTTCCGCACTTGACGTTGTGCGAACTGCATGAGCTTTGCACATTCCCACTATTTGACCTATGCGTTGCACGTGCAACACACACTTCCTCATGTGAGAATCGCATGTGCCCGTAGTGTGATGTTTATGTTGATCCACCTTATGTATCCATACCGATTTAGATAAATGAATTGGCCCAATGATAGACTGAGTGACGACATTCTTAAGGGCAAATCGTCATCTTTTTGAGATTTTGGTTACAAATTGACTTGTTTAGTACAAATTACGTAGTCTTGCATGCTAAGTGAAATGAGCATGCCCTTCCAAAAATTTTGTGAAAAATGCATGGCAAAGAGTGAGTGTGTGACAACTCTTTTAATCTTTTTGTGACTCTTGACTCATTAGTGGTGATAAGGTAAAATAGCTCGTCTTTGTTCTTGTTTAGGAAGTTAAAAATTGATCCTCCTTGAATGATTTGCATGCCATGTGTGGTGAGGTTTACTTGAATAATTCTTGTGCATGTGTGTCCTCTAGAACTTGCCCCGAATGTGATTCAAGGAGAAATTCTAAGTGTAACCGATCTTGGAAGATGACCTTAGGCCCTTTTTGATAGCCACTTTACCCAAATGACTTCCCAATGACATCATATCCTAGTGAACCTTGTGACCATTCTTTGGGACCTTGTCAACACCTTGACCTTTTTGGAACCTCCATCATGGCACCCATCCTCCCTAGTTTCTTAAAAATGAAATGTAGTCTAAAAGCCTAAGTTTGGGGAGGAAAGAGAAAGATAACATAGGCAAATGACTAAGTTTGGGGGTGCATGTAATCAAATGAGGAGAAGAAATAAAATGCACTTCAAGTGCAAGGTAGCACCTTACTTCAAATATTGAAAATTGCTCCAAAATATCAATTTAACGAGCAAATTGAAAAGCAAAAATTGGTGCTACCAAGTGAAGGTGATATAACGTGTGAATGATCATGAGTTAAGAAGGAGAAATCTTAGGTTGTGTGAGGGAGAAATAAGGTGAAGTTGGAATTGAAAAATGTGAGCGGTGTTTGAAATGAAAACAAAGAGCATTAGGGAGGTGTAGTCACTTGAACCAAATGATATCCTCACCTTAGCCCTAGCCAATATCGTAACCCGCAAGTCCTTGGTGATTCCGAGCTTGGCTACCCTACATTAGTGGCGATCTACATAAAGGGCAAGCCTATGGCTCAACATGTGTGCACTTGAACTTCCTTGTGAGTGTGAGTGTTTGTATTTGTCCCTTGTGATTGACTTTGTACATAGTGTATTTTTGGGACTTTCGTTCTTGTGAGGGCATGCGAATTAGGATAGTTGGTGACATTGATAAACTCCGAAAATGAGTCAAATGAGCATGTTTTGTTAAGCTAGTGGTTGGAGTCACATCTTGAGGATTGGTTGTTGTCACTTGCTTGTTCTTATTATGCCTTTACATCATGAGTTTGTGTTTTGAATCGAAGGAAATGCTTAGAGTAAGTTAGCATGCAATTGACTAATCATTAGTACCGACCGATGTCTTGTTTGGTGCTTGAAATGGGTTTTCCTTGCTTGTGGTATTGTCATTTGCACTTGTGGTGTGTGCCTCTTGAGTTAAAAAATTTAAGTTTCTTGAGGACAAGCAATAGTTCAAGTTTGGGGTTTGATAAGTCGTTAATTTACCAACTTATTGAGCTTCTAATCTTATGGTTTTGCTAGTATGAAGTGGATAAATAGTGCAATTTGACAGAAATTTCTTCTATTTTGCAGATTTCTGTGTTCTAGAAGTGTTCGAAAAAGATTCAAGTGAAAACAAGTCAAATGGAGCAAAAAGAGGACCTGATGGACACTAGCATCAAATTGGTCATCGCAATCACGGAGACAGAGCCACGCGATCACGAAGTGTTGGTAGAAACTCAAAGCATCACGATCGCGATAGTGTTTCACGTGATCGTGATGCAGTAAATTATAGAGCTTCGTGATCACTGAAGTCATGTACACGATTGCGACTAAGGATTCATCGCGACTAAGTCAGTCAAGTCGTCTTGGAACACATCTTTGGCTAATCCTTTGAACTTTTGGCAAGTTTAAAGAGCAAGTTCATCAACCAACACCATTGGAGTGAAGATTTGGATGATCTTTATTGTAAAATCTTTAGTTTCCATTCTTCAACTCTTGTTCTTAATTGCTATTTTATTGGTGTATTGTTGACTTGATATTTTAGGTTTGTATTAGAGATAATACTTGTTGGGTTATTGAATTCATATATAGATTTTGTTCTTGTTTAATTATTTGGGTGTATTGAATCCTCCATTGCTTCAATTTATATTCAATGGTTGCAAACATTGACTTAGCTTTCTAATTTGGGTTTTTGCTCGAGAGTGAAATTCTCAAATTCTGGAAGATTCACTAGTAGGTACTTGGGAATCCATCTAGATTAGAGGCTAGGAATAGCTCTAATCGCAGGAATCTCCTATTTAAGGGTCCGAGCTAGAAATAGGACCCTAAGTTATTTGGCTAGTTTATTGCTTACTCGTGTTAGTTCAAGAGAACACACGAGATATATGCTCGATTGGTCGAGAGGCAATTAGGAATACCTTTAGCCAAGACTACCTAGGTGTCAACCAGGTGCAAGTCTTGTGAATTGAATTCTCACTCCCAATTCTCCCTTGTTATCCTTGCTTGGTGAAAGCAAGGTGAAAGCCATTGATCACTCTATCTTTTAGTTTTAGTCTAAAAAACCCCTTTTAGATATCTTTTCCCTTTTCGTTAATTGAACTTCAATAAGTTGCTTTTATTCTTTATTAGCTCGATCGCGACTACATTGTTCCCTTGGGTACGACCCCGACATCCATTGGGAATTATAAATTTTGTTTTGACTACGCAATCGTCGTGGCCTCCTTAATTAGAGAGCACAATTTGAGCATTTATCACATGATGGCCCTCACTCCTCAGTTTCCTCTCGACCTGAGGAAAGGGACTTCCACGGAGGGGCCTCCAGGCTAAGGAAGCTTAGAAACCCATAATATATGTCATTGAACATTCTCCCCATCTCTCAGAATACTTATTCACCATCAACCCAGAAGAGATGGTTGCGGCCGTTCAAGATACCAAGAGGCCAAGTTCCCAAAACCCATTTATACCATCGCTTATTCTTGAAATTAGAGCACATAGGGAAACTTTTATGGCTCGCATGGACACGACACTGGGGACTGTCACCATCTGAGAGAGGTAGTGGTTAAATTGCTCAAGGATGGCCACCTGAGTGAATTCCAAAGTGACCAAGCCAAATCCAGTTATGGAAAAGGCAATGAAGTGAACAACCAGTCAGTCAACCAAGGAGCTCCCCAAAAAATAATAAACTAAGTGGTCTTGATCAAAGTGCTAGGTATGCTCTCTTGCCTCTTTCATTTTATCCATAGCTATCTATTTTCCATTTTAGATTTGGAAGGTCCTTGACAACGACTACTCGTGCTCATTGGGGGAAATAACCTCTAGGCGTAATTTGAGATAGATGCCAATAGCCTGGGGCATGAAGACTCCTCAAGGGTACCCAACAAAAGGAAAACTTACTAGCTGGAAAATCGAGCATGAAGACCCAGAAGGAAGAGCTACACTCATTTTCCCTTCGACCAAGACTTTTTGTCCCCTAAGAGGGTTTTTTCTTGGCAAGATTTTTAATGAGGTAGAAGTAGGGACTACTGGGAAGAAATTAGAGTTGGTATTGATCCATGACCTTTGCATTTGACCTAGTGGTCTCAAAAATATGAGGATTATGAATGAAAAGGATTTTTACAACGTAGATTCTTTATTCAGAAAGATTAAGGCCAAGATCTTCAAACTTTTTGGCCAAAGGGGTACGACACTATGTTACGGACTCTCGATCTCGACGATGTAGCCTCCCAGAATAAACTCTCTCTCGATCATTCATAAATGTGTGATGCTATGCTAGGGACTCTTTATCCTGACAATGCAGCCTCCCAAAATAAGCTCGCTCTTGAGCATTCATAGTGGAACAACACAATGCCAGGGACTCTCAATCCCGATGATATGACCTCCTAAAAAATCGACCCTAACTATCTAGGATTAGCTGACACCTAAAAAATCTTACTGAAATAAGAAAAAGGATAACTAGGGACTACTACAAAGGTCACAAAACGCCTTCTAAGACTTCGGACTTAGGACTCAACTTTCAATTGAAATGACATCTATGTGTCGCCCTATTGAAATGTTTACCCTTATGCTTGTCACATGCACTGACGCCGAGGTGGACAGGCAAGGGAAGGGTACTGGCATTCCAGTGCAGGATAACCCGCAGGCGCGGACCAGGCGATGCCCTAGCTCCACACCAGCAACCAGCTGCAGGTAGCAGACTAGCTAAGGCAAATTTCAAATGATGGGCCCCCGGGAAAGCATCTGGGGTCTCGCGAACACAAATGAGGTGAGCTATTCAACTAGAAATGACATTCCGGACTCAATAGAATCGATGAAAATCCCAATAGGGGTTAATTTAATAAAAAGTGGGCCTTGAACCCAAAACCAACTTTTTGGCCAATAAAAACTAAACTGGAGCAAACGGCCAAAATCAAGTCCGGAAGCCTCGGAACCCGAACCAATGGTCCTTCTAGCCTAAATTCAATATTTTGGAGCTAACAACGCTGACAAAAATTCCATCTGAGGCCGTCTTCTCCAAATGTTGATCAAAGTCAACCCTACAAGACTAACTGGCCTGAAAATAGAGAAAGCAAGAGAAAAGTAAACTGAAAGCTCCCAGACCCTGACCAAGGGTCCAGCTAGACCAAAATCCTCATTCCGGAGCTAACAAAAACTGTCAAAATTTAATTCCGAGCATGATTGCTAAGAGTTTTGACCAAAGTCAAAGATTTCTTAAGTTTAAGTTCTAAAATAGGGAAATGGTCATAAAGACCGAAAGAATGGCCCGGGCACCAAACCGTTAGTCCCGACAAGTCATAAATGGCCTGTATACACTGGGGGAAAGCTCGAAATGTAGAAAAAGCATGAAAAATAGAAAATGACCTGGAGGGTCATTACAATATCCACTACTAAAAGGACTTTCATCCATAAAAGTTAAAGAAAGGAAACACCTAGAGACACAAACAAAGACGGATACTAAGCCCGCACCACCCTCTTGGAACCTCGGGTAGCCTCCTCGATCGGATGGCACCCAATTGAGCTAAACTAAAGGAAAGTTACCCACCCTTAACCCCTTACTAGCCTAGCTAAACTCCAACCTTTAACTCCAAAACTCCAAAGGTCTTTCAATTGAACCGAACCTTAAGAAACTCAACTGGAATGCACCAACACAACCCCAAAACCAAGAGAACCCAAGCGATCAACACATGGAACTCAAAACCTCGATACCTTTACCAGGTCCACCCAGAAAACAATTAACCAAACCTCTAACTCATGAATCCATTAGCCCACAAAACCCTTTTATCTAACCTGAGAACTTTGCACTATAACCATGAAGCTTCACACAAGTCAAACACTCGAGCCACTCTCGAAACATCAACTAACCCACTAGAGATCCATAGTTCCCGCTATACTCAACTACGAAATAAGGTCACTTTCATAATCAAACCCTATCCCAGCTAAGCTCTAGTCTACTATCCTCGGAAGCCAAAGTATTCTACTCCAACTGACCATCAGCCAATGAATGGATACCTTTGCTAAGATCAATTTTGATATTTGAACCCAACTGAACCAACCATCGGAGCCCAACTGAAACTTGCACACCAGGGTCGAGAAAGACATGGATAAACACATGTGTCAAAGATAAACCTCCTAATTGCCAAACAAAACCAATATCACTAAACTGTGCTAAGTTTGAATCGGCTGAGAGTGAATAAACTAGGGCAACTTGCCAAAGAAGACCCATACCAAACCCAATCTCTGCAAGGAGTATGGTAAGCCTACCGCGAAGTTTGTAGCCACCAGCTAAGCTCCAAACCCTAAGGATGTCGCTGCTACTCCAAATACTCAAACACTATGTAGATTTAAGACCACCTTACAAGCCTCACCTAGGAAAGAAACCCACTTTGCCGCGAATACCAAGTCAAACCACCATGTAGGTAAAGGAAAATTTCATTATCTCTCAACTCACCCTCTTACTAAAAAAAATCGCTCTACTGCACCCGTACACAAAAACCCAACCCCAAAAGCATTCAATCATACCATAACTCCTGGACCACACGGGCATAGCCTAATCAACGCTGGAATCCCATGCAATAGATGACCTCTTAGAGAAACAACTAATTCAAACTTCCAACTCTCGGGACACAAAGGCAACCATCGATCTCAAAGTACCATCAGAAGTAGCTCTACAGGTCCTAACCCGCACAATTTGATCACATATACCCTACAAACATTGATCCTCAAACTGATGCCACTGAATTTGTCCAACCAAGGTAGGATGGATCTCCCTACTGGCATGAACACCACCAGGATCTGGCAAGTCCAACCCAACCATATGGTTAGCTAAGGACTGGATGTCCAAGGCCAACGGCCACTCCAAAACTAACATAGAGAAGCTAAGTTATCCGCACTTACTGCCTTTCAGCTCAAAGAAGCTGCAACCGAAGAGAACTTTCCACGAATCACCCAAAGTAACCTCCGAGCCCATGATTTTGAAACCCAACTCCAACTACCAATCAATGCTTCTGACGAATCCCTGAGTAGACTCACATGCCACCGATGAACACTATAGTAACTGGAGCCAAACAAAGCTCTGAATATATAGTTTGGCCAATCCATATATGCTGCTGAGACTTGGGTCCTCCAAGGAATATAATACAAGGTCATCACCACTGATGCAAAAATCCCCCAAAGGTAGTACTAAAAAAGCCTACCACCTCGATCGCTACTAGAAGGAATCCTGCCCTCAAATTTACCTAAGGGCAATGCCACTGCACTATGTAGTGGTCGAATCAAGTCATCAATACACAAACCAAGGCATACCCTCAGTTGTCACCTCAGTCAGCTACTAGTAACCAAAACCTAATAATAAGGAGTCATCTCCCTCCTTTCTCAAACCCACAGTACCCTTCCCTAAGATACACCGAACCTGACCAACTCTTTCTCAAAAGATCTTGGAGTTGTTCCCTTAGCTCTCACAACTCTACTAGCGACATTCAATAAGGCGGAACAAGAATAAGCTGAATGTAACTCAACCACAATGCTATAGTCTAAACTCAACCAAACTGGAAACTGAGGAAAACCATGAAAATGACCCATATACCTGCCAAATTCCTAAACCAAACAATTTAAGAAAGTCAATCCTAACCTCCCAAGAAAATCAAAGCCAACCAATACCCATTTGCTTAACCAACACCACGCTCCTTAAGATAAAACAACCTTCTCTGACACAAAGCTACCGGTACCACACCACCCTAACTGAAAGGTTCAAGGCATACCCTAGATATGGACTAGGCAACAACTACCCAGACTGCTAGAAATTGAATTACTCAAACTAATTCTAGAACCACAGCAAAAACCAAAAATTTAGCAAACAAGACCTAACCAAGAGTCAACACACCCCAGGAAGTCACCTCCTAAAGTCAACCACCCCATTCACTACTAAAGAATTCAACTACCGAGAAATCACACACATAAACACTAAACTCACAAGTACTACCATAGGATGGAATAAGTAAATCCACCATTGATCGAAAGGCCTCTAACCAGCACTATAATAAGATAGCATAAGCTAATCTACCTACAGTCCTAACAGATTCCCCTGCACCCGAGGAACATTTACAAGTGAAAAAAAACCTCCGGCATCCAATACCACTAGAGCGTACATTGAGCAAATAGCAAACAAGGGTAGATCCGAACATAATAAAAATAATATAAGGAAAGTAGGTGTGACAGTAGTGTTGTATGTACCTCCCCCGACATTCGCAACTTGTGGCCCCTAGTCTGGATTGGCAAGATCTATGCAGGCTTATGTGACCACATACAAAAATTACGGAAACTCAAATGTGACTACCCAAAGTCTATCTGGGTCTAAATCAGTAAATCATAACCTCAAACCCTGATATAGGGTGCCTGAAGTGTATTGGGACTAAATCAGTAATAAAAATATATCTAGCACTATGGCATAGTAGAGCCTAGTATCACTATGTAAATCGGTGATAAAATCATCATAAGATCCCTTTTTCTCCAAGAAGATCCATAAAGTTAGTTCCAAATCCCTTCTTATAATCATTTTACCAAAAATAGGCCCTTGGGGACATGCAAGATTTAGAAAACCATTTATAGTAGGCCCATAGCCAAAACAGTAGTAAAATATGCAAAAAATCCTTTGCATGAATGATATGATCGCAGACAAATAATAGCCCAATGGATCACAATCAATCTGTCGGTCCTGCACATGCACAATCAGCTCTACAACATAGATAACTAACCTAGAATCATAACTCGATGTCTAGGACTCACGAACATTCCCAAATATTCCACCATCTATGGTCCAAAGGCATATACAAAGGCCACAATGGGCCATAAGGGTAATATTACAACATTAGATCAAATATTATAACCAATGTAATAGATAAGATGGCTGGAAGAAACAGACAAGGTCTGGGGTGCCAACCTAGAACACCCAACCCAAGGATGCTAATTTATACAATTATAGCCTATATACGCAAGGTCTAAGGTAGGAAAAACTGTAACCTTAAATCTAGCCAAAGTACCACTCAAAGAACTGGGTGCTGCCACTACTCGAGAGATAAATACACCCACCAAAAGGCTTGGAGTCCCAGCCACGGTGTCCTGAAGATATGGGGTAGCCATAAATCCCATCGGAAGTTGGGTTGGCCCCAAACCCCCTTAGCTGATGTGGTAAGTTGTAATTCTGACATCCTGGAGCTAGAGGAAACACTAAAGCGACAGGCGTAGAAGCCTCGTTGTCACCCGCTATCGTACTCATCCTAGGCATCTGAGAAGGAATGAAACAAATGAAGTTTAGAAGTCGATAGATTCAGGAACGCATGATAAGGAGACAAGAATAGGGAACTTTTCCTAATAATATCCTGTAGCCTCCCGCAGATAGGATATGGATGTCATTGTACCGATCTGTGAGACTCTACTAGACACTTGCTCTTATACTAGTGAGACCGATGAATGTAGAGCTCTGATACCACTCTGTCATGACTCAAAACTAGGCCATGATGGCGCCTACATAAACCTCCAGTAGGCAAGCCAACCCAACCATGCAGAAGATAAATAAAGCAGTTTAAATAAGAAAAGCGGAAGAGATATATAAAGAAAATAGGGCCAATAGCATAGATACATACCAACTGTACTAAATATACATAAATGGCCCTAAAGTGACCAAGAAAACAAAATATACACAAGAACCAACCCAGACCTTGTGTCAATGGTACAAGAGCATCTAAAGTACAGAGTAGCTATACAACAGACTCCCTCTATCCAAAATACAAAGTATAGATTGAAATGTAGAAGGAAAGCATTAATAGTCTCCAAAACACCGAGAGCTTACCACGATTTGAAAAGCAGCTAGCCTTGAATGAATAGGGGGATCAATGGGGGTGGATCGTACTCGGTGTTGCATCAGAAAAAGATGCAGAGTGTAGTATGAATACCAAAAAAATGGGTGCCCAGTAAGCATCATAGTCCGATTGAGCACAGAAAGACAATATATAATATAATTTAAAGGAAAGTAAGCTAACCACAGAGATCCACCTAAATATAGTTATAGAACTGAAAACATAACTATCTGGGATAATAGACAAGGAGGTAACAACCAAAAAGTAAAACCAAGGCAGCAGACAATCAAAGTACACTCTAACATAATGCAATGCAATGAGGCATGATGATGTGATGCATATATGTATAATAGTAAAACCCAGAATAATGCATCAGGCACCCGGAATTTAACATCGGACTCATCAACATATGCATAGAAAGTAAAACCTGGAATATCGCATTGGGTGCCTAGAATTTAACATCAAACTCATCAACATATGCGTAGAAAGTAAAACCCAGAATATCATATTGAGGCACCCGGAATCGATCATCGGACACATCAACAGAAAAGTAAATGGAGAAAAGGTCCGAAAATACCCCTCGGACCGGCATAGAAGTAGTACTTTTCCTTTCCTTCAAAAATCAGAAATAAAACCCAAGATAACTCCTTTAAAATCCAAAAATCATGATAACCATAGTCAACAGAAAAGTAAATGGAGAAAAGGTCTGAAAATACCCCTCGGACCGGCATAGAAGTAGTACTTTTCCTTTCCTTCAAAAATCAGAAATAAAACCCAAGATAACTCCTTTAAAATCCAAAAATCATGATAACCATAGTATATCTCAAGTTTGAACTAGAAACCTCAAAAAAATCTTTCTTTTCAGTACGGCTAGGCATGTGAATGCAATATGAGCATGAAATTTCCACATTCAGAGAATATAGAATGAAACAAGGAAAAATAGGGTAAAACAGCCTTCAACCAAGAGAGCTGACATGGAACTCCGTCCAATCCAAGTTATGGCCTCGAGCCCACAGTTGCACAACGGTAAAATAAAGTGGAAAAAATAGAAAATAACTATGAAAACAACTAAAGCATCTACTCTACCTCTAAAACCTCCTAAAAGCATACTAAGGATTTTATGCTAGCCACAACAATACTACGATCTCCTAGACTAAGGATAACAGTAATAATTTTATCTAATATCCGAAATGGACAATTTATTATGAGTCACAAGATTAAAGCCTAATACTACCCTACGATCCAATCAAACATTCCAATAATATATATGATGTAAAGTCTAACAAATCTCAGTCTAGGAAAGTAAATCGTAACCTACCTCGGGGACAAATCGTTAATCATGTGCCTTTCCCTTTTGAACATCCTCAAAAAGCTATCACGCTATCATAGACACATTCCTGGTGTCAAGACAAGAAAAATGAAATCCATAATACTATATGGAAAATCAAGTCAAAAAATTACCATTGGGGCCGGTGCAATGAAATAGGAACAAATTTCACAATTATGTTTGCAACGGGTTAAGGAACCCATGCCCAAAAGTTGAGCGCGAATGCCACTCATTTTGGGGCCCAAAATAGCTCCGAAGTCCTACTAGTTCAAGGAGAATTTTAAAGAAAGAATAACGGAATTTAACAAAGAAATCTTCCCAATAGAAGTTGGGAAATCGCACGGACCAAGAATTATCCACCCCAATGGTCTGGAATCAGCCCACAAGAAATTGGAGCTTAAAGCTCAAGAAAATGGTAGAAAATTTCTTTGGGGAAACTTTCAAATGAAATAGAGAAGAAGAGGAATTTAGAAGCGGAAACTTACCAAATTAGAGCCAACAACGATCATGAACCGGAAATATATTTGCCTCCAAGCTGTTGGAATGAACAAGGGTGAAAATGGAGATTTTGGGTTCAATAGAAATGGAGAAATCATTTTAGGGAAATAAGAAAGTGAATGGGAAAAAGAAGGCTGGCCAGCTACTTAAGCTGCCACGCCTAGGCGCAAGGGCGGCCAGGCGGGCGCAGGAACGCTGGTGCCACAATGCCCAGGCACCCGCAGATGCGCTGGCGCTGAGGCAAGAAGGTAGGAGCAGAGGTGATGGCATGCCAGTGCTGGATGGTATGCAGGCGCGTGTGTGCAGCTGTGGCCCAGGCAATGCCCTAGTGTCACACCAGCAACCAGCTGCAGGCAGCAGACTAGCTAAGGTAAATTTCAAATTATGGGCCCCCAGAACGCATCCGGGGTCTCGCAAACACAAATAAGCAGAGCTATTCAACTACAAATGGTACTCCAGACTCAACAGAATCAATAAAAATCTCAACGGGAGTCAATTTAACAAAAACTGGGCCCCGCACCTAAAACTAACCTTTATGCCAACCAAAACTAAAATGGAGCCAGGGTCAAAATTAAGTTCGGAAGCCTTGGGACCTGAACCAATGGTCCCTCTAGTCCAAAGTCAACATTCCGGAGATAACAGTGCTGACAGAAATTCCATATGAGGTTGTCTTCTCCGAATGTTGACCAAAGTCAACCCTACATGCCTAACTAGCCTAAAAACAGAGAAACCAACCAAAAACTCCCAGACCACGACCAAGGGTCTAGCTAGACCAAAATCCCCATTCGAGAGCTAATAAAACGGTTAGAATTTGATTCCAAGCACAATTTCTAAGAGTGTTGACCAAAGTCAAAGATTTTTTATGTTCAAGTTCTAAAACAGGAAAATTGTCATAACGACCTAACGAACGTCCTGGGCACCAAACCGTCAGTCCCAGCAAGTCATAAATAACTTGTAGCCACTGTAGGAAAGCTCGAAATACATAAAAAGAATGAAAAACATAAAATAACCTAGAGGGTCATTACACCCGAGTTGTTGAATGACCATAATTATTGAACAAGCTCTCTGTTAAAAACGCATCCATTTTTCAATGATCCCTATCAGAGACCCCGAAGTTCAAGTAGTTGACCATTCCCATCGGTCTCAATGTTAGGTTGACCTCATCAGTAATCTGTAAGAGAGCAGTCTGATACTATATCACATTCGCTGGCAGACCAAGTAGAGTGCCAAATATAGCTTGATGAGTTGGAGGAGATACCAGTGGATGCGCCCTCGGTGGTGATGAGGCATGGGCGATCAAAGTCCATGGACACAAAGGGATCCTTGGATAAACCAGAGGGCCACTGTAATATTTATCCCTAGAAGCAGTAAGGGGCCTCAAAATTGCAGGCACCCCAGGGGCATAAACATTGTCACCCAATATCTCGGACATCTCTAGCTCTAGAATAAGCTAGCAACTTCAGAGTCAACCTCTAATGAACTGACTCCCATCCTCTCGACATCATCAATACCCTAAAAATTAGACCTCTTCTTAGAGGACTTGAGTCTTTTGGTCCTTCTTCTTTTGACAAGGGTAACCACGACCAAGCAAGAAAGGCCACTAGCGGCACCTGCGAGTATGTGCAAACCTCTGCTAGCTCTCGGCCAACCAAGTTTATAGAAACAAACCGAGGTGACAAGATCACAGGGTCAGAGGACAAACCTGCAAAGAGAAGGAAATAGGAGGCAAACAAGAACAAGAAGCAAACCTAAGCATAGTACATTGGACTCACAAATATTCTTGGCTTTCTAGTTAAAATGGTTGGAAAATCTTGCCAACAATTGCTCATTAATGGTAGAAGCACTCAAAATTTTATAGACCCATAAGCAGAGATTGTCAGCTAAGCAAATAAGAGACATTCCCGCAGGAGGAAACCATCTGGAAGCTGCATAGAAAAAGTGACAGTCAGAAATTAAATAAGAAACAGAAGGATAAAGGGGAAAAGCCTGGAGCCACTTACGATTGGAATTCCAAGTCACAGGATGGAGACCCTTAGACAAGTTATGAAGGGCCACCATGATGAATCAGTTGGCCCAACCTTAATATCTGGGATCTTCTATATTACCAAGAAGAGACTTCCTACTATGACTAATCAATTTAATAATCCCTCCTTAAGCCAGATGAGGAGAATATAAGAGGAGCAGGTGATGCAAGGAAAACTCCTCATCAACTGAAGTGGCCAACTGGTAGCGACATCGAACTCACATGCAAGTGTACATGGTCATCCAAGTAATATAGACTGGTTAGCCCAGATATCATATCTAATGGACTTGTGACATTGCAAATGTTCTAATCAATTCTAATACCATAAAATTAAATAAGTGCAAAAGCAATCAAGAAAAGTTTATAGTTTTGTAGTAACTAAATGCAATTTAAGAAAAATCAAAGTGAGTAAATAATGGTTGTTGTTCCAAGTTTCGAGAGAATCCTGGGGTTACAACATTATTTTGCATTCATGAATAGTGTCCGCTTAAATTTGCTTGCTTGTTTACCTAGTTGTTGATTCTAGGGTTAATTGTATGATTTTGGTTTTCCAAACCTCTAATCTCATATTTACATGCAATTCTAGTTCTATATTCCTATGAGCAGAATAAACATATGGAAAAAGTTGATATTCACGTTTAAACCAAGCAAGGTGATCTAGGTTGTCATACCCTGAGCCTACCACCCTCCCCCCCGGACGTAACATGGGACTCGAGACCACAAGTGATTTCAAGCTAACTCTTTGGCATTAACATGACTTAAAAACTGAACATAAATATTAGGGCAGAAACTTAACTGAAGTAATGAGCAACTTAATCTGTTATATAAATATAAGTCTAAGAATAACATTTTGAATTAAGCTGAATATCTGACTTTATGTCTGAAAGTCTCTGCTACTGGAGAGCTATTGGGACAAGCCCCCAACTAACTCTAAATACTGAAAACTGAATAAAAGAACTAAAAGACTAAAATAAAGCTAAACTCTAAGTCCTCAGATGAGGAGGACTCACCAAGCTAGCTGGATGTATTGCTGATCTGCTAGCCATGAATCTGGGGATGAGCTAAGGAGTCTACATCATTATAGGATGTAGCATAAGTGGTATGTGTTAGTACTATAGAATGAACTGAGTATGAGAGATATGCATATGTCATGAAAAATGTACTTGAAATTATGCTTAAAACGAAGTTCATGCATAAATAGAAGAAATTATAAGGAAATATCATAATTTTAACATAAGTCATAAAACAATAAACCAAACTTCATAATAGAATATCATATAACTTAATAGCTTAAAAGTCATTCTTGCGGGAGTTTCTTATAACTGACAGTAAACCATGTTGAGCACCATGGAGTCCAGTGTGCTGCTCTATACTGAAAAAGGTTGTCGTAACCGGCCAAAGTTAGAACCATGTACGTAAGGATCCTGTCATAAGCTACAAAGGGTAACCTACAGTGACAACGTAGTTCCGGGACTTAAGGGTACGCTAAACCCAATCCAACTCGATGCTAAATACTATTTCCAAAATATATATCATAGTGCCCACATATATGTGATATATCTAGATGTCAAAACTTGTTCATAATCATAACCATATTGGCAAACTCGGATCATCATACTACTTACAAACTTGCATTTGAAAAAACATTCATGAGCATTAATGGAACGTTGGGTTGTCATACAAATCATGAATATACAGTTGTAATCCTAAGCTCCATCTCATGTTACAAGTCATATACTAAAATCATGTATTTGATAACGTGCCTTATTCATTGTGCTTGTAGCAAAAATCATGGAGAACTTGCTCAAAACATGCATAGCTTTATAGATTCTAAAAATAGGGTTTTTGATTCATAACATCATAAAACTCTAAAATAATGTAAAATCAAATTTGTAAATAAGTACAATGATCATAAGATAACATATGGAAACTGAATTTGAGGAACTGGTCATAGTTGGGTGAAGACCCTAAATCATGGATTTTTGCTTGAAAACATGTAATAGGGTGAAATCATGCTAGAAATCATTCTCAATGCATGGAAAACACATTTGTAGTACCCGACAAGTGTCGGGGTCGATCCCCCAGGGAATTTAGAGCTTAGCATAAATGATTGTAAACAGACCTCACACGAGAGTAGGTTGCTTAACAACAATAATATAAAGGGGGGGGGATTGGGAATCTGTCACAATTCGAATTCCAAACAAAGCAATAAGTAAAAATGGGTGTAGACAATGAGAGAGGACGACTAGGGATGTGTGTCAAATGGGACTCGAACATGGGAAAGGGTGATTGCTTATTCATGCAAATGCATGCTAAACGACATGGGTAACCTTGGTCTTAGGTATTGTTATTCATCTCTAAATCAACAACCATATATTCAAAAGTCTTAAATCAAGCACTATTGATTAAGCAATAAAAAACCAAGCTAATGCTTAGAGAGGTCATGCTATTTCTAGCTTAGACCTTTAAATGGGTGATTTCATAGATTTGAGGTATTTCTAGCCTCAATCTAAATAGAAGCACAAGTTTCTACTAGCAATTTCACATCTGAAGTTATGATTTCCTCTTTCAAGCAAGAACATAACCAAGTAAGGAAAATCAATGTTTGCAACCACCAATTTTATAGTTAAAATATAGTGAAATCACTAGACCCATGTCAATTAAGCAATTATAAACAAGAATTAACAACACCCACACCCATTTATCAATTACCCATCATCAATACATCCCTAAACAAGAGGTTTAGCTACTCATGCATAAGGAAATAGATATACCAAGTGGGTAATTCAATTCTCCTTCCATTCAAGCTAAATTTCTCAATATCCATGCTCAGTTTGTACACAAATGGTGATTCTAAGAAGTGGGAAGAAGGAATTGGGAGAAACCCTCTTCTTATTCTTAGAAAGGAAAACTTGTTCACAAAGCTAAGAATTGTCCAAAACTCTTCAGAACTATCTCAACTATTTACAATTGTGCCTAAAATTGGTTTATAAACATTCCTAAAATGTCACATAAATTTGGACAAAAATGCCCCTTTGGGTGGTATGCAGCGCGATGTGCGGTTTGCACGTCATCATGTGCGTATCGCACACCCTTCTTCACTGGTCTAGTAACTCAGGCAAATTAACTTCACTCCTTTTTGGCTCTTTTTGGTCTATTTCCTTGTTTCCTATCTTTGATCACAAGTACCTGCATAGACAACAATAAAGGCCATAAGAACCTCTAAATCTTATCAAAACATAGCAATAATTCACTAGTAAAGGCTCAATAAGTTAGTAGATTACCGACTTGTCAAACCCCCAAGCTTTAACTATTGCTTGTCCTCAAGCAAGATACTCACAAGGTAGGAAATGAATTATGCTCTAGAACTCAATCAAGGCACTAAAGACTACTCTATTCTAAAACTAAGAAAAATGATAAACAAAAGACTCAACTATTATGCTTATCTCAATTTGTACCACCACATTATCAAGGCAATAGATCATTTCAAAACCTTTTCTAAAGGACTTCATTTCTCATTTAAAATCAAGGGAATTTCGTTATTCAAAACAAGATACAAATCTTCTCAAGTCATTGGCATGAACCATCAAGGTTTGCCTCGAGATTTGCCACACAACTTGTCTTATTCATTCCTCTCAATTGAAATAGAGACTTCATGATTCAATTTGAGTGCATGATGCCACTCACCACAAGAGAGAGTCCCTCTCACAATCTTGTAATTCACAAAAAAGGGATTATAAGAGAACCAAGAAGACTCTCACTCTCTCAAGGAAATTCAAGTGCACACATGTTGACCCATAGGCTTGCCCTTCATGTAAATAGCCACTAATGTAGGGTGTCCAAGCTCAAAATCACTAAGGACTTGCAGGTTATAATGTTGACTAGGGCTAAGGTGGGGATTTCGTATGGCTCAAGTGACTATACCTCTCTAATGCTCTTTCTAATTGCTTTGAACACCGCTCCCATTTTTAAACTTTGACTTCACCTTGTTTCTCCCTCACACAACCCAAGCTTCTCTTTTTTGATCATGATCATTCAAACTCCTTTTGTCAACTTCATGCGGTAGCACCAATTCTTTTCTTTTTATTTTTACTCATTGGATTGAACTTTTGCAGCAAATTTTCAATTCAACATAAGGTGCTACCTTGCACTTTGAAGTTCATCCCTTTTCTTCTCCTCATTGATCACGTACACCCCCAAACTTAGGCTTTTGCCTATTTTGTCATTTCTCCCCCCTCCCCCAAACTTAGGCTTTTAGACTACGTTTCACTTTCGAGCAATTAGGGAGGACAGGTGCCAAGATAGAGGTTCCAAAAAGGCTAAGGTGTCACATAAGGTGCCAAAGAACAGTCACAAGCTCAAAGGGGTTAACTAGGATTGATTTTGAGGGAAGTCATTTGGGTGAAGTGGCTATCAAGAAGGGCCTAAGATTCCTTTACAAGCTCGGTCACACCTAGAATTTCACCTTGAATCATATTCGGGGCAAGTTCTAGATGACACATATACAAAAGAATAAAGGTAAAGCCTCACCACATAAGGCATCATGCCACAAGACCTTTTTACACCAGTCTCAAGATCTATTGGGACAAATGACTTTTGATAAGCTATTCCAAGTTCATTACACACTCGTTTGTGAATAGATCAAGCCAAAATGAGAGTGTGCAAGTCACGACAAGAGAATGCTTTCCTCAAAAATTTATTTTCCTTCTTTCCTTTCCTTTTCAAAAATGTCTTACCAAGAAATTTTTTTTGGTGGGTCCATTTCAAGACAAGCACACTACGGATTCAAATTAAACTAAAACTTAGCATTATTCCTTAAGAAAGTCACCTCTCAATCTATCATAAGGAAACACCAACTCGGTTTAATACAAAAACAAAAGAAAATAAAGAGAATTAAAGAAATAAAAAAATTATTTTCGCTCCTTGGGAAAAAACTGTGGTATTAAGAAAACCCTCAGAGTTTATTACTAAACTACTATTAACAGGCGATTCACATTAATGCACCCCCAAACCCAAATGAACCATTGTCCTCGATAATGTTGGAAATAGGAAAATACAGTACTCTCTGGGGTGATTATGTGAAATGAACGAAGGCTGGTGCGACCGTATATCAGCCGCATAAGCACATAGGGTAAGCAAACTAGGATTTTGTTTGCTTCTTGTGTGAAAAGCATGCGATACGCATTCTGAGGTGTATTTGCACCAATGGTCGCATAGTGGCTTGAAATATCTAGCTAGCTGCCAGTTTTCTGTTATATGGTGCGAAACTGGTGTGCGACATGCATATCTGCTAATGCAACTACACACCAATCACATATCAAGGCATTAGACTCGGCAGCATTCTATCTTTACCATGCGGAATGTTGTACGATATGCATTTTGCAATATGCGAATGCATGATGCATCGCACATCCTGATGATTGATCCAACATTCCTTAGCTTGGTTCCCAACTCCACAACGAAAAAAACCAACAAACAAAATAATATCAAAAAGCACAAAAAAGTAAGAAATAAGAAGTCTTGGGTTGCCTCCCAAGAAGCGCTTGGTTTAACGTCACGGCTCGACGACGGTACTTATCACTGAAGTCTCATCAAGGTATATGGCTTCTATTAATGCAACTTCCTCCAGGATTCCCAAGTACTTCTTCATTCACTGACCATTGACCTTGAATGATGCACCATCCTCATTTTCCAATTCTATGGCTCCATTGGCGAAGACCTGAAGCACTTTGAACAGCCCTGACCATTTGGACCTTAATTTTTTGGGAAAGAGACGGAGTCGAGAGTTGAACAAGAGCACCCAATCTCCTGGATGGATTATGGCGCTTTCATAAGCCCATATTTGGAACTCATCCATTTCATTCAGGTCTTCCATTCTAGAACAAACGGCTCTTTCCCAATCCAAGTTAAGCTTCTTCAAAGCCCACATTACCTTGTGTTCCAATTCAACTGGGAGGTGACAAGCTTTGTCAAATACTAGTTGATAGGGAGACATACCAATCGGGGTTTTGTATTCCGTCCTATATGCCCATAGAGCATCATCCAACTTTCGGGCCCAATCCATTTGATGAACATTTATCGATTTCAAAAGGATGGATTTGATTTCTATGTTGGACACTTCAACTTGTCCGCTTGTTTGTGGATTGTAGGGTGTGTCCATTGTGTATTTGACTCCGTATTTCTCAAGTAGGGCACTAAATAATCTATTGCAAAAGTGTGATCCATCATCACTAATGATTGCACGGGAGGTGCCGAACCGAGCAAATATATGCTTTTTAAGAAAGGTCGTGATGCTTCTTCCCTTATTATTTAGCAAAGCCATAGCTTCAACCCACTTGGACACGTAGTCCACAGCCACTAGAATGTAGGTGTTCCTATGTGACCTCACAAAGGGCCCTATGAAATCGATACCCGTACATCAAACAATTCTACCTCAAGAATTGGGGTCAATGGAAGTTTTTGGAGTCGAGATATGCCCCCTATGCGTTGACACTTTTCACACTCCTTTACTGAGTCATGGGCATCCTGAAATAGAGTCGGCCAATAAAATCCACATTGTAACACTTTTGAAGTTGTGTGCATGCCCCCATGGTGACCACAAGAATGGGCATGCACTAAGAATGGGCATGCACTAAGAATGGGCATCATCTCCATTTCAGGGATGCACCTCCGGATCATTCCATCGGCGCAAATCCAAAAGAGGTAAGGCTCATCCCAATAGTACTTTCGGACATCATGTAGGAACTTCTCTTTCTGATGCGAACTTAATCCCTCCAGAAATAAATCACTTGCCAAATAATTAGCAAAGTAAGCAAACCATGGAGTTAGATCATGAGATGCAGCCAAGATGCACCCATCGGGGAATGAACCATTAATTTCAAGCTCCCCCATGGGCCTTCCCTCTTCTTCCGATTGCAAAAGGTGATCAGCCACTTGATTCTCACACCCCATCCGATCCTTCACCTCAAAATCAAATTCTTGGAGAAGTAGTACCCAATGAATTAATCGGGGCTTTGCATCCTTTTTAGTCATCAAATATCTGATTGGCGCATGGTCGGTGTGCACCACAACTTTAGTCCCTAGAAGATATGCCCGAAAAATTTTGAAGGCAAAAACTGTGACCAACAATTCTTGTTCCATCATAGTGTATTTTTTTTGGGCCATGTTCAAAGCCTTGCTTGCATAGTAGATTAGGTGGAAGAGTTTCTCCCTTCGTTGGCCAAGCACCGCTCCTAAGGCCACACCACTGGCGTTGCACATGAGCTCAAATGGTTTTGACCAATCTGATACAATGATAATGGGGGTGGATGTTAACTCTTCTTTCAAAGTGTGGAAGTCTTTCATGCAACTACCATCAAAGTCAAACTTGGCATATTTTTCAAGCAACTTACACAAAGAGTAAGCCACCTTCGAGAAGTCTTTGATGAAGCGCCTATAGAATCTGTCATGACAAAGAAAACTCCTTATTCCTTTTATAGTTTTCAGAGGGGATAGCTTGGATATAACTTCAATTTTAGCTTGGTCAACTTCAAGCCCTTTTTTGGATATCTTGTGACCAAATACTATCCCCTCGTTCACTATAAAATGGCACTTTTCCCAATTTAACATAAAGTTTGTTTCCTCTCATTGCTTGAGCACTTCCTCTAAGTGTTCTAAACAATCATCAAACGCATCCCCAACTACTGAAAAATCATACATGAAGATCTCCATCATATCGTTGACCATATCTGAGAATATAGACATCATGCACCATTGTTAAGTAGTCGGGGCATTGCAAATTCCAAAGGACATTCTTTTGAAAGCAAAAGTTTCATAAGGGCATGGAGAGGTTGTCTTCTCTTGATCCTACGAGGAGATTAAGATTTGGTTGTAGCCTGAATAATCATCAAGAAAGCAATAAAAACCACAGCCCACCAACCTATCAAGCATTTGATCCATGAAAAGTAGAGGGAAGTGGTCCTTTTCCGTCCATGAGTTCAATTTTCGGTAGTCCATGCACACTCTCCAATCGGTCATAGGTCTAAGAGCGATCATCTCATCTTTCTGGTTTGTCATAATGGTGATTCACCCTTCTTAGGTACACATTGCACTGGGCTGACCCACGTTCTATTGGAGATGGGGAAGACCACCCCCGCATCCAACCATTTAATAATCTCCTTTTTCACCACCTCTTGCATAGGTGGGTTTAGCCTTCGTTGGTGTTCAATGGAAGAGATGCTTTCCTCTTGAAGGTTTATTTTGTTCATGCATATCCCAGGGGGTATACATATAATATCGGCAATAGTCCACCCTAGAGCACGGATGTGCTTCTTCAACACCCTAAGCAGCACTTCTACTTGCTTGTCATTCAATTTGTTGGAAATGATGATCGGCAAGGTCTCGTTAGCACCTAATTAAGTGTACTTCAAGTAGGATGGTAATGGCTTGAGCTCCAAGGTGAGTGGTTCAATAATTGAGGGTTTGGAAGGTGGGATTTGTATGTTATTTAGGTCGAGATAGATCTTCTTTGGAGGGTAGGTGTAGGAACCCATTCCCACTAATGCACAACAAATCTAGTCATATTCTTCTATCCCCTCACCATCAAAATTTAGCAACACTGCTTCTAACGCTTCATCCACAAATCCCTCTTTTATGTGCAAGTCAATGCTTTCCTTAATCTTGCCTATTGCAAAGGCCATTTGAAGGTCACTCGGTTGTTTCATAGACCTACTCACATCAAAGGTGGCTTCCTCATCATTCACGGAAAATTTTAACTCTCCTGAGTCCATTTTTTCAAGGTACACCTTGTTTTTAGACTAGGTTGCCCCAAGATAATGGGTATATCGAATCTTCCTTTGCAATCAAACACAATGAAATCCATAAGGTATACAAGCTGACCTACCTTAACCAATATGTCGCACCCAACCCCCATGGGGTGCCTCATTGACCAATCCGTCATAAGGAAATTCATGTTTGTGACAGTAGGCTTCCCCAACTCTAGTCTTCTAAAGGTGGCTAAAGACATCAAGTTGACACTTGCATTTTCATCACATACCAACCTTGTAGTTTTGTGAACTCCACTCGAATTACAAATAGTGTGCACACCCGGCATCACTATATTATTTGTGAAATCACTCACTAAAATTGCACTACTAAAAGGGGACATTTGAAAAGTCCCAACATCCTCTAATTTGCATGTAGAGCACAATTCTTTAACAAACTTAGCATATTTGGGCATGTTGTTAAGCAGTACTTGCGGGAATGTTGATGGTGATTCTTTTCAACATAGATTCAAAATCTCTCGGAGTGTCATTCACATTTACTTGCAACATAAGTTGAGGGAATGGAGGTGAACATATAGGGAAAGATTTGAAAACTTTGGGTACCTTGCTCTCGCGATGTATAGATTTGGACCAACTATTTCCCCAAGCTCTCTTGTTTCTATGATTACTCGTACTTGGCATTGTAGTGTCAATGGGGTTGATTGGTCCTTCATATTACTACTCCTTTCTTCACTCTTGACTTGCTCGACTCAAATTGGGGGGTGATCCAAACCATATTTTCTTTAAGTAGTGCTATAGCAATGGAGTGTGATTGCATAGTTTGGGAAAAACTCCCAAGATCATGTCTCAACTCTTCGATGGCTCCGTAGGTGGATCCCACCTTTTCCAATACTCTCACGAGCATACTTTCAATTCTAGAGCCATCATTTTGTTCGTTCCAACCTTGATTCCCATGATCATATTTGTCCGAACTTTGGAGACTTTCATAGGAACCCACCTTGTGAACAGCCATTACTACCTCGTCACTACCTTTATTGAAATTCTCTACATTTTCAACTAGCCCCACGGCCCCAACAACACCAATGGTACTGACAGTTTCAACTCGATAATTTGCTATACTCCTCACCATAAATTCAAGAAGTGTGGAGGTGATTGATAATTCTATATCCCTTCGCTCACCACTCTTTACCCAAACCTCAATCTCTTTAGTGGAGGTCGCACCCATTGCTCCCTCGGCTCCCTAAAAATCCAACTTATGCTCTCAAAAGGTCAAAAATTCACGTGCATATGGGCTGAGTGAGAAGTACTGGGAATTGATGCTTGAGGAATGCTTACCTGCAACCAATCACAATTAATAAACCAAATAAAAAGAACAAGCACTCAATAAGTGATTTCAAATTCACAATCAAAAAGGCTAATCAACTTAATTCCTAGGCCACGGCGCCATTTTTGATAACGCTCAAATGTACTCTCCTAAAAGAAGGTATCGGTGATTGTTAGAGCAAAACACATTTTAGTACCCAACAGGTGTCGGGGTCAATCCCAAAGGGAATTTAGTTCTTAGCCTAGGTGATTGTAAATACACCTCCCATGAGAGTAGGTTGCTTAACAATAATAATGTAAAAATGGGGGAATTAGGAATCTATCACAATTCAAATTCCAAACAAAGCAATAAGTAAAAATGGGTGTAGACAATGAGAGAGGACGACTAGGGATGTGTGTCAAATGAGACTTGAACATGGGAAAGGGAGATTGCTTATTCATGCAAATTCATGCTAAACAACATGGGTAACCTTGTTCTTAGGTATGGTTATTCATCTTTCGATCAACAACCATATATTCAGCAGTCTTAAATAAAGCACTATTTATTAACCAATAAACAACCAAGCTAATGCTTAGGGAGGTCACGCTATTTCTATCTTAGACCCTTAAATGGGTGATTCCATCGATTTGAGCTATTTCTAGCCTCAATCTAAATGGAAGCCCAAGTTCCTACTAGCAATTTCACATTTGAAGTTATGATTTCCTCTTTCAAGCAAGAACATAACCAAGTAAGGAAAATCAATGTTTGCAACCACCAATTTCATAGTTAAAACATGGTGAAATCACTAGACCCATGTCAATTAAGAAATTATAAACAAGAATTAACAACACCTACACCCATTTATCAAGTACCTATCATCAACACATCCCTAGACAAGAGTTTAGCTACTCATGCTTAAGGAAAGAGATATACCAAGTGGGTAATTCAATTTCCCTTCCATTCAAGCTAAATTTCTCAATATCCAAGCTCAGTTTGTACACAAATGGTGATTCTAAGAAGTGGGAAGAAGGAATTAGGAGAAACCCTCTTCCTGTTCTTAGAAGGAAAAACTTGTTCACAAAGCTAAGAATTGTCCAACTCTTCAGAACTATCTCAACTATTTACAATTGTGCCTAAAATGGGTTTATAAACATTCCCAAAACTTCACATAAATTTAGACAAAAATGCCCCTTCGGGTGGTGTGCAGCGTGATGTGCAGTCATCATGTGTGCATCGCACACCCTTCTTCAGTGGTCCAGTGACTCAAGGCATTGTCCGGATACACATTGATCGCACCCCTTAGCAGACTCTTCAATTAACTTTCATCTCCGTGCGATATAAGGTGCATTCTGCACCAAGGCAAGTGTGTGTCGCACGGGCACCGCATCTCTCAACAGAATCTTTGTCTTGTTTGCTCACTTCACACTTCACTCCTTTTTGGCTCTTTTTGGGTTCATTTCCTTGTTTTCTATCTTTGATCACTAGTACCTGCATAGACATCAATAAAGGCCATAAGAACCTCTAAATATTATCAAAACATAGCAATAATTCACGAGTAAAGGCTCAATAAATTAGTAGATTACTGACTTATCAAAGGGATTTTGAAATACTTGAGGAATCTCATATAAAATCATGGGTAAAGGATTAGAATCCATTAATTGATGTTAGTAAACTGAATTCAAAGCAATTTCATAAATTGGGTAAGAACCCTAATTTCATTGTTTCATAAATCCAAAGTAAAATCATGGGTTTTGGGAATAAGGGTGAAAAGAATCACTTATTGAATACTCACATATCTGAATTGGAGCTTTCTTAATCTAGAACTTGGAGGTTGGAGACTTGGAGATGGAATCTTAGCTTGGAGCTTGAGAGAATTGGGTTCATTTTCCCCTTTTGAAACTTTAATGAGGGGATAAGGAATGACTTAGGCTAATTAGGGTTAAAACCCTTTTAAAATTTCCCAAAATGACATAACTTAGGAGTTAAAAGAGTGGGAAATTACAAAAATACCCCTTGATAAAAGCTAGAAAATTTCACTGAAGAACCTCGGCTTCAGGTTCTATGGACCCTTTCCATGGACCATAGATGGAATCACGGCTCATGGATTGAGGTCATGGTTTTTGAGCCAAGTGTTAAGCTGCAATTATGATTACTACGTACAGGTTCCATGATTCGTGGAAGCTTTCATGATCTGTAGAACCTATTCGTGGTTTCTCAAAAGAATAGGTTGACCTCAGTCTGATTTCCACGGACTGGTTCCATTACCCGTGGAATCGTCCATGACTTATGAACCTCAGTCGTGGTTCTCAGACTTGAGGGGTTCTGCTGAATAGTTTCCATGAGTCCTTTCCACGGCTAGTGGTTCAGTCCACGGCTCGTGGTCTGGGATCATGATTCCTAGGAACTTCAAGATTTTTTTAAGATTTCTAAGTTTGAAAAGCTAGTTCAAATTTCGGGGTGTTACAATATCTCCCCCTTAAGATCATTCATCCTCGAATGAATACTAAGGAAAATTTAGAGAAAAAAACTGCAATACCAACTAACAGAATATGGAAAGCTAAAGTATAGGCATAAGGACTGTGTTTTAACTTGAAACGTGACTGAACTAAGCTCGTAAAACATGTATGCAGGCTAGGATCATGAGAAAGGTTAAAGTACTAACATGGTAATTGATTTGTGACCTAAATATAAGCAAAGATGGTTTCATGAGACCTGTGGGCATACTGAGAGCATAAGAACAATTGGTTCCCATTTGGATTAAGAATAAGGGCTTAGCTAGAACACATAGAGAACAAACGCATCCTTAGAAATTGCAGTTAACTGAAAGGGATGTCAAACTAAGAGAAGAACTATACGAGAAAACCATTTCCTCCTAACTGAACTTACTGCCAAGGACTGAACTGAACATAGGGCCTACTAGCCTTAGAAATGGTTACCACCAGGTCTGAACTGATCTAATATGAGGAGTCTAGTACACTAGAAGCTGAAACTACTGGGCATAAGATATGAGCACTCTGGGCAGGGAGTTAGAACAAGACTATTCCCCCCTTTAACAATACGGTTGACAGCTTTTAAGCTTAGGAACACCTTTCTAACTACACTAACTTCTTTGAATACCACCCTTGCCATGCAACTAAAAATTCTCATCAACGCACATACAAATGCTAAGGTCTAAGTCTAACTACCTGCTTCACCATGTTCAAGCATATCTCGACTAAATCTCTTCCATCTAGAGTTATCTCCTAAGAATAGTATTTTGCCTTATCACAACAACCAACAAACCTTGATCTCCTAACCAAAGGGTCACTAGTCGTACAAAGCAAAGACCTACATGTATTTTATCACGATATACAAGCTTATAACTATGGTTACCTTATGATTTTGTATCTTACACTATCCAAGGCTTCTCCCCTCTTCCTTAGCATTTTAGGAGCTGCAACTTCAAAAACCTCTACAAAGAGACATACTAAAATTCCTCATCTAACTACTTTGCATGAATAATCCTTACCTTGAAATTTATCTACACCTAGAAGACAAGGTGGAACAAGTACACCAAAAAGGAAAGAAATATACTACTTTCCATCTAGGTTACTACTAGGCTTCCTCCCCTAACACCTATAACAACATAAACCAGAATCACTAAAAGAAAAGAGTGGGAGCATGAGCATCATGAATGAAGGATTACGGATCGGTCTTGACTTACACTTAGCGTGATTAAGCCATACAAGGTGAGGCTCGGGGAATCGAGTGCAATAGGAATGAGTACTTCACATATGGGGCATGTAAGGCATGAATAGTAGGGATCACCACCCCTCATTAATAGAGGCAAAGGTCCAAAGGGCTTTAGAGTAAGGAAATCACAAGCACGAACCATTTCAAAAATTAGGTCTGAGCACTGATATGATGTAACATGATTTGATTAGCCATTAACGCATGTATGAAGACTGAACTGAGTAAATAGGACTGAGCATGCTGCGAGACATGAGTTTACATAAATAATAAGCCTCAAGGCATAAAGCTGGGATTTATGGAGTCATAGAGCAAGAGTAGAATCATTATCGTGAAGCTGTAATGATCGGACCCGTCATTACTTTAAGAATCGTAAAGTTGAATTATTTGGGAACTAATTTAAAGTACATTTGTTTAAGTAGGGTGACGTAGTGGAAATTTTTTTGATTTTTAGAAATAATCTGGGCTGACGTCACTCTGCTATAGAGGTAATTATTCTGCTATAGTGGGACTGCCATAACAGATGGTTAACCGCCATAGCAGAGTGATGGGAGGCAGAAGCTCCAGGATGGGATTTAATAAAAGATTCTCTCCTCCTCAGTTGTAAAACATACAAGGGTTTCTCCAAAGACCCTTCCATGTTTTGCTCCAAGGCTAGGGAACTATGAGGATGAGGGGTCATGGCCAGAAGGACGTGGAACAGTTGATTTTAGGGTCATTATCCAGCCGGGAGCGCCTTCACAGAGCCAGAAACACATCATTGTAGCTGTTTGGCGTCCAGGTAGGCTAGGTGTCATTTGGGTAGATAGACCTGTTTACATTCTGTACTTATTGTATAGTGGGAAAGGAGAATCCATGATTAGGTTTTCGTGCACAGAGTTTGGTGGATTCGGTATTGATTATGAGCGAGCTAGGGATTGGTTGGATTGAATTGTGGGCTGATGGTTTTATTTTGGGTTGTTTATGTTGTCTCGGTATGCTAAAATGATAGGAATCGGGGTTTGGGATGTCAGGAAGGTTCGGGGAACCGAGAATTTCAAGGATAATTAAATGTGTATGAAAATGGAAACTCTTAGGTGAGCTTTCGGGAATGTGGAGGGCATGATAAGTAGTCGTTGGTTTTGCTAAGGGCTAAGGGGTGGTAATTAGTATTGTTATTATCTACGTAAGTTTTGAAATTAGTATGGTTGTTAAATTATGCTAAAAAGGGAAACCGTTCATTATATGTAAATACAGGGTGAGTGTGTTTAGTCTTCGGATGGAGGCCGAGGCTAAATTATATACCCGGGAAGAAGGGTAGGTGATGGTTAACGATTTCTGTGAATGTTGTATGTTTGTGTACTCTTATCTAAGTGTTTGTATGAGATGCATTGCTTAAGAAATTATTTAAGAATGTCTAAGGGTCTTCTTTTACAGTCTGGTAAATTGAACTGTGTGTTTGCTTGTTGGTTTACAAGTTGATTGTTCATTATTGTGACTGTGGATTGACTGATATTTGGTTGGCTCGGATACCATGCATGGAATGGGATAACACTAACGGTTGGCTCGAGTACCACGCCTGGTATAGGATATACTAACGGTTGGCTCGGGTACCACACCTTGTATGGGTTTACTTTAATGCATTTGTTGCATGGATATTGCTTGCATCATGTTATTTGGTATTGGTTCCATTAGTGGACCAAATTATGTATTGAACTATGATAGTTGCATATGGTCCTTGAGTGGTCAGGAATATGGTTATCATTGTATTGATTCGAGAGTTTGGTCTTGGTGTAGACTGGGTTGCATGTTAACACTTAGGTGTTGTTTAGAGGGGATCATAGGGTGGGTCCTGTCACGACCCAATTTCTCGGTCATGATGGCACCCACAACCCCCGGTAGGTGAACTAATCCCCGTAGACCAGAACAGTTAGTAATGGGCTACTATCTAGCAAATAAGGGAACAAGACGAATAAAATAGATAACAGGGATATAAATATATACATGCGCGGAAACTAAACCAAACCCCAAGACCTGGTATCATAGTATAGAGCCCAAACTACTTACATGGAGTGCAAATAATCCAAAATAATATATACAGATGTCTCTGAATGGTAATAGAGTACATGAAGCAAAAGATAAACTAAAGCTAAGCTCCGATCGCCAAGAGCTCACCCTCAGTCTGAAGTAGTCCCCAACAGATCTCCAAGCACGAATCACAACAATCTAACGGCGATGGCCCACGCTAGGATCTGCACCCAAAGATGCAGGGGGTAGGGGTGAGCACCAAATGCGAAGCATAAGGTACCCAGTAGGTATCATAGGCCGACTGGGCACATATAAGATAAAAGCGCAGTAATAGACAGAATAGAAGCAAGTAGTCACAGAAATCAACGAAAGTTACACAGGAACTAGCCCAGAGGGAAACCAACAGAACCACATATGAGGCTAGTAAGCAGGATATACACACCAAAGGCACAGGTGAAAGTAAGTAACAACGCACCTGGGGTCCTTGCAACAACAGTGTATACAAAATAAGTTACGAAATGGACGGTATACCGGTAACCTCAAGTGTAAGAAGAAGAGAGAAAGAGTAATAATAGGCATGCTCAGAGACATGAATCAAACTCAACTAATCATACCAATCTCA
>QJPP01000672.1:0-343963 GCA_003996215.1 Jaltomata sinuosa | reverse complement strand
GCCGGAAGCACATATCACACAAAATCCATGGACTATAACACACGAAAAAACCGAAAATGCCCTATTTCCCGTTCCGGGCCACGTTTGAAATCCTAAAACCCCACGTTTGCCCCTCCGAACCAACAAGCGCCATTAAATAGGTCCTCGCGGACGCCCACGAAAAATTTCGGCCAAAATTCCGCCGGAAGCACATATCACACAAAATCCATGGACTATAACACACCGAAAAAACCGAAAAATCCCTATTTCCCTTCCGGCCAGTTTTTGAAATCCTTAAACCCACGTTTGCCCCTCCGACCACAAGCGCCATTAAATAGGTCCTCGCAGACGCCACGAATTTTTGGGCAAAAATTCCGCCGGAGACATGATCAACAAAATTCCATGGACTTAAACACACGAAAAAAACCGAAATCCCTATTTCCCGTTCGGGCCACGTTTGAATCCAAACCCCAGTTTTTGCCCGCTCCGAACAACAAGCGCCTAATTAATAGGTCCTCGCGGACGCCCACGAAAAAGTTTGGCCAAAATTCCGCCGGAAGCACATATCACACAAAATCCATGGACTATAACACACGAAAAAACCGAAAAATATCTATTTCCCGTTCCGGGCCACGTTTGAAATCCTAAAACCCCACGTTTGCCCCTCCGAACCAACAAGCGCCATTAAATAGGTCCTCGCGGACGCCCACAAAAAATTTCGGCCAAAATTCCGCCGGAAGCAATATCACACAAAATCCATGGACTATAACACACGAAAAAACCGAAAAATCCCTATTTCCCGTTCCGGGCCACGTTTGAAATCCTAAAACCCCACAGCTTTGCCCCTCCGAACCAACAAGCGCCATTAAATAGGTCCTCGCGGACGCCCACGAAAAATTTCGGCCAAAATTCCGCCGGAAGCACATATCACACAAAATCATGGACTATATATAACACACGAAAAAACCGAAAAATCCCTATTTCCCGTTTCGGGCCACGTTTGAAATCCTAAAACCCCACGTTTGCCCCTCCGAACCAACAAGCGCCATTAAATAGGTCCTCGCGGACGCCCACAAAAAATTTCGGCCAAAATTCCGCCGGAAGCACATATCACCACAAAATCCATGGACTATAACACACGAAACACGAAAAAATCGAAAAATCCCTATTTCCCGTTCCGGGCCACGTTTGAAATCCTAAAACCCCACGTTTGCCCCTCCGAACCAACAAGCGCCATTAAATAGGTCCTCGCGGACGCCCACGAAAGATTTTGGCCAAAATTCCGCCGGAAGCACATATCACACAAAATCCATGGACTATAACACACGAAAAAACCGAAAAATCCCTATTTCCCGTTCCGGGCCACGTTTGAAATCCTAAAACCCCACGAAAACCCCTACGAACCAACAAGCGCCATTAAATAGGTCCTCGCGGACGCCCACGAAAAATTTCGGCCAAAATTCCGCCGGAAGCACATATCACACAAAATCCATGGACTATAACACACGAAAAAACCGAAAAATCCCTATTTTCCATTCCTGGCCACGTTTGAAATCCTAAAACCCCACATTTGCCCCTCCGAACAAACAAGCGACATTAAATAGGTCCTCGCGGACGCCCACGAAAAATTTCGGCCAAAATTCCGCCGGACGCACATATCACACAAAATCCATGGACTATAACACACGAAAAAACCAAAAAATCCCTATTTCCCGTTCCGGGCCACGTTTGAAATCCTAAAACCCCACGTTTGCCCCTCCGAACCAACAAGCGCCATTAAATAGGTCCTCGCGGATGCCCATGAAAAATTTCGGCCAAAGTACCGCCGGACGCACATATCACACAAAATCCATTGACTATAACACACGAAAAAACCGAAAAATCCCTATTTCCAGTTCCGGGCCACGTTTGAAATCCTAAAACCCCACGTTTGCCCCTCCGAACCAACAAGCGCCATTAAATAGGTCCTCGCGGACGCCCACAAAAAATTTTCGCCAAAATTCCGCCGGAAGCACATATCACACAAAATCCATGGACTATAACACACGAAAAAACCGAAAAATCCCTATTTCCCGTTCCGGGCCACGTTTGAAATCCTAAAAACCCCACGTTTGCCCCTCCGAACCAACAAGCGCCATTAAATAGGTCCTCGCGGACGCCCACAAAAAATTTCGGCTAAAATTCCGCCGGAAGCACATATCACACAAAATCCATGGACTATAACACACGAAAAAACCGAAAAATCCCTATTTCCTGTTCTGGGCCACGTTTGAAATCCTAAAACCCCACGTTTGCCCCTCCGAACCAACAAGCGCCATTAAATAGGTCCTCGCGGACGTCCACGAAAAATTTTGGCCAAAATACCGTCGGACGCACATATCACACAAAATCCATGGACTATAACACAAGAAAAAACCGAAAAATCCCTGTTTCCCGTTACGGGCCACGTTTGAAATCCTAAAACCTCACGTTTGAGCCTCCGAACCAACAAGCGCCATTAAATTGGTCCTCGCGGACGCCCACGACAAATTTCGGCCAAAATTCCGCCGGACGCAGATATCACACAAAACCCATGGACTATAACACACGAAAAAACCGAAAAATCCCTATTTCCCATTTCGGGCCACGTTTGAAATCCTAAAACCCCACGTTTGCCCCTCCGAACCAACAAGCGCCATTAAATAGGTCCTCGCGGACGCCCACGAAAAATTTAGGCTAAAATTCCGCCGGACGCACATATCACACAAAATCCATGGACTATAACACACGAAAAAATCATAAAATCCCTGTTTTCCATTCCGGGCCATGTTTGAAATCCTAAAACCCCACGTTTTCCCCTCCGAACCAACAAGCGCCATTAAATAGGTCCTCGCGGACGCCCACAAAAATTTTTGGCCAAAATACCGCCGGACGCGACCAGTGGGAATAGTGTCTGATGTTCTGGTAAAGGTTGGTAAGCTTATATTCCCGGCCGACTTTGTGATCTTAGACTTCTGATGTGCCGCCATTTTACGGTACTTTCGACTCCTTTAAACTAAGAACAATCGTACGTTTTCAAGCAACCGTCGTCGTTTTTGATGTTTTTATGTTATATTTTCAGGAAATAGGGACAAACATGGAAACGGAAGGAAATACGAGCAAAACGACGTTCTGGATAAGAGTGACGTCCCGTCTGACGGCCCGTCACTGACCTGACGGACCGTCACCCATGCCACCAAGATAAAACAAAGAAAAAAACTGTAAGTCATCACGGGCCCGACGACTTACCAGAATATTCATGTAAGTCGTCGAGCAGGTGACGACTTACCTGAAAAAATTGCCTGGCAGCCACTGTTTAGCAGTGACGGTTCAAGTGACGGTCCGTCAAGCTTGTGACGGTCTGTCACCCGAACCGTCAAGTTGAGGCAGAACACGCGACGCGGATTCCGATTGTTTTTGGGTTTATTTCCTAGACTCCTATAAATACCCTATGTTAGGTTTATTTTATTTACCAAGCTTTTTACAATAGTTCTCCCAATAGTTTTAGGAGTTTTTGAGCGATTTTTGAGAGAGGAAACGTGCTACACACGGTTTCCTTGTCCTCGATCTTGTTCTTGATTCGTTCTTGGGATCTTGGTTTTTCTTGTTCTTGGATAAGTGAAGATTGTGTTCACTATATTGTAAGAATCCCTTCTCTTTATTATGAATACAATTCTCTTCTCTTTTCTTTATAGCATGATTAACTAAACCTCCCACAACTAGGGTTGTGGGAGCCATGGCAAACGTCGCAATATAGATTCCGGGTAGCGTTGGGTTCAATATATATGTTGTCACGTTGTTAATCATTCATTATATCACGTTTTCTAGTGGTTGCAAACATTAGAACATGCCTAGGTTTAATTTGCTTGAGTAAAGAGATTAAAACCGGGAAACTTGATTAACGACGAGGATTCGAGACTACTAACTCTCGTCTTATGATTAATGTTGTAACTAGATTAATCTACTTGATGTTTAGGATTGAAATCTAAAAGCACACCTTTTTGAGATCGAGAGAAGAGAAAAGGAAATTCGTCTATTTGGTTGAGAAATGTTTAGACGATACCATTAATTCAATCACATCGTGACACGCATATAGAAAGAACCCGATTAAGCCTAGAATCGACATTGTTACCAACGCCATGGTAAATACTTCCCTAGTTCATTCTCCTACTGATTAATTCTCATACATTATTGTTTGCTTTTGTTTTCACATTGTTCACACAAAACCCCCCCTTTTATTTACCGAAAACTATTGACGATTAGTCATCTACTTCACTAAAGACTTAATTCTCACCTTATTCCCTGTGGGATTCGACCCCAACCTAGTTGGGTTCTATATTTGACTACGACCGCTTACGCTTCCTAATTGGAGGTGTAGTTTGGGCGTTATCAACTGCGAAGTGGACTTTGAAGTTCCCATCATCTTGGGATGACCTTTGTTAGCTACTGCAAGAGTGTTGGTCGACATGGAAAGAAATGAACTGACATTAAGATTAAACAATGAATTGGTCAAGTTTGATGCATCTAAGTTGATGAAGCAACCAAGAGACATGAGAGTGGTTGCGGTTATAGATGTGGTTGATGAAGCCCCTGCGGAGTTGCTTATTGAGGAGAAGGGTCCTGTCGAGACCCTAGCGGTTACAAGAATGAGGTTGCGATCGCAAGAAGGGAAACATGTCGAGGAAGGCGGTGAAAACTCAAGGAAGAGAAAACACCGCAAGAAACCAGCAAAGAAAGAGTAAAGAAGTTGCCGTGACTAGCTGCGGAGCCGATAAAAGATGAAGTTGGAGCTCAACGAGATGGGGTAGCTGGCACCTATTCCATCAATTTTGCCTGCTTTGGAGACCCTGGCGGTCTCCAACATCATGCTAGACTCTGAGCCCCACGGACTTCACAGGTATTCCTTTCTCTCACAGTTTTAGTTTTCACATGTATGCATTGGGGACAACGCATGAGTCTAAGTTGAGGGTGTTGGGTTACCTGTGAGTCTTTCACCACCGAGGGTTTTTGTTGCCGTGTTTCTTTTCCCTCCGGTGTGCTATCTAGTAGAACCGGCACGTTTAGGTTGTCGTTTAAATTTTAGTTGTTTTTAGTGTCTATAGCAAGCATGGCGTTTTCTTTGAAAAATGTACTAAAAGGAGCCCCCTCTAAAAAAGTTGATTTTGTACTTATGTCTGAAACGATTGACTGTCTGGATCCTTGAATGTCATTGTGTGGTTATGACTAGGAGTAAGTATGCTTAAGCCGAGCGGTTGTTTCGATAGTTGGTAGTGGTATGGTTTCTTGGTGCCAAGTGTGTGTGAGCATGTTGTTATAAATTCTTACTCTGTGCATGCATCTAGAACTTGCCCGGTCTATTTTGTTAAGTTTGAAGTTGGTTGCTTAGGAAAGGATCACAGGCCCTTTTTGTGTGCAGTCCACTTAGCCTATAAGACCGTCCAAATGTAAATAATCCTTTTGATCCCTGTTTGAGCCATAATTGACCCTATTCTTTCAATAACCTGTCACCGTTCCTGTTTAACTTTGAATCCCTGTCTTGGCCCTGGTCCTTCCTTGGACATCGTGCACCTCAACTCAGGCAATCAGCCTAAGTTGAGGGTGGCTACTATAGAGGTGATAAGAAAAATAGGATGTATAAGATTGGTTGTGGATAGAATGAAAATTCCGGGTGCGTGTCTTAGAAAAGAAAGATAAAGAAAAAAAAGGAGATGAAAAAGAACGAAAAAGAAATAAAAAGAAGTGTCAAAATAAAGAGGCCGCACCTGTAGCTAGAAAGAAGGGAATAAAGAGGTGAATAAGGATGGACAAAGTAAAGTTATGTGGAAATAGTAGGTCGGTGAATCCAAGGAAGGTTTAGTCACTATTCCCCAAACGTATCCTACCTGCACCCGAAGCCTCATTACAAGCCTAAACAAGTCCTGTAGTGATCCTGAGCGGTTCTCTGAAAAACTGAAATAAAATAGTAAGGGCAAGCCTATGGCATCGCATGTGCATTGTTTGAACTCGTTTGTGAGTGTGAGCGCCTTACCTAGTCCTAAATCTTGTGTGTGGGACTTCTTTGTGGTGAGGGAACCGAGAATTCTGTATTATCTATTGACTGTTGGGATAGCTGTTGTGTGTGTATGTCGAATATTCTATCATATCAGAATGACATGTTTGGATCCTTGCAAGTTAACGTTTCATACATTTGTGTGCTACTAGGGGGGCTTGATTTAAGATTTAATGAACTGTTAAAGGGCCATGATTTGCTAGTAACACGAGTTTGTTTTCTTAGTTGAGTCATCTTTTTGTTTTTGTTGTCATGTTGCTTGAGGACAAGTGAACGTTTTAAGTTGAGGGTGTTGATGTGCTGCCATTCTACGGCACATTTGACTCCTTTAACTAAGAATAATCGTGAGTTTTTAAGCAACCGTTGTTGTTTTTGATGTTTTATTGTTATATTTGCAGGGAATGGAGCTAGAGATAGAAACGGAAGAAAAAATGTTCAAAAACCTCAACTGGTTAAGAGTGACGGCCCGTCTGACGGCCCGTCACATACCTGACGGACCGTCACCCAAGCCACCAAGATGAAACGCACTCCTCAAATGCATTTTTTACCCTATATACATGTAAGTCGTCGAGCAGGTGACGACTTACCTGGAAATTTATCATAAAACACATATAAAGTTGTAAGTCATCACATGGTGGATGACTTACCTGAGAATTCTCCTGGAAACTCACTGTTTAGCAGTGACGGTTCAAGTGACGGCCCGTCACATGCGTGACGGACCGTCAGCCCAGACCGTCAAGTTGAGGCAGTACGCGACGCGGATTCCGAACGTTTTTAGGTTTATTTCCTGGACTCCTATAAATACCCTATGTTAGGTTTATTTTATTATTATTCATTACCAATTGATTACCAAATAGTTTTAGGAGAGTTTTGAGCAAGAAACACGTTTTCTTCTTCTTGAAATCGTGTTCTTGAATTGTTCTTGGGATCTTGGTCTCTTGTTCTTGGATAATTGAAGATTGTTTTCATTATATTGTAAGAATCTCTTTTCTCTTTATTATGAATACGATTCTCTTCTCTTTTCTTAATAGCATGATTAACTAACTTCCCACAACTAGGGTTGTGGGAGCCATGGCTAAAGTAGCGATATAGATTCCGGGTAGCGTCGGGTTCAATATTTATGAGTGTCACGTTGTTAATCATTCATTCTTCACGTTTTCTAGTGGTTGCAAATATTAGAACATGCCTAGGTTTAATTTGCTTGAGTAAAGAAATTAAAACCGGAAAATTTGATTAACTACGAGGATTCGAGACTACCAACTCTCGTCTCATGATTAATGTTGTAACTAGATTAATCTACTTGATGTTTAGGATTGAAATATAAAAGCTCACCTTTTCAAGTTCAAAAGAATTGAAAAGGAAATTTGTCTATTTGGTTGAGAAACGTTTAGATGATACCATTAATTCAATCACATCGTGACACGCACATAAGAAAGAACCCGGTTAAACTTGAATCGACATTGTTACAACGCCATGGTGAACACTTCCCTAGTTTTCTCTCATATTGATTAAAACTCCTACGTTATTAGTTGCTTTGTTCAAATATTGATTTCACAAACCCCCCCATTTACCGGAAATTATTGACCACTAGTCAAATAAGTCACGAACGACCTAATTTGCACCTTATTCCCTGTGGGATCGACCCCAACCTCTGTTGGGTTCTATATTTGACGACGACCGCTTACGCTTCGTAATTTGAGGTGTAGTTTGGGCGTTATCACTCTCACACCCTCATCGACCATATTTTCAGCATCTACTAACTCATCTTCCTCAGCAACATTACCTTTGTGAGTCTGAATTACCGGATGTGATTCCGATAATGTCTTACCGCTTCTGGTGGTGATTGCCATGCAATTTCCGTCGTTTCTCGGGTTTTGAATGGTGTCACTCGGCAATGTCCCAGCTTTTCTTTGATTTAGGGACGCCGAGACTTGACTCATTTGCTGCTCTAGCTGCTTGATTGAGGTGGAATGAGAATTCACTAACTGACTCATTGATGATAATTCAGATTTCATTTCCTTGACTCCGGAGTCAGTAGATTCCACCTTCAACAACATCTTTGCCATCATATTCTCTAACTTGGACGTCCCTGTCTCGTTGCTAGCTCTTTCCAGATTACCAGGTGGTACATACAACCCACCTCCATCAGTTTTATTCTTCCAGTTCCCCTGATCACGGTCTCTGTAGCCAGCTTTTTCATAGTAGTTGTCCTTCTGATAGTTGCGACCTTGGTTTCCCTGACCGTTGGCCTGGAAACCACCCAAATAATTTGCCTCCTCATCAGATTCAAACTCTGCTGCTCTACCTTGGGAACCCACAGCTTTCACTTTCTCTGTACCTCCTGACAGAAAATATTTTGTCAGTAGGTCCATTTGCGTTTTCAGATGGGTCATATCTTGGTCCCGCTCTTCCTCTTTCCTGCGCTGTTCCGCTGACATACCGACTGCATAAGTGCTAGCAGCCACTTCCGTATCCCGTGTATGCCAGGCCATGTTGGTTTTAGTGAGCCGGTCCAAAATAGTTGTGGCATCGATAAAGGTAAGACCCATAAACGCTCCACCTGCTGCATTATCCAGTGTCGGCTTCGTAGCCGAATTCAGTGCCCTATAGAATGTTTGCATTAGGAAATTTTTGGTCAACTGATGGTTCGGGCATTGTGTCAGCTGCTTCTTGAACCGCAACCACGTCTCATGTAAAGCCTCATGAGGTTGTTGTCTGAAATTGCTAATTTCATCCCTCAACTGTATCATCCTAGAGGGAGGAAAGAACCTTTCTAGGAAAGCTCCTTTCAACTCTCCCCAGGTTGTGATAGAGTCGGGGGTTAGCTCTGTCAACCATAACGCTGCCTCATCAGATAGAGACAATGGAAACAACCTGAGTCTGATCGCGGTCTGACTTACTCCAGGCAATTCGAACGACTTGCAGATACCCACAAAATTCATCAGGTGTCGGTTTGGATCATCACCAGCCATACCACGGAACAATCCCTTTAAGTTCAACAGCTGGAGCATTGTGCTAGTAATGTTGAACTTGGCCCCGGGAGCTAGCGGAGGAAGAACAATGGCGCCCGTAGCACCAACTCCATCTAATGCAATATCATCCTCTATATCCTCAACATTCAAGTGATGTTGATCCTGTTGAGCCTGTTGTTCTGCAGCGAGCCTTGCTGCCTCCTGCTATTGTACATTCATGGTTTGCCTTAGCGTTCTTGCGAGCTCGGGGTCGTAGGGTAATATTGGTTCACCCGAGCGTCGGGTACTTGGTATGCACAACTCAGTACCCTGTAACAAACAAAAACAACAAATAAAAGTAAAATCAGGAAATATGACTAAGAGTCAAATAAACACACCGGACTTAATAAACAACCGTACTTCTCGGCAACGGCGCCAAAATTTGATAACGCTTAAATTACACCTCAAATTAAGAAGCGTAAGCGCTCGTCGTCAAATATAGAACTCAACAAAGGTTGGGGTCGATCCCACAGGGAATAAGGTGCAAATTAAGTCGTTAGTAATTTAGATGACTAATATCAATAGTTTCCGGTAAAATGGGGGGGGTTCTGTGCTCAATATATGAACAATGCAAGTAACTAATTGCGAGTTTCAACGAGTATTAATCAATATGAGAATGAACTAGGGAAGTGTTCACCATGGCGTCGTAACAATTTCGACTCAAAGCTTAACCGGGTTCTTTCTATATGCATATCACGATGTGATTGAATTAATGGTATCATCTAAACGTTTTTCAACCAAATAGACGAATTTCCTTTTCAATTCTCTCGAACTTGAAAAGGTGAACTTTCTTATTTCAATCCTAAACATCGAGTAGATTAATCTAGTTACCTCATTAATCATAAGACGAGAGTTGGTAGTCTCGAATCCTCGTAGTTAATCAAATTTCCCGGTTTTAATCTCTTTATTCAAGCAAATCAAACCTAGGTATGTTCTAATGTTTGCAACCATTAGAAAACGTAAATAACGAATGATTAACCACGTGACAACATATAAATTTAACCCAACGCTACCCGGAATCTACATTGTGACTCTTGCCATGGATCCCACAACCCTAGTTGTGGGGAGTTTAGCCACTCATGCTAGCAAAGCGAAGTAAAGAAATACTAGTATTCATATGAGAAGAAGGAATTCTTACAATAGAAAATTAATACTTTACTTTGAACTTCGTAGAATCCCAGCACCAATGGTGAAAATCCCAAGAACAATGAAGAAGAGGAAGAAAACGAGTTTGTATCGTGTTTTCTCCTCCCAAAACTCGTTCAAAACGTCTAACAAATATTAGTTAATGAATAAATTAAAATAGCCCTAACACTGGGTATTTATAGCAGTCCAGGAAATAAAGTCCAAAAATAGAATTTTCGGAGTTCCGCTTCGTGTTGACGGGTCGCTTGACGGACCGTCACCCATGAGACTGGCCATCACTCCAAGTCGTCGCCACTATCCAGTGCATGCTATCCTTTAGCTCTAACTTGATGGCTTGGCTGACGGGCAGTCACGGGTGTGACGGGCCGTCACGCCAACCGTCGCCACTATCCAGTGCATGCTCTCCTTGAGCTCTAACTTGACGGCTTGGCTGACGGTCAGTCACGGGTGTGACGGGCCGTCACGCCAACCGTCACCACTATCCAGTGCCTCCTTTAGCTGCTGCCAGGTTTGGTGGCTCCCCTGACGGTTAGTCACCTGTGTGACGAGCCGTCAGGCCCTCCGTCAAGCCTAACCCTTGTTACTTAGCTTGAGTATTTTTCACTTCCTTTTTATCCTTGTCTCCATTTCCTGCAAATACAACATAAAAACATCAAAAACCACAAAAGTTGCTTGAAAACTCACGAGTATTCTTAGTTAAAGGCGTCAAATGTGCCGTAGAATCCCGGCACATCACCCACGTTTTTCCCTCCGAACCAACGCGCGTCATTAAATAGGTCGTCACGAACGCCCACGAAAAATGTCGGCCAAAAAACTGTCGGACGCACATAGCACACAGAATCCATGGACTATAACGCACGAAAAAATCAAAAAATCCCTATTTCCAGTTTCGGGCCACGTTTGAAATTCAAAAAGCCCACGTTTGCCTCTCCAAACCAACGCGCGCCATTAAATGGTTCGTCACGGACGCCCACGAAAAGTTTCGGCCAAAAAACTGTCGGACGCACATATCACACAAAATCCAATGAGGTTCCGTCTTAGTATTCTCTAAATAAGATTGCTCTCATACCTATAGCATTTGTGATCGGCCTTCTTAATTGTGTATCGATCAAAAGCCATGACAAACTTTTGAATTGTTTTAATCGTATCATGTTTACCAAACATTGTTTCTTTTATTTAAGAATTCAGAAAAATTGTTGGTGACTCATCAGTCAATTAACTATAAGAAATTAAATGAATTGGCATCATCTATGGAGGTTGAGCTATTTTTGTCCATGATTTAAGCTAAGTACCTAATTTGGTCAACCAATTGGATGTTGACTTGACCATCCATAAAGAAACTATTCGGTCTTTCAAGAATTTGCATATATATTTCTTCTTCGTCTTCATCAGGTCTTAGATTTTACACTATTCTGATATTTGATCAAAAATTTTGTAGTCTATTATGAATGTATTATTCATCATATGTTTACACTAAATTAATGCACACTATGTGTATGAACATAGATATCTATTACTTATTCATGATTAAATAACGTATATATTAACTATACTAAATCATTTAATTATGATAAATTGCATCAATTTAATGTAAACATCATATGCAAATAAGTATTTATCGTAAAGAAAATTCATGGATTTATTGATGGACTCATTCTAGACAGCCAGACTTTAGCCCATGATCGAAATATCAAAATAGAAACAATAGTAGTGTCATGTTTACACTACACTACACAACAGTTCAACAAGATTTATAATAAAAAGTAACTTTACTTTTTATTCTGTTTTACTACTTTAAGCTGGTATGAATGTATAATCAGTGTATATCTACTATGTATATTGATTATACACTTGTTATATACTATTTACTAAATATACACCGATAATATTTAGATCCCCAATGAAATATTTGATCGACATAAACAATATTCCAACTGCATCTTTGCAGAGCCCAGCCCACATGAGCTATTTCAGTTTGTCTTGAAGTTTATGGGCCACTTGTCTATTGTCCATTTAAGATGTAGGGCTTTCATGCAAAATTAAATGGATAAACTACCTAACTAGACATACATCCTTACATTATTTACTAACTTTCTCATTACTTTATTTGATATACTTAATATACCACATGTTAATCAAAAATCCTTCGGATACATCACCTCATCTCGGATACATCCCAATCCCATTGGATACATTCCACCCATCGGATACATCTCAACCCTCGGATACATGTTGTAACCCCTCCGATACTATGCATGTTGTAATCCCTCAAATACATTTGGGATGCCGATGTATCCGAGATAAAACCAAAGATGCCGATGTATTCAAGATAAAATCATGTATCTAGATGTCTTATGCAATGTATCCGAGTGGATTGGGATGTATTCGAGTGGTTTGTGATGTATCCGGCGGAATTGTGATGTATCCGAAGGGAAAGAAGTGGGAAAAAGAATAATTAACTCCTAAAGATGTGTGTTTTATGTAAGTTCTCCAAATTAAATGTGTAAACAACATAAAACACACTAGTTTGATGCCTAATTATATTTTATATCAGTATTTTTAAAAATTACATTTCGCCCAACATTTTTATTAGAAAAAAGCATGTATCTGAGGCTTTAAAACGTGTATCCTAGATACATATGATTGGGCCTAGCATATTCTTGATTTTCTTTTTTTTGGATATTCTTGAATTTGAGCTGTTTGGTAACTGAAATTCAAATCACTTGAATTTGTATTAAAATCCTTGAGTTTTAAACTCTCTTTTTCTCTTTGTTAGTGGCCGGTGGTGGAGTGGATAAGGGCTTAAAATTGCTCGCTTTTCCTTTAAATAGGTTGATCTTATATTTTTGTCCACAATTGAACTTATACCTAGTGTAACATAAGTTTTTTAAAAAATTGAAGTCCTGCTCATGCATATTATTGATACGAAAATATATAAATTTATGACTCGCAAAAAAAATCATTTATTATAAAGGACATAAATTAAAGATTAACACAAAATAGGGATCAAGGTGGGAGGGGTAGGTTTTTGGGGTTGGAAATGAGAAGATCAACGTGAAAATAAGTGTTGAATTTGTCTAAAGTTTTAAAAGTAAGGAATTCTATTTTTCTTTTCTAGCAATATTTGGTGTAATTGAGTCAAAATAATTTCTTTTTAAACTTTCATTCTTTATCAAGTAATTTTAAGTTTCAGATATCTTTTTCTACGCCAACTTTAAATATTTTATTTTATTAATTTCAACCAATTCATGTTTAATAGCAACTTATAATTATACCAATAATTATTTTGCTTGTTCAACTTTCAAACTTCAAGCTCGAATAAATTTTAACACGAGCAATTAATTAAATTAAAATTACAATAAAAAATATGACGAGATGAATGTGAACCACTCATTCTTAATAAAAAAATTTGAATTCGAGTGTTGAGAATGAAAGAAACTTCGAAAGGAAGTTCTTCCTCTAAATAAGTCTTACGTGATTTAAATTTAAATTAATGTAAACTTCAAATGCTAGATAATATAGCAAATAAAATAAAATAAATAATCTAATTTTGGCATTTTCTAATAAAGAAAAATTATACTCTAGTAACAACACCTCGAGAATATAACTCACGTGTAGGCACGTGGAATTAGTAGCATGCTTGTGAGCCAGTACTTTAATCCTCTCTTAACATACAAATAATACAAAATTCAAAAGGAAAAAAAGGATGAATAAATGCAGATACTTTTGAAGGAAATAAAGGATAAAAAGAAATGGTCAAGTTATCTTCTTCTGATTTATAAGTTATAGGTTTCGAGAGATGAAAAGAGTAGACCACTTATATTATATTGGCCAAACACATATACATGTCCTCAAATTTGTCTGAAAATTCCATTTAGACACTTAAGCTTTATCTTGTTTCAATTGAACACAAAATTATACACAAATTTGTTCCTATCAAACACAACATCCTGACTTGACACATTTCACAAATAAACGCGTGTACTTACGCGTCTGATGTGAAAAAATTATTTCACATAATTAAAAAAATTAGAATAAAATTTAAAATAAGGGCATAGAACACACGAGAATTGAAAAGAAATTTGTTTTTGTGACCTAATTTGGATAAATAAAATCAGATGAATAATGAAGAACAAAATAATGAAAAGCGTGTTTGAGTTTTTCACAGACTTGTGAGCCACCTTTTCCTTAATAGGTATTCGGGTGAACACCTTCGCCCCCTTCTAGATCCGCTCTGAATCAGGTGACCTGGATTATTTATGATAGATTCAACCTATGACTGTACGAGCTGCAAGGAATTTTTCGCAGATTATAATTAGTACCAGTCTTATTTTTAAGAATTTATTTAAGAAACTTGCGTATTTTCCTTTAGTAGAAGCGAATTTGCAGTAATAACAATTTATGTTATCGATCATCGAAAATCTTCATAAAATGAATACATTTCTTTGTTCATAATCTAAATATCCTTCAAAAGATCGATGCAGAACGTTTTCCTTTGTAAAATCTAATCACTATATTATCATGGAAAAACCTTTTTAAAATAAAAATTAAAAGGAGAACAAATTAATGAGCTAATTAATTAACCTTGCTTATGGATGGACTGACTTAATACTCAACACTTATAAATAATTTCAAATATGTATATTTCCCATAAAAACTGACATGGTACTTTTGTTGTACTCGACTTTTTGTTAAAAAAATATTTCCCACTCCCAATCTCCTAGGAGGATTGATAGTATTTTCACTTACTTTTTAGTGTGATTCAAACTTTTAATCTAGTGATTGATGATCAGTGAAGGTGTTTCACCACTTGAACAAGCCTCACTTGTTGTGTACTTGTGTACTCGACTTCAAAGTCGTATGCTTGCAGTAGCAATATTAAAAAAGTTATTTAGGATTCTCCACCACATTTCACCTGTTGTAACTCAACTCCTCTTGTATCTCGTATTTTTTTTAATCTATTATTCGATGATCCGTCACTAAATAAAAATAGAGATAAAGTCTACATATCCATATATTTTTAGATCTTATTTAATTATGACACTATACTCTGTAATCTGTATGTTGTATTGTTATTGTATGTATTTCGATGATTTGTTATAATTAAATATTGTTTCTTCATGCAAAACAGACGTGCATTACACTAGACAACATGCCATATATTTTTGTTCTTTTCCATGTTTATGGTACGTACGTAAAATTTTACTAAATTATAAATGTATAGTGAGATTTCTAGTTTCTTACTAAGTAAACTAATTAATCATATCACATTGTTATCAATTTAATAGTGAGATTACAAAAGAAAAATTGTGATCGCTTTGTAGAAATTTTTTGATTAAGTAGCTAGGAGTTTGGACAATATTATTTAGTTAATTTTCGAAAAATAAAAAAGCATTTGAAGTTAAAAATAGGTATTTGAAAGTTTTAAACTATTGAAATGATAATTCGTCATAGTGTATTCTTAAAGAAAATTATGTGGATGACAAAAATTTATCTATCTAAGCAAATATATAACTACTATATTTATAATACATATTTATATAATTTTAAAATATTACGTGACATATATAGTTACTCGTTAGAATTTTATAACAAATCTCTCCTTCTCTCTCCTCTCTATCCCGCCTTTCTTTCCTCTCTCGCTCCATTTCTCTATTCACCGAGTTCTGCATATGTGTATCTAATTTTGCTACAATTTCTGAATACTTTTTATTAACTGAAAATTATAAGTTAATAAGTATCACATAAATTGAATCATTTATTTCTAATAATGACGATAAGAAAAATAGTATGAAGGAATTACTTTAGGTAGGAAAAGGTTAGTTGGTCACATCAAGTGAATGCACGCAACATAAATATAAAGAGAAAAATGGACAACACCCTGCAATTTCACCTGCTTTTCTGACACTTCTCTCTTATGTTTACATCAATTAATATTTCCACTCATTGCCATCTTTCCAATTACTTCCTTACCCTTTCTATGTACTTTGAATTTCATCCAACATTTTAATAACATACTCCAATTTTAATGAGAAAATAATCTTAATAAAGTCACGTTTTAAATAGAATAAATCATTTTAGCCGCAATGGCCACAACCCAAAAATTCTATAATAAAGTCTATTCACACTATAAACTACTCCCTCCGTCTCGTTTTATGTGGCACACTTTCTTTTTTAGTCTGTCTCAAAAAGAATGTCATCTTTCTATAATTAGAAAAAATTAACTTTTGAAATTTCTCTTTAACCCTTAATGAAATGATTTACAATCACACAAATATTCAAGGATTATTTTGGACCACAAATTTCAAGTCTTCTTTTTTTTTTTTAAACACCATGTCAAGTCAAAGATTGACACATAAAATGGGACGAAGGGAGTAGTTTATTTTTTGACATTATTACCCTTCTCCCTCCAAATTTAAATTGTGTCATTAATTAATTTATTAGTTACATTTTTTCATGTATGGAAAATTCCCAATATGTGGGAAATGAACAACAATGTTATACTTGATCACTTATTAAAATAACAATTAATTTCTTTGTTGAAAAAAGTTCTAGTCCAATTTATTTTTATATTTAAAGGGGCACATTATAATTAAATTAAAAATATTTAAGAGTTATATCTAAAATTGTGCATATTTAAAATTTAAAGGAACATTCAGTAACTTAAATTAAAAATATTTAAGAGTTTTAAATCAAAAGTTTTGTATATTTAAGTAATTTTTTAAATATAAATTTAAAAATATTTCAATAACGATAATTAAAATTCAAAACTCTTTAAACACGGTAGACATTGACACAATATAGAAATCACAAGAATCATTTCGTTCATAAGTGTCGGCTTTAATTAACAACAACTTAAGAAAGTTACACATTTATGTTGTAGTCTTTCGCTACTATATATAGCAATCTGATAACTTGTAAATCATAACTTATATTTGTTATTAATATGACCTCTAATTAAGTAAATTTATTAATTATTAATAAATTTAAATTACATATTTATATATAATTTAAATATTTTTTAATAACGACAGTCAAAACTCAAAATATTTTAGACATGATAAATATTGACACATTATAAAAATCATATAGTTCATAAGTGTCGACCCTAGTTAACTGCAACCCAAGAGAGCCACACATTAATGTTCTAGTTTTGCATATTTATTAATTATTATGTTTTAAAAAATAAACTACATATTTTAAATAACTTTTTAAATGTAATTTGAAAATATTTTAATAATGAAAATATGGTAGACATTGATGCATTATAGAAATTGTAAAAGTTATAATAGTTTATAATTGTTGATCCTTGTTAACAACAATCTAAGAAAATCACGTATTAATACTGTAGTCTTCTGCCCCTATGTTACGCCAGTTTGATAACTTGTGAGCTAGTACTTGTATTTGTTATTAATATGAACTCTATTTAAGTAATATTAATTATTATGCTTTAAATAAGCATAAATTTAAACTGTATATTTAAATAATTTTTTAAATATAATTTGAAAATATTTCTATGACCACAGTTAAAATTCAAAACACTTTAGATATGGTAGACATCGACACATTATAAAAAGTATAAAAATCATATCATTCATATGTGTCGGCTTTAGTTAACATCAATTTAAAAAAGTCACATATTAATGTTGTAGTCTTGCATCACTATATAACTGTAATCTAATCACTTATGAATCATTACCTATATTTGTTATTAATATGACCTCTAATTAGGTAAATTTATTATTTATTATAAAATAAAATTAAACCACATATTTAAATAATTTTTTAAATATAATTTAAAAATATTTCAATAATAACGTCAGTCAAAACTCAAAATACTTTAGACATGGTAGATATCGACACATTAATATAAAGCCAAAATAATACGTTAAAAGGTAAAAATTATGAAATATTTATAAATTATATTAAAAATAAATATTTTTATGTATAAATATTTATAAAAATTGTATACATGTAATGTCGGATTAGTTTAGTTTAGTTTGATTTGACTTTTTTTAGTTAAAATCAAACCAAATCAATCATGGTCGATTTTTTTTTTCAATAGCAAACAAAAATTACTTAATTAGAGGCCATATTTAAACATAATAATTAACAAAATTACTTAATTAGAGGTCATATTAATAATAAATATAAGTAATAATTAGCAAGTTATTAAATTGACGTAAAATAAGAGCGCTAGACTACACATTAATGTGTAACTCTTTTGGGTTGTTGTTAACTCGATACATATGAACTATATAATTTTTATAATGTGTCGATGTCTACTACGTCTATAGTATTTTGAGTTTTGATTGTCGTTATTGAATTTTTTTAAAATTATATTTAAAAATTTATTAAAATATAGATTAAGTTTATTTAAATATAATAATTAACATATTAATAACAAATATAATTGATAATTATTCACAAGTTATCAAATCGGCATAACATAGGGATGCAAGACTATAAATTAATGTGTCTCTATTGAGTTCTTGTTAACTATGGACGACACATGTGAACTATATGATTTTTGTGATTTCTATAATGTGTCAATATCTACCATATCTAAAGTATTTTGAGTTTTGACTGTCATTATTGAAATATTATCAAATTATATTTAAAAAATTATTTAAATATATATCACGACCCAATTTCTCGGTCATGATGGCACCTACAATCCCCCAGTAGGCGAATCAATTCTCGTAGCCCGGAACGGTCAGTAATGGGCTACTGTCTAAAAATCTAAAAGAAGAACAATTTAAAAAGCGGAAGCAAAGGAACATGATAAAGAAAATAAATAACATGAGTAATATGCATACAATGCGAAAGCTAAACCAAACCCAAAATCTGGTATCATAGCGTATAAGAGCCGGATCTACATAAGGAGTACAAGGGTCCAAAATAATATATACATAAATGTCTCCGAGTAGTAGAGTACATAAGCAAAAGATAAACTAAAAGCTAAGCTCTGGTCGCCAAGAGCTCACCCTCAGCCCAGAATATCACCAAAAACTCCAAGCACGAGTCTCTCACGAGCTAGCAGCAATGGCTCACACTAGGATCTGCACCAGAAGATGCAATGTGTAGGGTAAGCACCAAATACGAAGCATAAGGTACCCAGTAGGTATCATAGGCCGACTGAGCACATATAAGATAAAAGCGTAGTAACAGACAAAATAGAAACAAGCAATCACGAAAATCAATAAAAAAGTACACAAGAACTAGCCCAGAGGGAAGACAACAAGAACAACACACAAGGCTAGCAAGTAGAATATATATACACAACAGGCACAAGTGTAAGCAAGAAACAATGCACCTGGGATTCTTGTGATAACAATATATACATAATAAGTTCTAGAAATGGACGGTATACCGGTAACCTCAAGTATAAGGAAAAGGGAGCGAAGAGTAGAGATAGACATGCTCGGAAAACATAAATCAAAGATTGAACTAATCATGACAAATCTCAAATCCAGAAACAGCAACCTAGTCGTAACAGGGAACAATTTCGTAAATAAATAACAAGAGTCTACCTACAGTCCCCCGGCCGCCCATACAACCGAGGAACACAAACAAGTGAAAACAAACCCTCCGACATCCCATACTACCGGAACGTACAATCAACAAACAACAAAAAAGGGTGGAGCCTCAAACAATGAATGATATGATGCATGAAGATCTCAGGTGAAATGGTATCTCTGTATGTACCCCCTCTGGTGCCGAACAGGCCCAGGAGGTAGGTTCCATGGAAGGACATTGCCCGTATACCTCTACTCTGGCGTATACTCTCTCTCCGGCACACGCAGCCCGAAGCCCCAGGCCCGGAGCGTCAAGGTCCATGGAGATCCCGGACCCCATACTAAAATTCAGTATCGAAATATGTCATCCGGAAGCAATTTCGGGTTCAAGATAGAGACTCAGTCTCGAATATGCATGTCCAGACCATGTCCAGGACTAAAGTAGTAGAAAATGTCTCAGAAACCCCTTCAAGGGTGCCCGAGCGTAACCGAGTCTAAACAGTAGAAAGCCATCTCAGGTGCTCGATCCGACCGAGGCTAAAATCATCTCAAAGTAGTAAGAAAACTCAACTAGCACCCTGGCCCTGTCGAATATAGCATTAATAGTAAAACTGGTGATAGAAATCATAATTTAACTTTCTTTTACCCCAAGAAGATCCACCAGTTAAGTCAAACCATTTTCCAATTCATTTCCATCGAAAATGGGCCCCCGGGGCCATGCAAAGTTTAGAAAAACAGTTCCAGTAGGCCTGAAGCCAAAAACCATAGTAAAACGTGGATAAATCCTCTTTCTATGCATGAAAATGAATGATCAACACAGATAGTCGCCCAGTAGCTCACAATCAACCTATCGGCCCTGCACAAGCTCACAACTACTCAGCAAGTATAACCAGCCTAGAAAGATATTTCTATGTCCCGAACTCACGGACATTCCCAATAACCTACCTTCTATGTTCCAGAGTCAATATAAGGCCACACAGGATCATAAGGGTGATAATATCATCTATAACAAATACTACAAACATTGGAGGAAAAAAAATGAATTGAACATGAAGAAGCGGTCAAGGTCTGTGGTATCAAGTTAATAAACTCAACCCAAGGATACCCATTAATACAATTTTATCTTATATATGTGAAGTCTAGAGGAGTTAGACTGTAACCTACCTGTCGTCCGACGACAAGCTGCTAGGACGACGATGTTCAAGCTCGAACCACTCCAAAATGAAATTCGACACGACTTTAGGCTTGAATAACTTGACGTGGATAATCAAATTTCTTTTGGCAATTAAATATAACATCAAAATATATTTTTCACTAAAATTTCCTTCACGATTTGCGTGCGTAGATATATGAATTACAGAAAGTATATTGTATTTATTTTCATATGCCAATTGAAACTCACGATGCAGAACCATATATAGAGAATATGTTACTTTCTGCTTATTCAAAATAAAGTCCTACCTACTGTATATAGTAATTAATAATTGGTAATAGCCACCTATTGATACCATTAAATGTCATGTGTTGGCTACTAACTACCTTAAGTAAATGATGCCCACTTCCTCCACTTACACGTGGAGGGAAGGTGAAAATAGATTACCCATCATGTACATATTCGGGTATTGTATAGGTTCGTGGTAAAATATATATAACTTTTAATTATATCATAATTAATAGAAAATCATTTCAAATAAAACCTACTATATTACAATAACAATTTTCAACATAACAAAGTTTACTATCTCTGTTAAAATATTAATAATTTGTAAAATTCTTATAAAATAAATACATACTCAATTATATCGTAACAAAAATATTTTTCATAAACATTTAAAATATTTTAGGAAGGCAATAAAAATATAACTTTTTACCACACTCAACTCTTAAATAAAATATTTTCAAATACGCGCGATGTTAATAAAATTCTCAAATGAAAACACCCCATTCTCGGGAATGTTACGACACCACAAATCAGGATTGACCTTTCCACAAGGCTTGCTGAGGTCATACGATCGAAAAACACTATCGCACAATTTCGATAACTCAAATCCTCAGACTCAACTCTAAATAGGAGTGGGCGTTCGATGTTTTGGTTCGGTTATTTAAAATTTCGATTCAATTTTTTTGGTTTTCGATTATGGAAAAATAGTATCGAAAACCGAACCAAATTTAATTCGATTCGGTTCAGTTTTTTTAAATTCGGTTCGGTTCAATTTCGATTTATCAAATTCGGTTATTTCAATAAAATAACAGAGATTCCTGAAAATTTTCAGAACCCAATTACTCAAATCAAGTGATCAACCCACAACCATTCAAGCACAAACTCACACCAAACAACAATAAATTCAAGAAACAGAGGCTACAACCCCAAATTCAAAATGAAGAAAGCACTCATTATAGAGTATCTTCATGTCCAATAACGGTGACACTCCATTCAAAACGTTACAACTTTGACGCCTAGTCCAGACATACAAAAAATCAACAGCTCACTACCCTTTTCCCCAAAGACTTATCGGAACCTTCGCTAGTCGTTGGTGTCTCCCCTTCGTCGAAATCGTCGGCGCCGTTGAGAGAGTGAGGATTGAGGATGAGGCTTGAGAGAACTAGCAGAAGGGTTACGTTTGGGCTTGGAATATCGAGAAAAATGAAAATATTTGGGCCATTTTGGGCTTAAAATTATTGAAGAATGAATATAAAGTAAAGAATATATAAAATAATTTCTTGGCATTTTATATTAATTCAGTTTTTTGGTTTAACCGAATAATCGAGACTCCAAAACCGAAAATCAAATCGAATACCAAAATATTAAAAAATAATAAACCATAACCGAACCAAAAAATCGAAACCAAAAAACCGAAATCGAAAAACTGAATTAATTTGGTTCGGTTCGGTTCGATTTTTTGATTTTCCGGTGTTTATGTCCACCCCTAGCTCTAAAATAGGAGAACGACCATAAAGACCAAATGAACGGTCACCGAATCACCGGTCCCAGCAAGCCATAAATGACTTGGGGCCGCTACAGGAAAGCTCTAACCGTATAAGGAAAGCGTACACGCGAAAATGACCGGAAGAATCATTACAATATATAGTTTAAATTTATTTAAATATAATAATTAATAAAATTACTTGATTAGAGGTTATATTAATTACAAATATAAATAATTATTCACAAGTTATCAAATCGGGTTAACATAAGGCACAAGACTACAACATTAATGTGTGACTTTATTGAATTATTGTTAACTAGGATAGACACATATAGAGCTGTCAAAATGGGTTTGGCCTATGAGGCTGACCCAACCCAGCCCTTTAATTAAGTAGGATTGGGCTAAGTTTTTTCAGCCCATTTAGAAGTGAGGCTTATAAGCCCAGCCTCAGAGGCCTAACCCGTGGCCTCAGAGGTCAGCTCCCTAAGTTAAAAAATAATTAATAATATATTTATTTACCAAATAAAAAACTTAAAATAATTAAACAATGTAAAATAAAAACTAAAAAGATTACAAAGTACATTACAAATAGACAATAGTAATTACTCATTTAATCAATAGTCATTAGTAATATAATACATTACATCAATATATTATATGATATATGATATATCATATTCATATATACATATTCTTTGCCCTTTGCCCTTTCGACTTCTTTTTGCTCATAAGTAACAAGAAAAATTAGGGCTTTTAAAAGTCATTTCTCTTCCTTTTATGCACACTTTTTTCTTATTTTTCTGTCCAGATCTCTATCTTAGTTCATCTTCCTTCGATAAATCTTCGTCCAGTTAAAGTGAAGTTATTAAGCTCTAATTGATGTATTACGTAATTTTTAACACTTTAGAATTTTGGTTTTGTAATTTGTAACTGGGCAAAACTTTTGTATATAAAAGATTTGTAAATTTTTGGATTATTATAATTCAGATGTGCAGAAGTATGTTGACAATCTTTTTAACTAGCTAGTTATTTTTTATTTTTCATTTGATTGATATTAATTATTATCATATACACTTGTTGTTAAAATGAAAATTTATAATGGTTGGTGATTTTCTAGTAATCACATTTTTTTTCGTTTATCATGTTAGGAGTCACTTTTAATTTTCATTGAAGGGTCAATCCGTCCTAACCCGCGGCCCGCTTAGGATTTGGTTGGATTGCTATTTTAAAGGCCTTTTAGTTAAAAGGGTCAGCCTGTCCCAACCCATTTAACTCTCTGGCCTGCTGGGGCTAGGTTGAATTGGATTGGACCAGTCCATTTTGACAGCTCTAGACACATAAACTATATGACATTTATAATTTCTATAATGTGACGATGTCCTCCGTGTCTACATTTTTGAAGCACTATTTTAACCATTGTTGAATTATTCCTTCACTAAAGTATGAAAAAGTAATTTAGGAAGAAAAATATGTATATTTATAAGGTATATTTAGGTTTATAGGAATTGGAATAGGGACATATTTATGAAAATTAAGAGGTTAAAGTCTGCCCAATGAAAAATTTAATAAAAATAATTATAAAAAATATATAATTTTATATGTATTTATGTATATATAGGAGAATTAAAAAAAATGTACTTTGAGTTGACTGTGTTTGAGTTTTAGAGAAAGAGAAAATTTATATTTTTTTAAAAGTAAAAATATGTATGCCAACCGAAAAAAATACTATGTACTTTGAGTTGGTTGTATTTGAGTTTTAAAGATTTAAAAAATGTATATTTTTTTAAAGGAAAAATATGTATGCCAACCATATAAAACTTTTGATATTCATAATTTAAGAATTTGTGTTGAAGTTGAATTTTAAGTTTAGGAAATAACAAAGACTTTAATTCTCTTTAATTAAAAAGAAAAAGGATTTAGCTTTGTTTTGGAAGAGAAAGGTTATTGAGGTCTTTTTATAATTGTGATTAAATTTGGGTCAAATTATTTTGGCCATTTAGCAACTCTCTTTTAAATAAATAAATTTGATTCCATAATAAGCGACGCTCTGCATAATTAAGAAGGTCTAACACTTGAAGTTCAAAATACTCGACATCGAAAAGAGTGAAAATATGTCACATTTATTGCGGAATTAAAATTTCACAAATAAGAGCAACATAGTCTTCCGGAGTGTTCTGAGGCGGTAGGTTATAGTACTCCCCATTTTTCAAGAGTCTTATACGTCGATATATTTTTGTCTCATTTTCCGCGGCAATAAGGTTTTTCAGAGTATTGAGTGATTCCGAACTATATTCTGATTCCAGGCGGGGGAAGACTTCAGTATTACTCTCTCCGGATCACTTTACTTTTCGTCCTTATTAAAAATAGATGATCCAAAAGAGTTGTCATTTTAAAAGGCAAGGTATAATTAGTTGTTTGTTTCTACCTTTACTCTTAGTCATAAATATAGAGAGAGATTAATGTAGTGCAAAAAAATAAGTAGTATTAAATATTAAAGAGTAATAAATAAAGATAATTTAGTCAAATTATACTCTAGTTAAAGTTCCTCCTAAGGGGCATGTAGATAAAAAAAATGTGACAAATAAAGTGGTCGAGAGGGAGTAATATTTGTTAATCTACTCTTAATAAATTGCATATTTCTGATTAATTTTCTTGTTTATAAGTGAAATTAAAGTATGATTAAGTAACACCTAGAGAAACATTTAACATTAATTACGAGACAATAGTAGAGTGAAAATGGCACAGTTGCCAATTGCTATTATCATGACATTCATGTGGAAGCTTGAAAAAAATACTTTAGTTTTAGTGGTCCAAAGCTTATCATCTTAATCTCTGATAAGTAACACCTAGAGAAACATTTAACATTACCACACTCAGGAATATCTTGATAATTGTGATTTATTAATTTATTTACATAAAGAACTTGTCATTTTTTTACTATCTTTAATCAAGTTTATTATGGAAAGTGCATGGAAGCAGGAGAAATGTTCAAAACAAACTAAAGGGCTCTTCCATGGATCGAGTAAAGCTTACGTACTATAGCTTCTTAAACATTTTTTCGAGGTATTATAGTTCGAGGGTAAAATTAAAAATTTCGTTAAAAGTATTCAAATGATCATCTTTCGATCTATGTAGTTATGTTGCGGATATAGTTAAGTCAATAATTACCTCAAATATGTAGCTGTTAAAAATGATGTGTGACGTTAGATAAGAAAAACAAAAAAAGATCAAAGATTTTTCAATTGAATAAATCAATTTGGCCACAATGGCCCAAATATGAAAATATATTTTATTCACACTATAAACAGGGTTTTCTTTTTACATTTTTACCCTTCCCTTCCAAATCTCTCATAAGTTAATTGATTAGTTCCACTTCTCAATACATGGAAACTTTTCCAATACGTGGGAATGGACAAATTCCCACAAATGTGATGCTTGATCACTTATTACAACCAAAGGGCAATTAATTCTTTAATTTCTTTATTGTAATAAAAGGTTTTTTGATTCGGTTCATTTTTATATTTAAAAGGAACAAAATTTAGTTAAACTAAAAATATTTAAGAGTTTTAAATAAAAAATTATGCCTATTTCAATTTTAAAGGGATATTTAGTAACTTAAAATATTTAAAAGTTTTAAATCTAATATTTAAGAGTTTTAAATCTAAAATTTCTCATATGTAAATAATTTTTTAAATAGAATTTAAAAATATTTTAATAACGACAATCAAAACTCAAAACACTTTAGATATGACAAACATCGAAATATTATAAAAATCATAAAAGTCATATAGTTTATAAGTGCCGACCCTAGTAAATAACAACAATTGAAGAAAGTCATACATTGATGTTGTAGTTTTACACTCCTATATTACGTCGATATGATAATTTATGACATTACTTATATTTATTATTAATATGTGATATGCTGACATTCTACGACACATTTGACTCCTTAAACTAAGAATAATCGTGAGTGTTCACGCAACAGTTGTTGGTTTTGATGGGTTTTTATGTTGTATCTGCATGAAAAGTGAACAAAGATAAAAAAAGATGAAAAGTGCTACAAGATGACCCAACTGTTAAGTGTGGCGCCTCATCTGACGAGCCACAACAAGTGTGACGGGCCGTCAAGCAAGCCACCATGCCAAAGGAACAATGTTGAGAGCTACTGGATAAGCTGGTGACTGCCATGACGAGTCGTCACAGCCATGACGAACCGTCACAGCAACCGTCAAGATGAAGCAGAACAAAGAAGCTCATTGTTTAGCCATGACGACTCCCATGATGAGTTGTCACAAGGCTGACGAGTCGTCACACAAGCCAACACATTGGAGAGAGGTGAAAAAGCTACTGGATTGGGGAGACGACTCACCTGACGAGTTGTACATAAAACTCATTTTCCAAATGCGATTTATTCACAAAAGTCATCAACTTGAAGCAGAAGTGGATCCAGCTCACTGTTTAGTTGTGACGGCTCAAGTGACGAGTCGTCACAAGGCTGACGGTTCGTCAAGCGACCCGTCAACTTGAAGTGGGACTCCAAAATTCTATTTTTGGACTTTATTTCCTAGACTACTATAAATACCCAGTGTTAGGGTTATTTTATTATTCATCACCCGATATTTCTCTTGGGTTTTTGAGCGGTTTTTGGATGAGTTTGAGAGGAGAAAAATGCAACAACACGTTTTCTTCTTCTTTCTCCATTGTTCTTGGGATTTTGGCTTCTTGTTCTTAGATAATTGAAGTTTATGTTCATATATCGTAAGAATCTCTTCTTTATATCATGAATACTTTTATCTTCTCTTTCTCTACTAGCATGAGTAGCTAACTTTAGACAACTAGGATTGTGGGATCCATGACAAAAATAACGATCTAGGGTTCGGGTGATATTGGGTTCAATGTATATTGCATAGTATGTTGTTAATCTTATGTTTTTATCATTTTCTAATGGTTGCAAACATTAGAACAAGTCTAGGTTTGATTTGCTTGAACAAAGGAATTAAAATCCGGAAAATTAGATTAACAACAAGGATTCGGGACTACTAACTCCCGTCTAATGGTTGATGCTCTAGCGAGGTTAACCTACTTGGGGTATAAATTGAGTTTTGTAATTGTAATCTTTTCAAGTTTGAGAGAATTGAAAAGAAAAGTGTCTATTTGGTTGAGAAACGTTTAGATGTAGGAATGAATTCAATTACTTCGTGTTATGCATATGAAAAGAACTCGATTGAACTCTAACCCGAGATTGTTTACGAAGTCATGGTGAACACATCCCTAGTTTGCCTCTCATATTGATTTTTACTCGTTGAAACTTGTCAATTGTTATTTAAATTATTCAAAGATTGATTACTTTAAATCCTCCCGATTTACTGGAAACTATTGATTACTAGTCAACCAAGTCACTAACGACTTAATTTGCACCTTATTCCCTGTGGGATCGACCTCAACCTTGGTTGGATTCTATATTTGACAACGACCGCTTACGCTTCTTAAGTAAGGTATAATTTGGGCGATATCAAATTTTGGAGCCGTTGCCGGGGAATACGGTTGTTCATCAAGTCCTGTGTGGTTAGTTGACTCTTAGTCATACTTTCCTGATTTACTTTTATTTGTTGTTTTTGTTTGTTACAGGGTACAGAGTTGTGCATGCCAAGTACCCTACGCTCAGGTGAACCAATATTACCCTACGACTCTGAGCTTGCTAGAACTTTAAGGTGAAATATGAATGCACAACAACAAGAGACAACAAGACTCGTTGCAGCTCAGTAGGCCCAACAACACTTGAATGCTGATGATATTGAGGATGATGTTGGGTTGGATAATGAGGTTGTAGTGGGTGATGGTAGAGCGGCGGATAATATTAATGCTCCCGCCGATCAAAGGCCGCAACAAAGAGGTAGAGGTTGACAACAGCCAAGGCAAGTTGCTTGGGATGATGATGATGACCTTGACTTGGATGGAGTTGGCGCTACGAGCGCCATTGTTCTTCCTCTATTAGCACCGAGTGCCAAATTTAACATCCCCATCACGGTGATCCAGTTATTGAATCTGAAGGGGGTGTTTCAAGGTGTGGCTGGTGATGACCCCAACAGGAACCTGATGAACTTTGTGGGGATCTGCAAGTCGTTTGAACTGCCAGGAGTGAGTCAGACGGATATCAGGCTTAGGTTGTTTCTGTTGTCTTAGTCTGATGAGGCAGCACTATGGTTGACAGAGCTAACTCCAGATTCTATAACAACCTGGGTGAGTTGAAACGAGCTTTCCTAGAAAGGTTCTTTCCTCCCTCCAGGATGTTACAGTTGAGGGACGAGATTAGCAATTTCAGGCAGCAACCTCATGAGGCCCTACATGAAACCTGGCTGAGGTTCAAGAAAAAGTTGACTCAACGCCCAGACCAACAATTGACAGACAACTTTTTGATGCAAATATTCTACAGGTCATTGAACTCAGCTACCAGGCCAACGCTTGATAACACGGAAGGCGGAGCATTCATGGGGCTCATCTTTATTGATGGCACCAATATTCTGGACCAGCTCACCAAAACAAATATAACCTGGCATACCCGAGATTCAGAGGTAGCTGCTAGTACTTATACTATGGGTATGTCAGCTGAGCAGCGCAGAAAATATGAAGACTGGACCAAGACATGGCCTATTTGAAGACACAAATAGACCTACTAACTAAACACTTGTTGTTAGGTGAAATTGAGAAGGTAAAAGCTGTAGGTACACAGGGCAGAGTAAAAGAGGCAGAATTTGATAAAGAAGCTAATTACTTGGGGGTATTTCAGGCTTATGGCCAAGGAAACCAAGGTTGGAACAATTACTATGAAAAGCCGGGTTATAAGAGTCGAGAGCAAGGTGATTGGAGGAGCAAAGATGACAGAGGTGGATTGTATATACAACCTAGGAATTGTGACAAAGCTAGCAATGAGTCAGGGACGTCCAAACTAGAGAATATGATGGCTAAGATGTTGTTGAAGGTAGAATCGACTGACTCCGGGGTAAAGGAGATGAGGACTGAATTATCAGCAATGAGTCAGTTGGTGGATTCACATTCCACCTCGATCAAGCAGTTAGAGCAATAATGAGTCAAATCTCAGCGTCCCTAAATCAAATAAAGACTGGTACCTTGCCGAGTGACACCATTCAAAACTCGTGGAATGACGGGAGTTGTATGACGATCACTACGAAAAGCGGTAAAACATTATCGGAATCACATCCAATAATTCAGACTCAAAAAGGTGATGTTGCTGATGAAGATGAGTTAGTAGATGATGAAAATATGGTGGATGAGGGTGTGAGTGTACCTGTTTAAAAACCTACTGTGGTAGAGGGTGCTACTCAAGTGCTCACGGACAAAGGCAAGAAAGTTGAAAAACTTCCAACTATGATGCCTAGGCCACCTCCTCTTTTCCCACAATGGTTGAAGAAAAAAGTGAAAGATAGCAAGTTCCACAAGTTCATGATCATGCTCAAGCAGATATCAGTGAACATCCCACTGGTGGACGCTCTTGAGCAAATGCCCAGATGCGCCAAGTTCATGAAGGACTTGATTTCCAAGAAGAGGTCAGTAAGTTTTGAACCAGAAGATAACCTTCACCACTGCAGTGCAATTTTTTTGAGGTCGTTAGTGCAAAAGAAGGAAGATCTAGGTGCTTTTACTGTTCCCTGTACAATTGGGAAATTCAATTTTGAAAAAGCCTTATGTGATCTTGGTGCTAGCATCAACTTGATGCCGCTAGCAGTCTATAAGCAGTTGGGCTTAGGATCCCCCAAACCAACCCCCATGAGGGTGTTAATAGCCTACCGTTCAGTAAAATGACCAGTGAGAATATTGTATGACGTATTAGTAAAGATTGGCAAGTTTATATTCCCAGCCGACTTTGTGATCTTGGATTGTGAAGTGAACTTTGAAGTTCCCATAATTTTGGGATGGCCATTGTTAGCCACTACAAGAGTGTTGGTCGACATGGAAAGAAATGAACTGACATTTAGACTGAACAATGAATTGGTCAAGTTTGATGTGTGTAAATCGATAAAACCACCGAGAGACATGAGGGTGGTCTCGGTTATCAATGTTATCGATGAAGCCCCTATGGATGTGCATATTAAGGAAAAGGGTGTTGTTGAGACCCTAACTATTATGAGGATGATATTGGAATCGAAGAAAGAGAAACCTGTAGAAGAAGGCGGTGAGAAAAAATCAAGAAAAAGAAAACACCGCAAGAGAACCAATAAAGAAAAGGAGTTAGAAAGAGTAAAGAAGTTGTCTCGAATATCTGAGGAGCCGATAAAAGAGAAAGTTGGAGCTCAACAGGCTTATATCGCTTGCACCTATTCCAGAGATTGCTCCTGCTTTGGAGACCTTGGCGGTCTCCAACATCGTCCCAGGCTCTGAGGCCTAAGGGTTTCACAGGTATTCCTTTCTCTCACAGTTTTAGCTTTCACATGTATGCATTGGGGACAATGCATGCGTCTGATTTGAGGGTGTTGGGATATCTGTGAGTCTATCACCACTGAGGGTTTTTGTTGCCGTATTTCTTTTTCCTCGGTGTGCTATCTAGTAGAACTGACATGTTTAGGTTGTCGTTTTAATTTTGTTTGTGTTGTGTTGTGGTGTCTATAGTAAGCATGGATTTTTGGCAAGTTAAACTAAAAGGAGCCCTCTTCGGAAAAAAAATGTTGATTTTGTACTGATGTGTGAAATGATTAACTTCTTTGGATCCTTGAATGCCATTGTATGGTTGTGATTGCAATAATTGTGCTTAAGCCGAGCTGTTGTTTTGATAGTTGGTAGTGGTATGGTTTCTTGGTGCCAAGAGTGTGTGAGATTATTGTTATAAACTCTTACTCTGTGCATGCATCTAGAACTTGCCCGTCCTATTTTGTTAAGTTCGAAGTTAGTTGCTTAGGAAAGGATCACATGCCCTTTTTTGTGTGTAGTCCACTTAGCCTAAAAGACCATCCAAATATAAATAACCCCTTTGATTCCTTTTTGAGCCAAAGTTGACTTTGTTCTTCCGGTAACCTCTTACCTTTCCCTTTTAACTTTGAATCTCTATTTTGGCCCTGGTCCCTCCTTGGACATCGTGCACCTCAACTCAGGCAATTAGCCTAAGTTAAGGGTGGCTACTGTAGAGGTACATGCTAAGAAAAATGGGGTTGTGCTTAATTGGTTATTGTTGGGATAGAAAGTGCAGGTGTGTGCCAAATGAAATGATAGAAAAAGAACTGAAAAAGAAGTGAAAAAGAAAGAAAAAGAGTTATCAAGTTAAAAAGGCCACACATGTAGCAAGAAATAAGGAAATCAAAGGTGATTAAGAGTGGATGAAAAAAGGTTGAATGGAAATAATAGGTCGATGATTACAAGGAGGGTTTAGTCACTATTCCCCAATGTATCCCTCCTGCACTCGAAATCTCATTACAAGCCAAAACAAGTTCTGTAGTGATCCTGAGCGGCTTTCTGAAAAATTGAAATAGAATAGCAAGGGCAAGCTTATGGCATCGCAATGTGCATTGTTTGAAATTGTTTGTGAGTGTGAGTGTGAGCGCCTTACCTAGTCCCAAATCTCATGTGTGGGACTTCTTTATGGTGAGGGCACCAAAATTTCTGTATTATCTACTGATTGTTGGGATAGCTGTTGTGTGTGTATGTAGAATATTCTATCATATCGGAATGACATGTTTGAATCCTTACAAGTTAGCTTTTCATACACTTGTGTATTACCGGGGGGCTTGGTTTAAATTGAATAAACTGTTGAATGGTCATGATATGCTAGGGACACGTGTTGTTTTCTTAGTTGAGTCATCTTTTTATTTTTGTTGTCATGTTAATTGAGGACAAGCGAACGTTTTAAGTTGAAGGTGTTGATATGCCGGCATTCTACGGCATATTTGACTCCTTTAACTAAGAATAATCGTAATTTTTCAAGCAAACGTTGTTGGTTTTGATGATTTTTATATTGTATCTGCAGGAAAAGTGAACAAAGATGAAAAAGATGAAAAGTACTACAAGATGAACCAACTTTTAAGTGTGGCGGCTCACCTGACGAGCCACCACAAGTGTGACGGGCCGTCAAGCAAGCCACCATGCCAAAGGAACAATGTTGAGAGCTATTGGATAAGCTGGTGACTGCCATAACGAACCGTCAAGATTAAGCAGAACAAAGGAGATCACTATATAGCCATGACGAGTCATCACAAGGCTGACGAGTCATCACAAGGCTGACGAGTCATCACACAATCCACCACGTTGGAGACAGGTGAAGAAGCTACTGGATGGGGGTGACGACTCACCTGATGAGTTGTACATAAAAATCATTTTTCAAATGCGATTTATTCACAGAAGTCGTCAACTTGAAGTAGAAGCGGCTCCAACTCACTGTTTAGTTGTGACGGCTCAAAGGACGAGTCGTCACAAGGTTGACGGTTCGTCAAGCGACTTGTCAACTTGAAGCGGACCTCAGAAATTCTATTTTTGGACTTTATTTCCTAGACTACTATAAATACTCAGTGCTAGGGTTATTTTATTATTCATCACCATTTCTCTTGGGTTTTTGAGAGGTTTTTGGACGAGTTTGAGAGGAGAAAAATACAACAACACATTTTCTTCTTCTTTCTCCATTGTTCTTGGGATTTTGGCTTCTTATTATTAGATAATTGAAGTTTGTGTTCATATATCGTAAGAATCTCTTCTTTATATCATGAATACTTTTATCTTCTCTTTCTCTACTAGCATGAGTAGCTAACTTTAGACAACTAGGATTGTGGGATCCATGACAAAAATAACGATCTAGGGTTCGGGTGATATTGCGTTCAATGTATATTGCATAGTATGTTGTTAATCTTATGTTTTTATCATTTTCTAATGGTTGCAAACATTAGAACAAGTCTAGGTTTGATTTGCTTGAACAAAGGAATTAAAATCCGGAAAATTAGATTAACAACAAGGATTCGGGACTACTAACTCCCGTCTAATGGTTGATGCTCTAGCGAGGTTAATTTACTTGGGGTATAAATTGTGTTTTGTAATTGTATTCTTTTCAAGTTTGAGAGAATTGAAAAGAAAAGCGTCTATTTGGTTGAGAAACGTTTAGACGTAGGAATGAATTCAATTACTTCGTGTTATGCATATGAAAAGAACTCGATTGAACTCTAACCCGAGATTGTTTACGAAGTCATGGTGAACACATCCCTAGTTCGCCTCTCATATTGATTTTTACTCGTTGAAACTTGTCAATTGTTATTTAAATTATTCAAAGATTGATTACTTTAAATCCTCCCGATTTACTGGAAACTATTGATTACTAGTCAACCAAGTCACTAACGACTTAATTTGCACCTTATTCCCTGTGGGATTGACCCCAACCTTGGTTGAGTTCTATATTTGACAATGACCGCTTACGCTTCTTAAGTGAGGTGTAATTTGGGCGATATCAATATGACCACTAATTGAGTAATTTTATTAATTATTATATTTAAATAAATTTAAACTACATATATAAATAATTTTTTAACTATAATTTAAAAATATTTCAATAACGACAGTCAAAACTCAAAATACATTATATATGATAGACATCGACAATAGAGAAATCATAAAAATCATATAGTTTATAAGTGCCGAACTTAGCTAACTACAGTCTAGGAGAGTTACACATTTATTAATTATTATGTTTAAGAAAATTTAAAGTAAATATCTAAACAATTAAGTGTCTATCCCAAGTGTTGTAGTCTTGTGTACTTATGTTACACTGTTTTGATAACTTACGAATTATTACTTATATTTGTTATTAATATGACATCTAATTAAGTAATTTTATAATTTGTTATTCTTAAGTAGATTTAAACTACGTATTTTTTAAATATAAATTGAAAATATTTCAATAGCGACAGTCTAAACTCAAAATACTTTAGATATGATAGATATCGACACATCGAAAAAATTATATTGTTCATAAGTGTTACCCTAGTTATTAACTGCAACCTAAGAGAGTCAGTCACACATTAATGTTGTAGTTTTGCATATACATTATTACGTTTAAAAATATTAAACTTCGTATTTAATGATATTTTAAATATAATTTAAAATATTTCAAATAACAACAGTCAAAACTCAAAATACTTCAGACATGGTAAACATCGACACATCATAGAAATTACAAAAAACATATAGTTCATAAGTGTCGATCCTTGTTAACGAAAAGCTAAGAAATTCACACATTAATATTATAGTGTTGCACCCTTATGTTACGCCAATATGATAACTTGTGAATCAAAACTTATATTTGTTATTAATATAATTTTTAATTAAGAAATTTTATTTGAGAATCTATATTAATATTAGTATTATATTTAAAAAAAATGTAGTCAGGCCTGATATTAAGTCAAATTATATATCAAAAACAAGCATTTGGCACTATCAGAGAACCTATTTGTCAAATTCTATATGAACTATTTTAAGAAAAAATTGTTAATTGACATCCTTTCATTTCTAGAGTTGCATATTACAATTGTGTGTTACTAAAAATTAAGATATTTGAAGTTCAGTATTATCAAATAAAATTAGTATTGTATCACAATGAATATCTATAGTTTAATTCGAATTGAGTAAATCAAAAAAATTAATTTTGGGTTGATCACGAAAAAAACTGAAAAGTGAAATCATTAATTAGCAATCAAGAAATATATTTGATATTACGAATATTATGACCGAGACATGATTCAAAATTTAAATAGAAATATGAATGGCATATTTTCTTTTATTTATCAACTCCACTTCTCAAATAATTCAAATTACTTTAATACTTGTTTTAAATTTTATTCATAGATGTCATTTTAAATTTAAATAACATTTTCTTGAATTGGATGATATCGTTTTCAACTTAAAATTTTCATTCTACTTTTAGTTAACTAATATAAAGGAAGATATATATATATATATATATATATATATTGAATTGGATGATATCGTTTTCAACTTAAAATTTTCATTCTCCTTTTAGTTAACTAATATAAAGGAAGATATATATAAGTATCATAATAAAAGAATTGGTTATACATTGAAAGTTAAAGTATTTGAATTGAAATAAAATATTAAATTCAATTCAAATAAGTGATAAAGATATTTAAATTGAATCGAGATTTTTTTTATTATTATCAATAAATGTATAATTTTTTTAATTTAATAAACGGTATAATTTACTATACATATAAAATATCCAAAATATATAAAAAAAATTGCATTTATTAACCACTTTTGTATAAATCAATTTTAGTTCTTCAATGAGTTTAGGAATAGGAAAAAGTTACTACATTTATTATTATAATTTGGAGGAAAAATTATTACGGAAAGCATGGTAGAATTTTAAATAAAGTTATATAAGTCTTTCTACAATTGTGGCTAAATTTGGGCCAAATTTTTGTGGCCATTTAGCAACACTCTTTTCAATTATTCAAAAAAGAGATATGAAATGTAATAACGAGTAATTTACACAAAAGGTTTCTTTCTAATATAATACCAAAGAAAAATGTAAAATTTTCAAGTATAAACAAATATTCTTAAGATTTGAAAATCCTATTATGCTATTGCACATGCTAGCTAGAAAGAACAGTTGAACCGTCATTAGCTTGGGTTCAACCTTTACTTTGAGTTAGACTTAGAAATTAACGCACTATTAAAAATTATTTCCTCCGTCCCATTTTATATGATTCACTTTCTTTTTTAGTCACTCTAAAAAAAAAGACACATTTCTACATTTAATAATAATTTAACTTTAAAATGTCCTTTTTACCCTTAATGAAATGATTTACAATCACACAAATATTTAAGACTCATTTTGAACAACAAGTTTCAAAAGTTTTTTTTCTTTCTTAAAGTCCGTGTCAAGTCAAACTAGGTCATATAAAATAGGACAGAGGGAGTACTATTTTTTTATTAAAATTTTCTATTGAAAATGTTTAGTAATTATACTCACAAATATTTTGATTGAATAAGTGAAAAAAATAGTGTTTTCATACGGAAAAATTAGCTAGGAAGTTTTCCACTGTTTCAATGAGAAAGTATTTCTCACCGTTTGATTTTTCCAGAGAGTTTATTTGATCAAAATTTCATATTTTATAACACAAATTTATCATAAATTCGCAATGAAAAAAACTTCTATTTTTAGTAGCACAGAGTTTTTGATGCAACAATTGAATAGGCGGGATGAGACCAAACCCTCAACAATTCAATCTGGTGGTAACTTTCACTGCATATACAAGGAATAATCCCGATTTGCTCATGTTATGATGAGCCCCCTTCCTAAAAATTCAAAGAGAGAGAGACAAACAATCAATTCCTTCGAGAAAATTCTACCTCTATCACTGGATGGAATTTGCAGTTATTCGATGAAACTTATGTAAAGATAATTAGCATGAACGAAATAACTCAGAGATATACAAGTAAATTCAGACATATATAGTGAAATAAGCAGTTTTATCCTAACTCTTGGATGGAAAGGATTATAAGGTAGGGAATCGCCCTCGTTAACAAAATAAAAATTCAAATAGTCAATCAATTGAGCTATTAAGATTTTAAGTTATTTTGTTTTATCCAAACTCCAAAGTGAGAGAACTAATTTTTTTATTCTTGCTAAATTAAAATTGACATCTTCCTCCATCTGACTAAACCTTTGCAACTGGTTATGAAAATTAGACAAACTCTGATATTTTAGCTGAAATAGAACTTGCATTTGTCAGCTACCTCCCTTATAGTAATTTTCAATTTTTTTTTTCTCTTTTCACATTCTTTCATGGTTCAGTTTTTTGACTCTTAGCCAAAAAAAAAGAAAAAAACTTGTTGAGCCCCAAAGAGAACTGAACCTCGAAATCCTACTAATTAGTCATAACTGTAGCTGCTACTTTGGGGTTCACTTTCCAATAAAAACTTACAGCTACAGACAGAGCCTGCAGAACCTTACAACCTATACTTTTTTTAAAAAAAATTATGTATTTTTTGTCTGTCGTGTTTTTTTTTTTTTGCTCTCAACTGTCTTGTCTCTGACTGTCTTCTTTTTTCTCAAGTGCCTACTAAGCTTACCTAAAAGTCTTTTTCATTTCTTTTTTACTTTTTCTCAAGTGCCCACTGGCTGGATGCATGACCAGTCCTCCTTCATCAGTGGCTTCCACAAACAAGATTTTCTTTTTTGTTAAGTTCTTCAAAATTTATAACATTTAGATTTATTTAGATGAGAATAAGGTTTGCGTATAATTTATTTTTTTTAAAATTTTATTTGTAAAATTATACTAAAAGGTCGATTGGTAGAATGTATTAGAAAATCGAATACATGTAGTAGTCATCAGTGGCAGAGCTAGAATTTTCGCCAAGGAGGTTCAAAGTATAAAGAAGTAAACACGCAAAATTGCAGGATAAAAAACGTAGCAAGACGAGAAAAGAACAGATTAACCTTAACCCACTAAATTTAACTTACCTTTTCATAGCATGTTTAGTATTTCTTCCTACTTTTACCCTGCTCCATCGAGCCTTTTTAAAATTTCTTATGTTTTTTTTTTAAACTTTTTTTAAAGATCCGAGTTAGTGTCTATTCAATCATATGTTACTTTGAAAGTCGCTAAGATTCTCTAAAAAGGTGTAAGAATTGAGTTACTAATATTATAATGCATATTCAGAAGATAAATAAATGGCATCGCCGATTTTTTAGTTCAATTTACTAGGTTCATCATTTGTAAAAAAGATAAATGATGAATAAATCAAATAAGTTTAGTTTATAAGTTTCCATCTCTCTAGAATAGAATTGGAAAAAATAGAAAAGAAATACCATGAAATGAAAGAAAGAAAATTTAATTAAATAGATATTATTAAAATGCTATTCACGACTTTTAAATTTAATTTACCTTATTTTAAGAAAATATTTTTTCTATCTCAATTTCAAATTTAATAACAATTCGTCATTTTTAAAAAGAGTTTCTTCGAATTAATACATGAAAAAAGAATTACGTAGAAACAAAATGAGTAATAAAAATAAATAAATAAAAAAGACAAAAAGAAAAGATGTGTGCTTAATAAATTTGAACAAAGGCAAATTGAAATAGAGAAATAGCATAAAAAAGAAAAATAAGCCTATTTCAAAGAAGCTTTGCTATGGCCTATGGACTTTCCAACGTGGGGGATATTAATGAACCACCTTAACCACTGAGCTAGGCTTCTCATTTATTTTCAGGAGGTTCATTTTAATATATATATTCATAAAATCAGAATTTGACCTTACGTATATAGTGTAATTTTTCGACGAAGGAGGTTCGGGTGAACCCCCTGAACTCCACCTAGCTCCACCCCTGGTAGTCATGGTGTTATTTAATAAGTACTTTGTTTAATAGGAATTTTAGCCTATTTAGTATTATAAAGTGTAAAACTAATACATAACAAACAATAGTATTAGTAATACATGGATAATAATGGGTAAAGAAAGAACTGTCATTAATACAACAAATCAAATAAATAGAAAAAACTTCAGCATAACTAATTCAACATTATAAATACACTTTATTTGGTATTATTTTTATATACTTTGCCAATCGATTCCTAAGAATGTTGTTATTATTGTTGTAATGCAGAAATTAACTATTTTTCCGTTCATGATTCAAACCCAAACTCTAATTTAAAAACAAAAGAAGAGAATTACTATCACTTATCTTACCATATTCTTTGATTTTACTTAAGTGGAAAAATATTTCCTATCAACATCAGTATGTCTATTCTTAAATGAAATTCGTTTAAGAGAAATTTCACTTTTTAAATTGTAGTATAAAAATATGTTTTAAGTATAAACATTCCAAAAAGTATAATCAAACAAATTCCAAATAAAGCAAAAAATATTTATCAACAAGGATTGTAGTTAAGTGGTAAGTGTTTTTTCATCCTTAATAGAGGTCATGAGTTTGAGACTCTTTGAATACGGAATCGTTTTTGTTAAAAAATGCTTTATTTCTCAATGTGAAATTCCTGATGTGATTTTAAATTTAATCAGATTTCAATGCAAGTTCAAACGCGTATCACCAACAATGACCCAAATTGAAAACATTTCTTTAAAGATGAATGAAATATTTACCATTTGGTTATGGAGTTATTACCTTGTTGGTGGTAAAATAAAGGGATGATAGGACAGACACATAAGACTTTTACTTTGCAGGTTTCCCCGCACTCTACACTGCAAAAAGATATAAAAAGGGTCCACTAAACTCCCTGCTAAAATTAGCTTTTCCAAACTCTCTTCAGAGTTTTCTACCTCACTCCCCCCCCCACCCCACCCCTCACATTAATATTCTTCTTATCATCCTCCAACTAGTAGTAAAACCAAAAATCCCATCTTTATTTCTTACTGTTCTCTCTCTATGGACTTCAATCTGAAGCAATGGAGGAACCAGCAGCATGAGTCAGAAAATCAAGAATCACCAACTCATCATACTGCAAAGTTACCAAGACTTCACCTTGACTTTAACTCTTTTTCTGCTGATTCTGCACCCTCTTCTTGTGCCCTTCCATTGTTTGTATCTGAACCAACAACAACAACAACAAATACCAAATTGTTGTCAGATTCAACAACCACTGCCACCACCAAATTTTCCAGTAAGATAGATACAGAATTAGACACCCTTTTCGAGTTTCTTGTTTTTTCATGCTTTCATGTTCAGATTTTGAGTTGTTGTACATATTAAAGATTCCTTCTTCTTTTTTTCTTGAATTAGACACCCTTTTCAAAGTTCTTGTTTTTCATGCTTCCAACTTAAGATTTTGAGTTATTGCACATATTAAAGATTCCTTTTTTTTCTTGAATTAGACGCCCTTTACAAGTTTCTTCTTTTTCATGCTTCCATGTTCAGATTTTGAGTTATTATACATACTAAAGATTCCTTTTTTTTTCTTGAATTAGACACCCTCTACAAGTTTCTTGTTTTTCATGCTTCCAAGTTAAGATTTTGAGTTGTTGTATATTAAAGATTCCATTTTTTTTTTGGTTTTGTTTGTTGATGTAGGGATGGAGAGTGGTTACTTCAGCTTGGCCCAGTGGCAGGAGCTTGAACTACAGACTTTGATTTTCAGGCATTTTATAGCTGGTGCCCCTGTTCCTCCTGAACTACTTCATCTTGTTAAGAAAAGCATTATTACTTCTTCTCCTCCTCCTTCATATTACTTCTCTCATCCCTATCAACAGTATCCTCATTACCAACAAGCCTGTAAGTTATTTTGCTTTCTTGTTTTCACTTTTCACAGTGCTTATTTTGTGTAAAGTTGGAATCTTTTCTGTAGCTCTTCATTTTTTATGTATGTATATGTTGACTCTTTTTTGAATAACTGGTCTATCGGAAACACTCTCACTACCCCACAAGGTAGCGATAACATTCGCCTACATTTTAGCCTTCCAAGACTCTACTTGTGGGATTACACTGAGTATGTTGTTGTTGCATATGTTGACTCTTTTGCTGCTTTCTTGGTCTTAGAACCAAGGAAAATGAAAAATTGAATCATAAAGTTTTCTTCTTGATCTGTTATCTTAGTCCTTTTTCATAGTTCTCAAAGACACAAAGCCAACTCAAATTCAATTTTCCATGTGGTTGATAAGTACTCTTGGTAGATTCTTATAAGCTTAGGTTAATAAGCTCAACTGATATTCCAAGAATATTTCAGGCTATTTTTTTTTGGGTTGTTGTAAGAAAGTCTGTTAGATGGCATTAATTATTGAACTATAAAATGATTTTAATTAAGAGTCTTAGTTCTGTAAAAAAGTATAACACGGTCCGGCGCTGCTCGGATGGTAAGCACCCCTCACTTTTATGAGTTCGAGTCACCTAGGGAGCAAAAGGGGTGGGAGCTCCTAGAGAGGGGCTAATAATAATAAAATATACTCCCTTCGTCCATCTATACTAGTGCACTAATGATTTGGTACACACCTTGAGAAAAAATAAATAATAGGGGTAATACCCAGTGAAATCTCACAGGTGGTTTCTGAAGAGAGTAGAGTGTACGCAGACCTTACACCTACCTCATGGATGTAGAGATACTGTTTTCGAAAGAGCCTCGACTCATTAAACTGTCCAATGTATATAGGTTAAAGTATTTCATTCATATTTTTTGTTTGTTCTCCAATATTAACAGAAGTATCTGATAAAATTAACTATGTTATGTAAATGTTTTTGAAGTGATGCAGTCAGGGTACTGGGGAAGAGCAGCCATGGATCCAGAACCAGGGAGGTGTAGGAGGACTGATGGGAAGAAATGGAGGTGCTCAAGGGATGTAGTGGTTGGACAAAAATACTGCGAGCGCCACGTTCATCGTGGCCGCAGCCGTTCAAGAAAGCCTGTGGAAATTCCCACACCTGCCAACAATGGCAGTAAAAACAACAACAACAACACTGTTTCTCATCATCAAGCCTTTGCAAAAATGGCTGGCCATGCTGCTGCTGGTGCCGGTGCTCCTCAATTTTCTCTATCTGGACATTCACCTTCCACTAATGCAGCTCTTCATCTCAATCAAAGGTATATTTTTTCAGATTTTTCAATGCTGGATTTTGTATGTTTTGTGATATAAAAGATAGTTATTTTTTCGCTCTCAAGGGTGTCTGCCTACTGGCCAATAGAGTGAGTCGAGAATCATGAGGTCTAAGAGGCAAAAAATTTATGTTGCTCGGATTCTTTAGAAATATCGACATGTATGTGTCGGATTCTCTGAAAGGAGTACATTAATGGATTCAACACGTGTGTAACAATATTTTTGAAGAGTCCGAGCAATATAGGCAAAAACACTAGGTGATTTGTTTTCCATCTGTTTAAGTCTTGGTGGATAGAGTTATTCAGTACTTGGGCTGATGGGAAGTAGCTTACCCACGTGAAATTAATCTACGTGTGTGAAGCTGGTCCGCACACTACGGTTATTAAAAAAAATAAAAAAAATCACTACTTCCTCCATAAAAAGTAAAATTATTAACTTGGCAAATTACCTACTCTACTATGGTGTTCATTATATCTGCATTTAGGGCCTTTTTATTTTTGTTCTTACTTTTTTGGTTTTGGGAGAAGAAAAAGGCAATCTTGGTCTTGTATCTGTTGTATCTGTTGTCACTTTGTTTATTGAGTGGCTTTTTAATCTAGTGAATATACACTTTATTTCTTGTGGCCATTTTTTCAGAAATCATTATTCTTTCTATAAATATTTCTTAGCACTACATATAACTCATTAACTCAGAGCAAAGTGTAACTTTGTGCAGATATACTTTTTTTCACTGTTTTTTTTAAAAGAGATTCAAGAAGTTCAATTATGCATTAAAGCATTGAACTTTTACTTTTTTTTTCTTCTTGAAGGGACCAACAAATACCCTCCATTATTCTCTTTTTTCCACTACCTCCTACAAAGAGACATTGATACTTGTCTCCTAGTAGGGAGAAAAGCTAAATTAAACCTTGATCAAAGGATTCCATCTTCTCCAAAATTCCTTTATCTTATCTTTTCTTTTTCTCTTTTGGCCTTGTAGATGGGCATGGTCCACTTATTAAAATTTTCTTGGATCTTTAGAATCACTTGAAGATATTCTTGGCCCACTTTCATTTTCCTTCTAAGAACCCCACTCTTGATTTTTTTGGGTTTGCTCTGGCAGGGAGCCCACTTTTTGGGATCTTAACAATTTTAGTCAAGTGGTTAAAAATAATAATTAACTTAAATAACCGCTCACCCAATTGCTTAAACTAAAAGTAGTCAATGAATGTATATTGTAGGTATAATTTATATATAATATGTATATACAACCATGTTTCACTTTATGGGATCTTAACAGTTTTAGTTATGTGATTAAAAGTAAGAGTTAACTTAAATAACTTCTCACCCAACTGATTAAACTAAAAGTAGATGAACGTTCAGTTAATGTATAATCTATGTATATCGGTTAGTAATAGTATAGAATGAATCCGGCTAGCTATTTGTGTAAAAATTCCTAAACGAAATTTCACCTGCCTAGTTATAATTATTTGTAGCCATCATTTGTGTATTATTCAATGTATAACAAGTACTCCTCTCTCTGTGTTATGTGAAGGTGTTACTATTTGGAGAGTTAAATCAACTTTTTCTTTGACTACAATTTTTTCAAAATCTTTCTTTGACTACACTGTATAATCTTCTTTTGAAGAATCTATATCCGAACTTAATAGTCAAAAATAAGTGTTTTGACATGTACTCTGAATCCCTTCACATAAATTTGATAGAGGGATTATATTATAATTGTCTGGTAAGTTTTAGATTATACAGTGTTCATATTGACAAAATTTTTAATATATAAAAAGAAGATTAGTGTTAATTTTTATTGGTGATGTTTGTTGAATTGTTGTGTAGTGTGAAAATTCATACTCTCTCCGTCCCATTTTATGTGGCACCCCTTTTTTTTTAGTCCATCCCAATAAGTATGTCATCGTGCCAACTCAAATGGTGCCACATAAAATGGGACGGAAGAAGTACTTTTGTTGTTTTGTGGGTAATATGAATTCAACCCAATGGTCCCCTGTGTACTACAGTACTAGATGTTTTCTACAGCTTTTTTCTTCAATTTGTCCCCCTGTTTGATTTGGGCTGGGCTGTCAATGATGTTGATTTGTAGGCCATCTGAGTCCACCAACAAAAAGGGTCCACCACTAGAAGCCCAAAAAGATGTAGATGGTAAATCATCCAGTGGCCAAATCCTGCGCCATTTCTTTGATGATTGGCCTAGACAACAACAACAACTACTTCAAGAAGGTGACAATGCTGCCACCAGCCTGTCCATTTCGATGCCCGGTGGTGGTAACCCCTCGTCCGACTTCTCGTTGAAGCTCTCAACGGGGAATGACTATGAGTCCGGGGGGCCTCAAGGTGGTAATATTGTTGAACGGTCTACATGGGGGACGAGTCATCAAGTGGCCTCGATGGGTGGGCCACTTGCCGAGGCCTTAAGGTCATCATCGACGACTAACTCGTCCCCGACTAGCGTGTTGCATCAATTGGCACGAGGTGGTAGCACGTCGGAGGCCAGCTATATTAGCACTTGAATTTTGCTTCAAGTGTCTTGTTTTGATTTTTCTTGACAAAGGTGTTTTTGAACTTTGTTGGTGTTTTATTTCTTGGTCATATTGTTGTTCATTGTCTTTTTTTTTTGTTGCGTTCACTATCAGCTGTACAAATTTGCATGGGATGTGTGGTGTGTTTATTATTGGTTTGAGTTGATACCAACGTTGTGCATTTTGGTGACTACATTATTTTGGCTGGCCGATGAAAAGATCTTGTCTACCTTGTTCAAATTGCGAATCTCCTTCGTTAGTTTTGAGTTCATTGTTATTCTTCTGGTTCTCCTTTAAAAGGGGGGTCGTGAGGCAAAAGCCCTAGCTCCCCTACATGCATTAAGCGACAATGGCTCAAAAATCATTAAATCACAAGAAATATCGGGAGGTTCAATACTTCAACTAATCTCCATATTAACAATTAGGTCCACTTCAACCTGCCTCACGGCCCAAATTAATTGTCATGCCTACAACTACTTTTACCTTCAAGTTATCTTATTTTGTGGAGTATTCATATTTGACCCACCTTCATGATTACAGGCGGATTTAAGATTTTAATTTATGAGTCTGATCTTTATAATTTTACCATTGTACTTATTATACTTTTAAAATTGCGAGTTTAACATGATAGTAATATTTATTGAAATTTTGATAATTTTAGCATAAATATCTAAGTTTTGTGTTAAAAATATTGGGTTCGTAATTTGTTAGCTACGTTCAACACTATTGCAGATGACGAAAATATCTTCAAGTGCTCGGTGTTTATAACATGCCAATTAATTTGATTCTAGGAGTCACAAATTAAAGTGATGATATTAATTAATCATGGTTAAGTGGGTTTTAAAAAATTAACAATATAGTTCCCTACTTCCTTAATAAGTGACATTCCATGTTTATTGTCTCCTCTTCATTCATCCTACACCCCAGCACTAACCCGTTGACCCTCCCACCTGTGCCACCTCCGAACCCTTACTCCCCCACCTTATTCCATCTCTATAGTATTTTACTTGGTTACATATAAATACTTTTGGGATAATAATTTTTCATTTATTTAGCAAATACTAGATTATTTTCCAAGAGAATATTTTTTAGGAAAATCTTTTTCGTTTATACCAAACACACCCATAATGTAACCTACTATATAATTGTACATTCCTTTATTTCTTAATGCAATCATTTTCCAGAGTTTAATTACATTATATTATTTGAAATCCAAATTGGGAGCCTTTTTTCTTTACAAATATTACAACTTTACTCCATATCACTTGAAGTTGGCAACTCCACTAATCCATGTGTACTTAAAAGTATATTAAGAATTTGAAGTTTATGAATTTTAACGATGACCTCAAATTAATATTACTATAATAATTGAATTCATAGTCAAATATTTATAAATATCGTAGTAATTTTTTAAATATATATATAAAGTCTAGACAAAAGTTGGGTTCAAGTAAACCCGTAATGAACCATCTAGATCCACCACAGCACATTAGCCAAAACAATCAACTAACCATTTCCCATTTCACAGCATGACTAAAAAAGGGCAGTCCGGTGCACTAAAGCTCCCCGCTATGCGTGGAGTCAGGAGAAGGACTGAACCAAAGCTTCCCGCTATGCGCGGAGTCCGGAGAAAGACTGAACCACAAGAGTCTGTTGTATGCAGCCTTACCCTACATTTCACAGCATGACTCAGTACATTTATTGCTCAGCCTCCTAGTAACTTGTGGCTCTTAAAAAATTTCCCAGGTACATCAGCTAAACAAATCCAGATAATATTGGCATAATCAAGTGTAACCACAGCATCCAGCATGCTTTTCACTGAGCAAATTTTTTTGGTGATGTAAATGAGATCCCCTTGATTTTCATTAATAATTTAGACATCAGCAATAATACATCACAAGTCACAACCAGACAGCAGACACCAGTTTTGCTAGAACAGCTCAAATTCTAGATGCTCTCCTGTTGAACCATACTCCAAGAACTTTTTGCTCTTTTCCTCCAGTGCTACTTTTGTTACTCCAGGTACTTGAGGAGGAACGGCGCAGCGTATCAGTGCCCAATTCAGGCCATCAAAGAAAGGGTGTCTCTTAATCTCAGCAGCACCTGTTTCTGTTCCCAATCGATTCTCAGGCTCCTTTACTAACAGCCCCCTGATGAGATCCCTTGCCTGAAAACTAACGATCTGGCTGTCGGGAAATCTGAGGTTCTGCATGACGACGTTGGCCAAAGTTTCTTCATTTCCAGCACCTTTAAAGGGTGTCTTCCCAAATAGAAGCTCATAAAGGAAAACGCCTAGTGTCCACCAGTCAACAGCACTCCCGTGGCCCTCACCTTTGATAATCTCAGGAGCCAAGTATTCATGTGTACCGACGAACGAGTTGGACCGAGCTTCAGTTGGCTCTACCACAAGCTGAGGCAATGATCTGTTAAGAGATGCAGCAGCTTCAGCTTTTTGCCTTCTTGCTCTTGCAGTGCCAGGTAAAACTCGGGGGCTAAAGCAAGAAACTTGACATGATGGTCCCGCACAAAAAGGATCAATGCAGTTGGATCCTGCGCATGGACCAGAGATCCGTGGGGCTTCTACTCCCAATGAGGATGACTGTAGAAGAGTGGGATTAACAGAACATCTGAGTGAGAGGTCAAAATCAGTAAGCATAATATGACCATCTTCCCGAACCAGAATGTTTTCTGGTTTCAAATCACGGTATACAACTCCTAGCATATGTAAATACTCCAGAGCAAGGAGGACCTCAGCAACATAAAACCTGCAATAACAATGAGTTAGAGAGGTTTCACTGACTACCGAGTACACGGATGCGGAAGCTAAAAGATTAATAACATGATGTATAATACATCTAAATTTGAATATAATGGATACAAACCACAGTTGCTAGCTTCCATTAAAACACTGCTAGTATGATTTCTACATTCTCAGCCTGGTTAAGATAATAATTAATTCATCTATGCTTAAATATTATAGATAAATATTCACGACGCAGAACACAGTTACTAGCATCCATAAAAACTCAGCTGAAACTGTGATGTACATTCAACCAAGTTAGGAAAAGCACAACCACTAGGTCGTGATAATAAATTGCGAGGAGGTGGAGAGAGGGAGCCATCTGTACAGTAAGAAAGTTTCATAATGTTGATGTACCAACAGGTCAACAGATATATTTACTTGGCGATTCAATGAGAAGCATATGTTAAACGGAGAAGAAAATTGATATTTCACATAATAGAGAACCTAAGTCAGTAAATCATGTCTAATATAACTAGTCAGAGAAATCCTTTGTCATTAGAAGAATTAAAATTATGCTAAGCTAGTTGTCTTGTGATAATGGAAGAATTTTTTTATGCTGAAGGCGACAGAGCTAGTTCAACTTTTCTACAGGGTTTAAAAACACAGCTATCAAAGCAAGCCAAAATATTTACTTTTCAACAATGTATAAAGATACAGCTACCATAGCAAACCAACATTTTAAAACAGCAGCCCAAAGTTCTCCCTTTCCATTGTCAAATTACCATGTCTTCACCAAACTATTAACAAAATTTCTGCATAATCCAGATTTTGACACTGCATTAACACAAAAATAAGATAAAACCAAGAGAATGGGCGCGGTAGCTGCCGAATCTTCTACCGGTACATGGACAACTGTATGGACCGATGGACTTACCAGTCTTGATCGTTACAAAGGGTGATGCTACGTGAACGAAGTCCAATCAAATAAGTTCCATTCAGCCTTTAAAACTTAAAAGCAACAGTTTTGACACAAGTGTACTTTTATCAATTTTAATTTTTCTTCGGAAGGACCCCTCCTAATCAGAAAAGGCATGCATATTAAAAGAACTTGTCTCATCTCTTAGCTACAACATATTGATAGGTTAAAACACAGACTCCTATGGTCATGCATTACCTAGCCTTTATTTGTTCAAGTCAATAAAGTTACTAGAAAATCCAAGTTAAGCCCTATAACAAACCGAGACTAGAGGTGTAAAATGAATTATGGGAAGCTGAAATCTTATGAGTTTCAAAAGGGTGTTTATAGATGGGTGATAATCAAGTGAGAATAGGCATATCATATTAAAAATGACAGCATAAATATTCACCCATTTAAACTAATGAAGCTTTGTTACCCGTTACCAAAAAAAATTCACATCTATTTGCAGGTCAAAAGAAAGACAGGTCATTAAATGTTATGCTTATGGTGAACTTATATCATTTCCAAAGAAAGCTTCATTATTTACAAGTATTTCTCAGCAAAGCATCATCTGCCAACATGATTAATGTTGAGTAAGATCTACTGCATTGGAAAACATCATACCTTGCTGCCGGCTCAGAAAAATATCGACCTGGTTGCTTCTGACGGAGGACATGTAAATCACCACCTGAACAGAACTCCATAACTAAACATGATAAATTATCTGAAGTGAACTGTGCATAGAGTGTTGGCAGAAAAGGATGATCCAGGATCCGCAGTATCTCTCTTTCAGTTTGGGCCCTTGGCAACTTTTTCCTTCTTGCCAGATATTCGTTATCCATAACTTTTATTGCAAACAAGCAGTTAGTTTCTAGCAGCTCAGCAAGATACACCGTGCCAATGTCTCCACAACCAAGCTTCTTCAATAAATTGAAGTGACTTAATCCTAAGAACCCATAGTGTTTCCTCACCTGATTGATAGCCTCCCACCTTCCATCTTTAGACATGTGTGGTCTGTTCCCAGAGAAAGAGCCGCTTAGGTTGCTCTCTTCACTGATGGTTGTGCTAGTACTATAATCACCAATACTACTCTTTGAGCTCTGAGAGAATTCCCCTTGTTCTCTAGATTTTGATGTCTTGCTGAATTTCAAGACAGGAGGACCACTGTTGACATAGCCATTAGCAGGACAGCTAATGCTATTTTCACTGGCTCCAATGGTCATACATCCAGAGATTTGCTTTGCAGGTTCCTCACTAGATTCCTTACCCACACCCTCGAGAGTGCACTGACATCTCTGGCAGACAAGTTGACTAGGCGATTCTGTGGAACCATTTGTTTCATAGCATAGATTAAAAGTTCCCGCTGCTAGTGCCACCTCTTCTTTCAATTTCTTCTTGACAAGATATTTGTTTTTGACTGGAGGCTTAATGCCACGAGTGGTGCTTTTTCTCGATTTGGTCTCCTTGTTGCCTCTTACTACATTCGACAAAGGCACTGTCTGCGACCTGCCTTTCCGTCTCAGCTTTAGAGCTGCTTTGTTTGCTACTCTAAATGTTGTAACCACATTTCTCTTCTGATTATCTGGCGATCTTTTTGGTTCAGACACCAATACGACATTACTAGACTCACATGAAGATGGGGAGGGAACTGCAGTTTGGTGTTTTTCCCTAGTTGATGCAGTTCCTAGTGGTTTGATCTTATGATGGTTTGATGCTTGTGCATTCTCATTTTCCTGGTGACTGGAAGTTGTAATCCGTAGAGCCTGAGCAGCTACCACCCTAGGAGAAGAAATGGCACCTTGGTTTGAGGACTTCATGGGCTCTTTAAGGTACTCAGGCATCATGTTGAAAGAGCCAGAAATGCTTTCTGCGCCTCCTGTCCTCTCATTTTGTGCTACAATTGATTCTGCTTGCTTCATTATTGGTTTATCACCAATTCGAGGTGAAGAGAGAGCACTTTGGCTGGTTGACCTCATCTTGGCTTCTGGAGGCTGTAGAAAATCCTTTTTCCGGGAGCCTGGTACATTTTCTGCTGGCAATATTCTCTCAGAATGCCTGGAAATGGACTCTGTACTCTTATTACTCGGTTTACTAACATATCGTGGAGAAGAAAGGGCACTTTGACCTGGTGAATTTAACCTGGACTCTTGGATGTGCTGAGGCACAGAGCTGGACGTGCTCTCTGTTGGCACTATTCTACCATTCTGACTCATGCTAAATGGCTTAATGGAAAATCGTGGAGAAGAACGGGGACTATGGTTTGCTGATTTGACATACCGTTCATGGAGGTTATGGGACCCCTTGTGGAGACCTCCTGAAATGCTTTCATCTTGTCCTAGTCTTTCTGATTGAAGAAAACTAGATTCACTAGGACCTGCAAATCGGGAAGAACATGTAATTCTTCCAGGTTCTAAAACACTAGGAGAATCAGGTGGCTTTGATAATCGCTTCATTGCAGCCATTTCTGCTGCCTGAGATATGCATAGACCCCGAAATGCCTGCTTTAGAGAAACTGGATCAGAAAACCCTGTTACCGGAGAGTGCGACCCACCACCCCTCATTGGCCTTTTTGAGGCATCTCTTCTAACATGATCTGTCAAATCCAGACTCTTTGATGATCTTACATTGATTGATTCGAAAAGTTGATTGATGTCATCTCCTAAGTATTTACCAGCTCCTTTTCTAACCAAAGGAGGCTTCTGCTTTCTGTCCGGTTCGAGTACTTGATTAAACTTTCTTGAATGCTGGAACAAGTCAACCTCATCCTTCGACTCAACAATTTCACAATTACCACGAAATGAACCCATCACCTAGGGCTTTGGCAGTAAGTAGACTAATCAGCAAGCACTCAGCACTTCAAAGGTAAATGGCTTACTCATAAAAGCCAAACACCTTGCTGACTATGCGTGGAGCAGCATACATCACACTGAACCGAAATTTCTGAGCTCTATCGAGTCCGGTCTGATTCAGTCATTTTGAAATCCATCCTTGCCCCTGTAATGATTAATTAGAATTCCATATCAGAAAATCAAAGCAACACCTGCTATCTTCCTAATAATCAGACTCACACATATACTAAACCACAATAAATAAATATATAGAAGAGGCAAATACTACCTCTTTGACGACCAACAACACAAATAATGAGATGAATGAACAAGCATTTCATGAGACAGAATCATGAGGTCTCAGGTTCAAATAGGTTCAAATCCTAGCAGAGACAAAATCCTTGGTGGACGGAGTTACCTGGTACTTGTTGCTAGTATGAGGTGACAGGTATCCCGTGGAATTAGTCGAGGTGCGCGCAAGCTGGCCCGGACACCACGGTTATTAAAAAATAGCATTTCATGAAATAGAGAATGCAATTGAAAAGCTCAAAAACTCAAATTGGATGAAATTTTCCAATAAAAATTGTAAAGGAACATAATGTAATGACCTCAATAAAGCATTCATTATAGTTTGAGATCCAACATTGTATCAACAATAAAAGTAAATCTTTTGATGCCATGATATCTGTTTAAACAATGTAATGGCTATTGTAAAGTACTTATATTGCTTGTTTTTTAGTTGTCATGTTTTCTTCACTGCCGTTTTCCCTTTTCATTACTACTTTGATTTCCTTCCCTTGAGCCGAGGGTCTTTCGAAAACAGACCCTACTTTGTGGGATTTCACTGGGCATAATGTTATTGTTGTATAAGAAGTATACCATAAAATCACTAAATGAGATATGAATCCACACAGTTTATGACCAAACATCAACTTCTTGAACTTCATACCTTAAGCCAAACCAAACTATGGAGATACACTTAGTTCAAACATAGATCCATTCCAATTAAAACAACCCCATTACTCAAAAACATCAAAAGATTACAACTTTAAAGGAAAAACAAGAGATTCAAAGTGGGTTTTTTCAAATTCATTCATCATTTCTCCCAACTACCTAAAAAATTGCAATTTTTAGTAAAGTACCAACAACAAAAAAACCTAAAGTAACTCATGAAATAAAAAAAAACAAGAAGAAGAGATTGAGTAACTTAAAAGTCATTGCAAGGAAGTTAAGAAAAAACCCATTAAGATTCAACACATAGTGACCATCAACAATGAGCAAAAGTTCAAAGCAAAACACAACAACAAATCAAGAAAATGAATAAAAGAAGACATATTTACCTTCAAAAAATATGATGTGAAACAGAGATCTAAAGCTCTGTATTTTCACAAACTAAACTCTGAACAAATGCTTGGAAGAGAGAGAGAGAGAGAGAGAGTTTTGTTTGAGTTTTTCTCATTTCTCTGTATATTTTTTTCTAACATCAATGGTCCTTTCTTGGATTGTATAGAAGACATGTGGGCTTCCACTCCATGGGAGTATAATGGGTCCTACATTATATTTTTCTAATTTCAAATTCCTAATTATAAAATGATTTTTTTCAAAATTTAATTTTATAGCAAGAATAATAAAACACAATTTTTAAAAAAATATAAATTAAGAAAGTTGTAGAAAATAATACTATTAATGTTATGATATAAATTTTAGAAAAGTTAAGAGAGACAAGGTAAATTAGGATAGCAAGAGTATAATTTTGGAAAGATTATGCTATCTTATTAGAAGAGTATTAAATATTGAGAAAATTTCGTAAATAGCATTATATGTGTTCAAATTTATGAAAAAAATTAGTGAGATTTTACTTAATAATGAAATGTAGTATATTATGGTTTTAAATCCTAGCGGAACACACTGTATTCACACGCATAATAATAGTGAAATACATTGTACTTGTGCATATATAATATCTCTTGCCTTAATTCTCTTCTCGTTAATTCAATGCTATTTTTTCAGCGACGCTAAAAGCATGTAGTAAAAATATATTGTATCCTATGCATGTATATAATATCTTTGCCTAATTATATTTGCATGAATAGTAAGTATATTCATGCAAATCGGATTTTAAATATAGAGGCTTCATTTGTTGTGTCACATAATTTTTTTCTTAAATATTTAACCAATTTTTGCTTGTAAATTAATTTTAAAAATTGAAACTTTATGTTGGGCTGGGGACAATGCACGTCTTTACAACGTGCTTAACCTGTAACATCTTGCCTAAAAAATTATATACTACAAATCTTACTTGCTTTGGATTCTCCAATTGCTTCCTTTATCTTTTTTTAGTTAATTATTTATGTTAAGTTCAATGTACTTTTTATATTAAAATTTTGTTAACTAGAGACTCTTTTTTCCTAGAATAAGTCTTTTCTCAATCATTTACTATTAAGAAGTTTCATATTTAATTTTCTTGACTTCACACTACTGATTAAATTTGATTTCGTGCCACAAAGTTTTATTAAGGACAAACTACTCCCTAGCAAAGGCATGACATATTCAGACTCGAACTCGAAATCTCTAATTAAAAATGAAAGAGTTATTAGAATTCAATGGCAACTCTGGTTGTTAAGAAGTTTCATATAATCATATGTATTGGTAAGACTTTTCAATGTTTTGATATTTTTATCAAACTAGATTTTTAATTGCCTGATATTTATTACAGTACTACATTTAAATCAATTTATGTGTCTTGACTTTTTTTTAAAAAAATGTTAGTATTTTTTATATTTAATAACTTTTATATTTTAATATCTTATATGGCATGTTTAAGGTCATAAAACTTAAAAGAGCATTTTGCTACATTGCACAACTGTTTTGTTTAAAATTACAAGATTTTAAAGTTATTCGTATACTTTCTTAAATTTGTGTCTAGCGAAATTAAAATATATAAAATAAAACAGGTGAAGTATATATTAAAACATACAAAAAATTACTACTCCCTTCGCTTTAAAATATTTTCTACGTTTCGCTTCTTGAAAATCAATTTGACTAATTTTTTAAGTTAAATTAGATTAATTTGATATTTTAAAATTTAATTGTAAACATTCAATAACTATACGAAAAGTATTATAAATTGCAATTTTTTTTACATCAATATGATGAAAAAATACTTCTTAAAATGTTAATCAAAAATTATATTGTTTGACTCTTAAAAAAAATTGTGACAAGTATTTTGAAACGGAGGGAGGATTAGTTAAATATTATTGCATGGTGCTTTATGGTTTTTCTTATTTTCTTGCCTGACAATTACTTCTTTTCACAAGTACTAACATTTTTTTTAGTTTTTTAATTGAAAGAATTAATCCACTTTACTTTTGATGGGAAATATGATACTTTCACTTAAGTAAGTGCAGAATAGACAATACTTTACTCAGAGACTTGGCAATTATTGGTCTGAGATAAAGCAATTATTGGGCCTTTCAAAATATGGAGACTACCCTTCACATCTTTCATTTTTATTTTTTTTCCCTGAATTTGAGAATACCAAAAAAAAAAAAAAGTAAGTTCAATAATAGAGAATAGATGGAGCTAGTAAACAGTCCAATTATGAAAATGCACAAGAGCTTAAAGACTTTTTATTTATGCTTTTTTTAGGTAATTGATATTTGTTAAACTAAATTTCATTCTATTCTAGTATAAATTTTACAGAAAATGGTAGTAACATGTCCTCGAGAAGAAGGCAGGGAGGTCGAGGATGATAATCGGAGTTTAGTAGGTAGTCGAGTATTGTCGTATTATATGTGGGAGAGGTAGGGCCTTCTCTTTTCCACTTCTCACTATTGGTAGTACTCCGATCTCTCTGTTCACTTTTACTTGTTCACTATTTCAAAAATAGATTTTCACTTTTATTTGTTACTTTAAACATATCAAAAAAAGACAATTACTTTTTTTATGTTTTACCCTTAGGATTAATTACTTATTCACCAAATTATTTTTCAAGACATAATATTAAACATCAATTAATATATGTATTATGGTAAAATACACATACCAATCATTGTTTCTTAAGGGGCATGCAAAGTCTAAATCAGACAAGTAAAAGAACGGAGCGAGTATTATTTAGTAATTGCGTATTGTGTTACTATCTGTCTTTTCATTTGTTTTGTGTCTTGTTATTTGGTAGTCATATTTTTCTTATAATCATGCTTCGGTAACATTTCTTTTGAACCAAGGGTCTATCTCACAAAGATAAAATTAAAATTTGTGTACATTTTATTCTTTTCAAATTTCACATGTGAAATTACACTCAGTATTTTGTTGTTAGTAGTAGTAAAAACATATGTGAGTGATGTATTATTTTGGAGGATTAATTCGATTAAGATTAGTTTCTTGTTGAAATACTATTTGTGAAGGTGATATTTTGGGTAAAATATTTACTGTAGTATTACAAGTTTACCAAAAAAATAGATTGAGTAATAATCACGTAGAATGAGAAAAAGGAAGAGTGCAAATCAACTGATATATAGTTACCCAAAACAACAGCAATAATGATGATTAATTGCGTTAATTAAAATGATTAGGTGCTTAAGCTAGCACCTAAAAACAAAAAATAATAATCTAAAAGTTGATAGTTGGAGCAATAGTAATATCTTCTATCAGGAGCAACATAATCAACCGAATTTTAACCTACTGTCGACTAATTTTAATTCGCATCAAGTAAATTCATTAAGAGAGGCGTAAGTTGTGACGATCTTTACAAAAACGACATTCCTTATTGCATAAATAGCGAATTAATCCTTACGAAAGCAAAATTCCTTATCGCATAAATAGCGATCTAATATACTAATTGAATTCACCATAAAAATACAAAGTACCAACGATTAAACAACTTTTGATGATGTAAGAATTAGTTTATTTCTTGGCTATTGGAAAATTATTTTCCTCCATCTTTTGAATGAGAACGATAACTCTTTCACCTTATTTTTTCGCTAAGCCGGAGAATATTCATTAGAGTCTTTTTCCCTCTTTTCATTAGTCGAATCTCCACATATTTTTATAAATAAATAAATAAAAGAAGGCGTTTTAAGTCGCAATCATTTGACCAAAATTAATTTCATATTTAGGTCCTTTTTGATTGTGTATCGTTTTTTGAGACCATGGAAAATGACCAAAACCTTCATACTAAAATGCAATAGAAAAAAGGACAACTCATTAAAGAATTGAAAGCTCCAACTATGAACAAAACCTTCAACATTTTGTTTTAGTTTTGTGTAGGGAATTATGCATACATGAAGACATAGGCCATTAAAAACATCACAAATTAGAGAGACAAAGAAGTTGAGGTGCACTTATGACAGCTAAAAATGATTATTTGAATAATTACTTACCAAATTGAACAGTACTAGTTTGGTTGACCAAAGTTTTTGAAAGATAAAATTACTTATTTTAAAGAGTTAAAGTAATAAATAAGACATTTTGATACGTAGTAGAAACAAGTTTTTAGAAATTGAAAATAATGGTAGCTTTTTTCAAAAAACACTTTTAAACCCTTGGCTAAGCACAAATTGTTGATCTAATATTATCAAAAGTGTTTTTTAGGTTGATTATTTAAACACAAACTGTTACTCTCTATTTTTATTTTATTTTTAAGAAGCACTTCAGAAAAAGCATTTTCCCAACATAAATAAATTTAAAAATTTGACCAAACATGCTATAGTTTATTTCCATAGAAATATAATTGTCTTTTTTCAAAAAGAAAATAAAAAATTCTATCCAATATATATTCAATACTTGTTTTTAGGCCCAACTAATTAGGATTCAAGCTTGAAAATCTCATTTTGAAAGTAAATTATTCTTTTTATCAAAGGCGAATTTCATTCACCAAGACTCGAATTTAAAATATTTGATTAAAGACAAATCACATTTATCACCTAGCTACCATAACCTTTGGTGTGATATATATGTCATTTAATGGACAATTATTTGACAAATAAGTTAGGTATATTTGTGAAATTTTGGAACTTAGTCCTTTGTGAAGTACTGTCGGCAAAATGGATCTGAAAGAGAAAAAAAACATTCCGTTACACAAATCAATTACTAATAAAATATTTTCTATTTTATGTCTATGGATATATACCTTTTCCTATGCAATTAAATGCAAGTTTCCAATTTCAAAATTATTTCAAACAATTTTAAAAAGATATCTGACGTTAGAAAAAATCTACTTATGATTTGGCTTGCGTTTGAACGTGTAATTTGAAATTATGATTTCAAATTAACATTTGAATATGTAATTTGAGATCATAATTTAAATCATAAATTCTCCAAAAAAATATAAGCTAGGATTCCAAATCATGATTTTAATTTAATTTTTAAATATAAAATTTGATTTATAAATTTATATTTTGTATAGAAAAGACTCATCATCTTACAAAAAATAATAATCATGCTCATCGTGAATAGATTGTTCGTACCATGTGAAAGGATTATATTAAAGAATAATTAGTTATTACTATTGTTGACTAGTTAATCCTTATACAATTATGAGTATTTAAAAGTTTGTAATAATAAATATTTATTTATAAATTGAACACTGAAATATATGATTTATCAATGCCGCACTTTATGATATTCTTATATTTTATTTATGAACTATGTTTTGCATATTTGGTAAGATTATATAAGAACAATTTTTTTTTTGATAGTTTCCATAACTTATAGGATTTTCATTTTATGAGAAAAAATACAGCTCAAAAATTCAAATCGCATGTCCAAACAAAACTTCAACTTTAATTTCATATCACTATGATTTTATATCGCATGTCCAAACGAATCATTGAGAGTATTTCTGTATATAGTTGCTACATATATAAACTTCATCTAAAAGAATTAAGAAGGCTTAATACATAATTAGCCCCTTAAATTTGTTAGAATATTTCTTTTAGACACGCTAATTAAGCCTTTTTTCAATTGAACACCTGACTCCTAATAAAGTTTTCAATTAGACACTTTTTATTCAAAATTTGAAGAAAAAAAATTGCATGTGTTCTCATTCATCTATTATGTAGTTAAGTTAACCATGTAATATATGTCATTTCTTTTTATTATACGCATTGGCCTCAATAAACCATAGAACTCTAGATATTTTTATACTTGAGATTGATGTACATAATAAAAGGAGATGACATATTTATTTGATTAACTTAACTATCTAATAGACGAATGAAAACACGTGCAAAAGTTTTTTAAAAATTTGAATCGAAAGTGTCCAATTGGAACACTTTATTAGGAGTTCAGATGTTCAATTGAAACAAGACTTAATTTGAATGGCTAAAAGAAATATTTTGACAAATTTAAGAGTCGAGTTATATGTCAAGCCAATTAAGAAACTGATATTCAATTTACATTAAAAATCATACGTGTAGATATTTGTACTGGGAATGTCGTCATTTTTTAAAGGGGTGAAATTTAATAATTCATTTTATTGTTTTTTTTTTTGTTCATACCTCATTGTCCAGGAGGATCATAATATGGAATTTTATGAAGAAAATCTCATACAAGTAGTAATTTTAATAATTTATTCTAGTAACTGAGTGGTTCATAAAATTTTGATGTGTTTAATATTGTCATAAATAAATTGGAAAATGGACCATGTGGTATCTGTCAGATTTCAGATACAATTTTATTTTTGACTCTTATTAGGCATTGAGAGTGACCTTTTGGTGTGTATTCCCATGGACTCTACAAAAATCCAAAAGATTTTAATAAATATTCAAACAAAAAATTATAGAAGATGATATCGATGTGCCATTTTTTATGTATTATTGTTTACTTGCATTTTGTCAACTTGTAAGTTAATGATATTCTAATTGAAGCTACATATATAGGCTTGAATAGAATATATAGGAATCAAGTCCTTTTACTCCTTAAAAATATGTCCTTATTGTTCCTTAAGTGCATTTTAGTCCACATTGATTAGAGACTAATTAATATATAATAGAAAAAAGATTTAAATTTGCCTTTGTGGTTAAAAGTTTTGGTCAATCATATTGTTGCATTACGGCCTGTTTGGAAAGCCACCCTGGTAATTGGTCAATCATATTGTTGCATAATTTTATCTTTCTTTAAATTTATCATATTGTTACATGAATGAGTCAAACTTTTAAAGAAAGATAAAATTATATCTTTTCGTAAAGTACAAATTAGATAAATCTAAAGTTTCTTTCTAAGCATGTGAAGTTATGGACATTCTCTTCCTACCACCAATATATGTTGTTGCCTCCTCCATATATTATTCCTAATTCCCAACATAAAAAGATTATGGGTTTTCTCCTATACATAGCAAAATCCAGAACATCTTTTTATGTTTTTGGTTTACTAAAATGTTTCTTTTCTTAGTTCATATCCAATTGGAGTCTACATTTGCTCCCTCACCTCTAAGTTTTGTTTCCATTTTGTGTGCATGTGTTAAAGTATGGGGTTGTGTAATGGAAAATTTGGAAGCAAGTTATACAGGGGGAAGAGCATGGGAGAAAAAATCACTATTTTCTTACTGAAATTTTCCATTGAAAAATATTCAGTGGTTATTCCTACAAATATTTTGATTGAATCGGTGGGAAAATAATAAATAGTAATATTTTCATATGGAAAAATTAGGAAGTTTCTCACTATTTCAATGAGAATCTGTTTCTCCATCATGAATTTTCCCAGTTAGCCAGTTCGATGAAAAATGAGTGAGAAAATCATATTCTACAACATAAATTTATCACTGATTCACGATGGGAAAACCGTTTTATTATTGTAGTGAGCAAATTATGTGCACTAATAATGTATATATTTGTTTTATATATGTATATCATCAGGTCAAGTAATTACCTGCAATATTAACATGTAATTATTTATAACAAACATGCTTTGCAATTGGTCTGGAAAATATATAGAGCAAATAACATGTTATAACAAGTTAAATTACAATGACAATATAAAAATTTCTTGCACTTTCAGTATAGGCGGAGCTACAATATTAGGTGCAGTTTCAAACATATTCAACTTAGATCGTGTATTTGTATTAGTACATTCATCAAATATACATAAATATTTAATTATGAACCAAATAATTGAAACGAACTATGAATTATAGATGTGGACACACTATTGCATGCAATGAAGGTTAATTCTTTGTGACAAGAATAACAACTTTCATCAAAACAAAATAATTTTTTAGGAGTAAATTCCTCTTGAGTTCAATGACAACATACCTCTTTATAAAAAAGATAGAGGATTTTTTGAGCCACTAGTACAATAATAAGGACCACTCTAAAGAGTTGAAAAAATAGAAAAAGTACAATTAGAATTGCCCATTAAAAGTAAACAAAAACGAAAAAAAGAGGAGAAGAAGTTGAAACCCCAAAAAGAAAAGAAACAACAACAACAAATTTAGTATATATTCCGTGCGCAAATCTTATTTTTACCTTGAAAAGATAGAGAAATTATTTTCGATAGACTCTCGACTCAAAAATAAGAAAAAAAGAATGGTAAAAGGTCATATTTGTCTTTGTCCACTCAGAAAAGGTTATATTTACCCCTCATCATATATTTTTTGAGATATTTACTCTTGTCATTCACCTTTGGGTATATATTTGTCCTTAGACTGTTAAGTCCAGGGACGGCTCAAGCATGTCAGTGGTCTAAGGCCAAAATCAAACGGAGGCCTTAATTTTTTTTAAAAAATAATATATATTTTTTATAAAGTCTACTTTTTAAATTTCTTGAGATGCAAAGTTGCCAATTATTTTTTTATAATTGATTTTTTCTAATCATTTTTTAATTAATAATATAATCAATGCATTTAATCTTTCTTGAGACATAGTACTTTAGATATATCAGTCTTCTTCTAATAGTTTTTTCTTTTTATATAGAAAGTTTATTTTTTTACAAAGTATTTTTCTTAGAAAAACCTATAACCTATTAGTGCTAAAAAAAAATGAGGCCCCTCAAATTCGGGCCTAAGGCGATTGCCTTTTTTCAAACAAAGTAGAGCCGCCCCTGGTTAAGTCCCATATCTCCGCTCTTATTATCCTACGTAGATATATTTTTATCCCAATTAAAATTTGCTCTCAATTTAATTTTTCTACCCACCCAATATTATACTCGACCTATCTAATCCGACTCTTAATACCTTGAGAAGATAAAGATGTTAGTTTTGATAGACTCTCGATAAGAAAGAAAAACGAACAACAGTAAAACTAGTTGCTGAGAGAAAATGCTTTTAGTCGTGGATCAAAAAATTAGGACCATTTTATTTGTCATTCTTACTAGATGATCTAAAATAGTTGTCACTTTAAAAAATTAAGGTATAATTAGTTATTTGTTTTCATATTTATTCTTAGTCATATATATGAATTATAGATATTAATATAGTGCAAAAAAGAGAAATATTAAATATTAAAGAGTAATAAATAGAAATAATATAGTCAAATTATATTTTAACTAATATTTTTTTAAGAAACTATAAATAAAAAAATAACAAGTAAAGTGATCTGAATAGAGTACTGATTAGATCGTCCTTCATTTACTTTTACTTAATACTTTTATTATTTTCCTCCTAATTTCTAATCCCAAGGAAAGTCCGCCGCGCGGGTGGCTCAAATTTTCATGGATTAAAGATGAAGGTCAAATGTACATTGTTTCAAAATTCAAAAGTAAAAAACTCCACAACTACAAGTATACATGTATATTGATTTATGGGGCTATGATCCATAAAAATATAAGAATAACCCACTAGCTCGGCTAACTATTGAGTTATTTTTACTATCAAAGGTTGCGGGAGCGATACATACTAGCTCGACTTTCATTCTTAATCAAAAATTTTGAATTCAAATAAAAAAATTTCTCACAAAATAGGACTTGTCGACTCGAATTCGATAATGAGACTCCAAAGCAAGTATCAGACACAGATTTAGTAATAAAAAAAGTAACTTTTCGCATTTTTACTAAAACTAGTAGTACTCCTAGTAACTCTAGTAGTTTTGCAAGAAGTTGTACGTTAGAAATTAGTTTATGATAAAGTGTTGTTCTTTAAATAAAATAAAAAATAAAGAGATTTGGTAGTACGCAAGCTGGGGAAAAAAAAGTGAGGAGGTTTGTGCATGTTTTAGCTCCAATAAGTAAATGTGAATTTTGAAATAACAGCTTATTAATACAAATCAAGACAATACATAAGAAAAAAAAAGTAAATATCTTGAACATGATACTAATGATGAGGGAAAAAACGTTTCTTTAACAAATACATGAGATTTAAAATTTATTACAAAAGTTGTTACAAGTTGACCAAATATTTGGGGTGAAAAATGGAAAAAGTCGTTGTTTGTGGTCCTAAACGTATCAATTGTCAAAAAGAAAAAGTAGAACAACTATCACTTTCGTGGGAATTTCGCAAAGAAAGGGATAGTTTGTTTGTTCCCCTGTATTTAACAATATTGTTGCTGGTCCCCCCTCAAGAAATACAAAATTCACATAAAATGCTTATAGGTTTAGTAACACAATAATAATATACTCAGTGAAATCTCAAAAATCAGGTTTGGAAAGGGTATAGTTTATGCAGACCTTACCACCACCTCGTGGAGGTAGAAAGGTTGTTTCTAAAAGACCCTCGACTCAAGTGCAACAAATCCACATAAAAGAGAAGAAAACAGTGAAGAAAGCACAACAATTAATAAGGAAAGCAGTGCAAAGCCTACAAGATAGGAACAATAACAATATCAATATAATGTGATAATCGACACACAATAAACAACATATGGTGATAGATATCAAAAGCAAGGGCTGCAAGAATACAACTAGTACTACGACAAACACCAACAAGCCTAAACCTTCGAAAAGCAAGACAACATTCTACTATATACTAGGAGTAACTTTCTATCCTAATACGTGACCTCAACACCTTCCTATATAAAGTCATATCCCCGATAATACGAAACTGTGTCATGTCTTGTCTAATCACCTCTATCCAATACTTTTCCAGTTTACTTCTACCTCTCCTCATACCCCTATATAGGTTTAGTAACACACCCAAAATAATTTATTCTATCATTTAAAATAAACAATTGACAGCTAATTAGAGGAGAAGGAAATCATTTGTAATTATAATTGTGATTCTGTAGGTAGGTAGGTACTTTGTGTAAAAAAATCTCAATATAATCAAAGGAAAGATCTAAGTAAAGACTAAAATAATTAAAAATAATGGTTGTAGTAATTGATTATTGGATAGTTTATTAGAGACATGGATTGAATAATAATGTGTAATGATGAACAGATTAATTTGAAATTTACATCTAACACATCAGAATCTTTGTAATAAATTATTCTATTTTGTAGATATTTGGTCTAGAATTGAGAAAATAAACAATATTAGGGATAAACTTGATTAGTACTTATCACATAGAAAATATTGTGGGCCATGGACAAGTGGTTAGCAACATGTTTTGCTATGCGTATTTGGTAAGTTTGATTCCCATAAATATATATTCTATGAAAATATTTTTTTTCTTTTCAACAATATGCTATTTAAACAAGATATTTCTTGTATCACAATTCTTGTTTGTGATTCTTTTCTTTGATCAATCATTAAAATTAGGGATAATAATATTTCTGATCCCTCAAATATTAGAGAATTTTGATTTTAGTTATTGTGATATTTGATTAAGTATATTTATTCTTCAATTAATTGAAATGCACTTTTGGTCCCTTTCTGGATTACTTTGGGCTATTTTTCCTTGAATCGATGGACTATCGGAAATAACCTCTCTACTTTGCAGTAGAGATAAAGTCTACATACGCTCTACCCTCTTCATATCTCACTTTGTGAGACTGCACTGTGTATGTTGTTGTTATTATTTTATGTAGGAAATATGTTATATTAAATCTATTTTTAGAATTATATTACTGTTAAATATGAAGTAACAATTAAAAGCTTAACATAGCACATGGGTAATTAAGAAGGAACCATGGATAATCATAGTAAATTTGTAAAATTAAAAAAGGATCAAAAGTGTACATTGCAATTAATTAAAGATCAAATGTATTTAATCAAATATTACAAGGGCTAAAATATAAAGTTATCAATAATTGATGACCAACAGTGCTATTAACTCTTAAAATTATTAAATTTGTTATTCCTACGTACTCCTTCCGTCCAATAATACTTGTTCATTATTGATTTTGCATACAATTTAAAAAATAATAAATAATAGAGTAATTTTACAATATCACCCTTTGAATATAATAAATTTAATGCTTTGAGAAATGTATTGCATAATAAATAATATTTATAAAATGGACACAAATAAATAAATTATGCATTGGTTTTTCAAAGACAAGTATCATTGAATATATATTTTTAATATAATGAACAAATAAAAATAGAAAAAGGGAGTATATTTTTTTCAATCTAGTCTACTACTCTCTTCGTTTCAATTTGTTTGACCTACTTTCCTTTTTGTGACGTTTCAAAAAGAATGTTTTTTCTTTTTTAGCAACTCTTCAATTTCAACTTTCCACATGGCATGTTAAATGCCACAAGATTAAAGGGCATTTTGGTACATTTGACATATTTTTAATTTTTAATCACAAGATTCTAAAGTCTTCTTTACTTTCTTAAACTCTGTGTTAAGTCAAAATAGATTAAACAAATTGAAACGGTGGGAGTATTGTATACTAGAATCTACTTTCTCATTCAAAATGTTTAAAATTCTGAAATCTATATTGTCCCTTCCCATTCTATAAGAGTGTCACTATTTCAGAACAGTAACTAATGCCCCACTTTTAACTTTTGAAAACACTTCACAGGACGAATACTCCCGTCGATTCAAAATACTTATCGTATTTTTTTTATTTATATATTTTTTAGAAAATATTACTCACTAGGAGAAGTGTTTTACTATTTTATCCTTATTCATGTTTTAAGATATAATTTGTGCTCATTGCATATTTGCTCTATTTATAATGTGCCATAATTAACGTGTTTGTATTCTTCATAAATAATTATTACTAAGGATAAAATGGGCAGAACAATTAATTTTGTTTTGAACTTTTAAAATGACAAATATTTTCAGATGAGGGAGTATAGAATTGGACAAAGGGGAAAAAGGGACTAGTTTGATATGGTATGTAAATATGATTTCAACTGTTTTCTGGAGGCAATGAAGCACATTTATAAACAGTAGGTAAAATTAAAAGCCTCTGAAGCCTCTGCAATATTGAATTATGACAATTTAATGTTTGGGGTTTGGTACTTGGTACTCCCTCTGTCCATTTTTACCGTCCACTATTGATTTAGCACACACCTTAAGAAACAATAAATAATAGAGTAATTTTATTGAATAAATGCTTGGGAAAATGCATTGAGTAATGAATAGTATATTATACAAGGCTAAAATGAATACAAAATGGTAAATTATTCATTGGTTTTTCAAACTGAACTAGTATTATTGGACATTTATTTTTAGTATCTACTGAACAAGTAAACATAGACGAGGGTACTTTTGAGTTAGCTAATTTCTTTTCTGTATTCACTTTGCTGGGCAATCTGTCAAAAAGGGAAGGAGGAATTAGAAGGCTCAAAGGGAAAAAAGGTTTAGCCAGTGGTCCATGAGTTGAGAATTTATGAGAACATTTTATAAAGTAAATATATAGGTGGTGAAAAGGGATACACAATACTGAAAGGGACTGACTGGAAAAGAAAGGGAAATGAAATGCAGAATTTGTCCACAAGTACCTACCTACTGAACATAAATTTCTCCTCAACTTTCTCTCATTTTCTTTTAATATACTTATGTCTTAGGGTCTCGATTAATTTTACACGATATCTATTATCTTCCACCGACAAGCACAAGGTTAGCTTACATGCACCGCGACTATCTCCACAACGGATTGCTAGTTCTCGTTTATAATTTTACCATAGATGATACACGAGGAATCTTTTTATAGCGATTTGTCCTTCTCATGACTGGCATATCGATCTATGATTCTTTTCTCCAAGATGAAGCAACATGCATCAATCCGTAGAACCTATAAAAAAATGGTTGTGACGCGAAGTACTCTTGTGCACCTACTCTTTCGGCTCACGCGCAGAAGGTGGGGCTCATAGTCTTCCAGGTCTGCACTGGGATATGTTTATTAACGCTTTATCTTTCTATTTATAAGCCACAACTTACTTTGACATTTCCACTTTCTCATACTTACTATTTTCCACCAGCATAAATATCGAATAATTCTATCCAATGAAACTACAACAAATAAAAAAAAAAGATTACGTAATATTTTTATTTCCCTTAAAAATTTGAACATGAGACCTCATCAACTTTCTCAAACTCATCATCAATTTCATTTATCTAAGTACTTGTTCCTAAACCACATTATACTTTGCTTACGCTATTTGGTTTAACAAAATTTGATGAATACTTTGCCTTAGCATCAGTTGCTTTTCGTTTATTTCCATTCAAATTTTTAACACGTTTTTCAATAAAAAAGATAAGTCTATTGCTACATCCGTATACAAGGAGAATACAAGATACAGAAAATCTTAAAGACAAAAAATCATCACCACTAGTTAAATCATCCGTGACAATTCATGTGAGACGCCATGCGTATGTCTACTTGTTCAACTTTATACAATTTTAAATGTCTACTTGTGCACACCCAAAGTTGAAAGGCGTAGATGCCAGCTAAGAACAATTAAAATCATGACAAATTCGATATAATTTGTGAGTAATCCCAAAGAACAATTACGTTGAATATAGCATAAAGTCATACTAATGTCATAACTTGCATGCCATAGTTGCTGCCGGCATCGCTTTACCATCTCTACCGCTCAACTTAAGGGTATTTTAATCCGAAGTTTTTTTCATTAAACTTAAAAAGGCCATTCCCACACAAATCTCAAAACTGGGGATAATACTTAAATAGTAACACAAAGTATCCCTTTTGTGAAAATCATCCTATAATATGTTGCACTAGAAACAGTTTTGTACACCTGATCTTTTCACAAATATCGGTTTCTAAGTAGCATCTCAACTTTGCAGTTCTCCCAAACAGGATGCATTTGACGTACCCTACGGATGAAAAAATGGTCCTAAAACACGCGCGCGCATACATGCATCGACACATCAAATATGTTAAACAGTATACTCATGTATGTCAAGGTTATCGACTGATCGTGCTTCCATATCTTGCTGTAAAAGGTTCCAGCTTATACCAATGACTACCAAAGAAGTGATATATACCAGGCATGACTAGTGAAAAACAGAACAAGTATCTATGCATCAACAAAGGGCTTCGGATAACACTTCCCCTGAGACGGTCACTATTTGAAGCATACCCGAGATCCTGTACATAGAAGACATTATCACATTAGAAGAAGAGGAAACGAAGGACAATTATATAAAGGGTGAAAGACTAATATATATATGCAAGAAAGGCAAGGACTGACTTAAGCTCTAGGATAGCGGGAGCCCCCTTTCTTCCTGAGGAACTCAGGGATCTCTACTGAACCACCTTCCACGAAGGATGAAGGTCGTCGGTTAATTCCAAGGTTGGCATCTCCTTGTGCTAGTTGGTTTCCCTGTAACACCATGGAACAAATGTAGAAGATGCCCACCACTACTCAGGATTTGCATGAGTAGGATACATTTAAGCAAACAAATATAAGAGAGGAATACCTGGAGGGGCCTCCCATCACTTTCTTCTTGGCGCTTAAAACCGGTGGCAATTAGGGTTATACTGACCTGCATCATGATAATAATGACGCGAGTAAACATCATCCAAGATGAATATTGATCAAGGGTTCGGGGAAAGAGAGCTGAAACTAGTAAATAGAAAGACTATGAGTAATGCATACTGACAAGTGATACAATCCTCCTGAATGCTGTAACATTACCAGGGAACTAGTTGTGTTTGCCATAGAAATAACATAGACAAGCATTTGGTGTGGAAAAATAAAAGGCAATGTCAGATGCATCTATTTCATTGGAGCACTAATTTTGCATCATACCTGTTTCTCCGTTCATACCAGTGGTAGTAGCATTATTCTCGTAGTTTCTTGTCCTATGATTTCTGTTACTACCCGTTGTTTCATGTGCTTCGTTTATCGCATTATTTGGCTATTTTTAATTTTACGAATGCTATATAATGTTTTCCCTATTATTTGTTATGTCCTCTTTACTTCTATTTTTTTTTCCACACTGCTTTAATATGCGTTACTTGAGCTTAGGATTTTTTGGAACCAGCCTCTCTACCTCTACAAGGTAAGGGTAAGGTCTGGATACGCTCTATCCTCCCCAGACCCCACCTATGGGATTACACTGGGTATGTTATTGTTGCTGTTGTAAGAACAAGGCAATTTTGTTTCTGTCCAATTTTAAACACTTGATTTACCAATTAGAAAGAAAGCCTTCCCTATACTTGGTCAATGTTTGACTTCTGACATGATAAGCTGTTTCTTGGAAGTACATACTTTGCATGAGAAATTCTTCCAAGTTGTTCTACTGTGAGTCTGACCAATTGCCTTTTCTTAATTTCCTTTTTTTTTTCCTTGAAATTTTAAGTAGTATGCCTTTTTATAATTCCAAAAAATAACCACAAAAGTAAATTCAGAATCAGATTAGTTATGCAAGAGAAATCGACTGCTAATGCTTTCTCATAGTAAAGGAAATCAACCGTTACTATCCCTCACAGTTCGGGTTTTCTGGCCAGACCTACTTTTATGCAGCTTCAAGTATTAGAAGCATCTGAGAGTCTAAACCAGGCTCATTGTAGTTACGGGTAATTATTTAACATATAGATCTTTGCTAGTTTTTTTTTTTTTGAGATCTTTGCTAGTTATATCAGCATAGTATCATCATAACAAAAGCAATATTATCCTTGTGATAGGAGATATTAATGTACCTGTCCACTTAATGATGGGTCTATCACAGCTCCAAAAATGAGGTTGGCACTTGGATCGACAAGGTCATATATAACCTCTGCTGCAGCATTTACCTAGAGAAGTGCCAGAGGAACATGCAAATGTAAGAGAAGACATCAAAAATTGGATACATCATGAATTAACATCATCCACAATGTGTCTACGAGCATAAAATATTGTGAATGCATCTGATTAAAGCCTAATCTCAATACACACACAGCTTTCTGTGAATCTGGAGGTTCAAAAACAATAATGGTGCACCTGAAATAGGAAAGCTTAATTGTGAGTAAATGACTCATTTGACCATCACTATGTATAACATGAAAGGGATGCAATGATGGAAATGTGGCTATATGAAATTTCAACTGAAAAGCAGTTATCACAGCTGAAGAGAGGCAGCAAATAGGGCAGACAGGTCAACCAGAAGCATAGGCCATTTAATTTTCTAGAGAAACCGCACTCATGCATCATTAACTAAAGATTCTCTTTGTTCTTTTCCATTTCTAGAAAACAATCACTCTGGGAAATTAATGAAAAGGACGCAGTTAACTATCTATACGTGCTATGCTCAACATAGAAAATTTTCTTTATTAAAAGCAGTAAAACCTTGGGGGTAGGGGAGAGAGAGAAGGGGGTGGGGGAAGCAGAGCAGGTACCTCAAATAATGTTAAATCGCTACCACCGGTTATATTCCACACAATTCCAGTAGCTCTCTCTATGCCGATGTCCAGCAGAGGAGATTGAACAGCATTCAATGCAGCATCTCTAGCTCTGGTCTTCCCTGCAATATCAACCCAACAATATGACAAGTCCTTTAATGCATTCTCAATAGAAATAATTTCCCTGGAAAAGCCAACTACTTGAGAGGTAAGAAAGACCGTATGTGGCCATACATATATCTGGTATCCTGATCTGAATAGTGTTCCATGTAACCGGCTTGAACTCATAACTTAGCTGCTTTCTAATATGGATATGAAATACTTACGGATCTTGGTCAAAACAAGGATGGAACATGCATAAAAATCTGCACTTTCAGAAAGAGGTAAAGGCTAGAGAACAAGTCCAGCAGAGATCAAGCTTACAATCATTTCTGCCAGCAAACTATGTTCAGGGGTGGATTTACCTTAGGCCAAGCGGAGTCACGTGACATTGCTTCGTTGGAAAATATTTCTAAATATGCACATATAATTAAATAGCAGAAACATAAATGAGAATATATTCATTAACGTGACATTGCTTGACACAACATGCTATGTAGCTCCGCTGGTCAGGCGCCACAACTTTTAAATAAAGCTCGTGAGTTCGAAGCCAAGCAGCTTCATTTGGTGTTTTAATTCTTTTACGCCTCATCTGTAAAAGGATGCTTGTCCAGGTTCGAACCACTGAGCTGTTGGGGTTCAACAAAAGGTTGAACCAAATAGTCTAGAGTTACACTTGTAAAGGACCGAGACAATAAATTATTTCAATGTTTATGGAAGGATGTTTCTCCTTCGCGGTTGTGCTATTCATCTTCTTTCCCGCCAATGAAATTAATTAAGAAGAGTTGTAGTAATATACGTAAACTGTATTTTCTTAGAAATATATTTTAATATGATGTTATAGTGTCTTATGTATTTGTTCTCATTGTAAAATGTGACACCGCTTATGAAAATCATGCGTACGCCACTGACTATGTTCATATAAGACCCACAGGAGTCAAGGAAGCCAGATATTTATTAATAGGGAAAACTATCATAGAATACTTCAAATGTCTCCTGTCTAATAGGTTCTTCAATTTTCCTTCCATGAGAAAAGGGAAGTAAAGTACTTTTTTCGGTGAAGTATACATTTTCAGTAAAATTCTTCCAATGGCACCATAACCACTCAGTTCTTTTAGATGGTTATTTCTGCAATCCTACTCTTGTCAGGAACTTCCTTGTTTTCTTTTCATAACTTACTTCTATCGGAAAAACTTCTAGAAAATGAAATAGAAAACAAAAACTAAGGATGAGAGTACTAGAAATAGTTTGTCAATTGAATAAACCTTCGGAATTTATTATATATTTTTTTTGATGACCGTTGTGTCCGGGACAGCTTTCGCGCACCTCGACTAAATCCACGGGATACCTGCCACTTCCCACCAACAAAAGGTACCAGGTAACTCTGTCCACCAAGGCTAGAACAAATGAGAAGAATCACCTAGTGCTTTTTGTCTCCGTTGGGATTTGAACCTGAGACCTGACTTTCTCATTGTAATAGATCTTATAGAACACCAAAGTTAGAAAGTTAATAAAGGTTTGGAACTTTCTAGAGTAAATAAATGGATAACTCTGTACTAGCTGGCAGCTAAAAACATCTATCTGTTATCCCATATCACATTATCTTCTAAGTGTGAGATTTACAGATTATCTAGTTAGAGAATCCTTAAGTTTTAAAAGAAAAATTCATCTATTACAGGAATGAAATGAAAGTAAATAGAGACAAATGGATGTACAATATTCATTCATATAGCCGGCCCCAACTAGTTTGGTATTGAGGCATAGTTGATTGATATCACATTATAGTTTAGGCAAAATACAAGCTCAAACTGGATCCTGAAAACATATTCAGGAATTAAACTGATACAACCTCTAGCTTTTGGGGTGTGGTTCTCCTAAGGTTGTGTCAATGGTATCAGAGCCACCCATCAACCTCCGTTCCCACCATGCTTTGGATGGTGATGCCAGTATGGCAGTGTTCGACCGGGCTACAATGTCTAGCGCACAGCCGCCGAGGACGACAGATGCGGAACGTGGTGGTTTGTTATGATATTATTGCAAGGAATGGGACTTGAGTCCCATATCGGTAAAATGGGGAACTGATGTGGGGCTTATATAGCCTTGGGCTCTCCCACCTTAATAGCTAGCTTTTTGGGGTGTGGTTCTCCTAAGGTTGTATCATAAACCTGAGCTCATCTACTTTTTTCCTCAATTTGGTAAACAGAGCTAATCTATTATCAACTAGTCATATTGATGCAATTGTTATAGCCTAAAAATAGATCAATGGTTGCACTGTCGAACAAGAAGAAGCACTGCTGAAAAGACTGTCTTACAGCTTCCTTCTTTAATATATTTCATCGATATATCTTAGTCAACTACAGCAACGTGAAATTAATATAAACAAGTCAATGTACATTGTGGCATGACAGGATGTGAAAGTAATGGGAGTGCATGTAAGCTTAGGTTAGAATATATGCTTTTCTTTTTCTTGATAACCGAGAAATACCAGAAAAGATGCATTTAACATCTGTGGAAAAGATACTACTCCATTTATCTTCACAAAAGATTGACTAGCAAAATATTGTAGTCCAATGTTTGTCATCGCAGCTGGAAAAGTCATTGTTAACATTAGAAGGGGAAGATAAAACAGAAAACTACTACTTTTTTTTTTTTAACATTGGTCAAGTTTGTATTCTTCAGCATTAAGGACATGCTGGCCACCTTCAAAACTGTCATTCCTATCCAAAATAACAACTTTCCTATTAATTCCATAGTCTGATTTCATTTCATATTTCCAACATTTCAGCCCACTAAGTTGTTAAGTATGACATTTTTCTTATAATATGACTTCTGATTATAGGTTCCGTCAGCGGCTAAAGCTATTCAAGGAATTTAATAGCTTGCTAACATCTCAGGAAACTTAAACTCAAGGAACCGTAAGAAAATATTAGGATAAAAGTAAAGAAAACATGTGATTTGGTGGTTCAGAATTGGGATTGCTCTTTCATCTAGGGGGGCTCCACTAGTCCAAATATTGAATGGAAATAAGGAGAGTGGATATGAATATTTCAAGGGGAAAGAGCGAATGAGAGCACAAGTGATCTTATGATAATGTTCTTATCGAGCAACAGATGGTTGTGTCATTCCTTCAAAGCGTATACAGCATATTAGGCAAGCATAAGCTTCTGTAGAAGTGCGCTGCAGTCTATGTTTGGTAGTTAGGCTTGTACCGGGAGAAATATATTTTATCTTGGTTAAAATGGAGCTATCAGGGAGCCCTTAGATGGGTGATTAGATTTCGAACAACTACAACACATCCACTTTAGTTTGTTTAATCCCTTTTGACTTTAGGAGTACAGATAATAATATCAGCGGTATAGGCTCCATATGTGTCTCATAAGGCCACATCATCGCATCCGTCGTCACCTTACATCTATACAAAATTATGAATTAAACGGTACCAAAAAAAAGTGATGGCCCGCAATTGATAAAATAGCGTCCCGAACTTACCCGTAGCAGTTCCTATTCCCATCAACGAGGAACCAGCATTTGCCATTATAGCACGCACATCAGCAAAATCCACATTTACCAGTCCAGGAATCTGAATTCATATAGATATACTGTGAATAAATAATGCAGACTAACATATTCACCCACTTAACAAGAGCACTAGTTTGAAAGTGAATTCAGTTCATCCATAAGCAAAGAATAGATGAAAATATCAAAACTGAGATTAAAGCTACATATTATACTGCCGGAATTCAGATGCATAAAAAGAAGATGAATGGGCATTTAGGAACAGATATATCATCCTTGGGCAAGTCAAATGAATTTTTTTTAAGACTCACTGCTCGACAAATCCATACAAAGATCATATGGTATGATTCAGAAGCTTGTAGCAATACATGAACATAGAAAATTACATTGTTGATAACAAACTGAATGGAGGGTATTCTTCATTTTTGGTATAAAGAAAAGTATGTAGTCGTGGCAGAAACGTAGTTGAATTTTTGGAATCCTTGTTACATTAATAAGGTCTTTTGTAACTGTAAATACAGCTATCAGCACTATCTTGTTGCTGATGAATATACTGCTACCTTTATAGAAAACAAACTGAATGGAGGGTATCACATCATAATTTCTTCAGAAAACACCAAAGATGCTCCATAGTCTCTCCAAATGCATCAAAATCAAGACCAGTATAAAATTAGTAGGGAGATTGATAGTTTGATACTACTATGGATAAAGATTTGTGTGCAGCTGATTTATGTGGACTTCTGGAGAATGAGGGATGAAAAAGCAGTAAATGGAGATTCAAAAAGAGGAAAACCTTGTGATAGAGGCAGGGAATGCCCTATCCACTCCCTTATACCAAAACAGGAAGAATGAATGAAAGCAACATTAGCATCACTGGGCCAGCTAAGTTTCGCTGCATTTTTTCCAGGTCTGACCAGAACCAGTTCTGTCAATTAACATCGGGCGGGTATGAAAGTTTGTCATTCTCTCCCTCTCTTTTAGGGGCAGGTGGCAAATAATGCTAGAATCATCTCACGCTTAAAAAGCATGTATCCAAATTGGATGTAAATGTCATTCTTTAAAGTTATAATTAACAGCTTATAAGCGCTACAGTCTTATCAGCTACTTGGTGTCACCAAATCAAAACAAACTAAGATGCACTCCACTGGTAACAGACATGGATTGTTAGGATATAACTGAGTAAATGATCACCCACTCTAGGCGAAACTACAGTGATTATTAGCATAGAATTCAGTAAATGATGATCTGCCCTAGGTGAAAATGTTAAATAGTAATTGTCAAAAGAAAAGCAAAATCAAATGCGCAAACATGAAGACTAGAGAGAAGTTAAGCGTGAATTCCCCATGTGACCACAACAAGAAACCTCCTCCTCAATCTACCTGTCTATTCAGCAAATAAATAGTTCTTTTTAGCAATATGTATGGTCTTGGATCATCAATAATGATTTTTCTTTAGACTTCGGATACTTGATCGACCCACTTACTTCTATTATGTACCCCCCACCCCCCCACCCCAAACCCTGCCCACACCAAAAAAAAGGAATGAAAGAAAAAGAATAAGTTAATGGACTGTAGTTAAGGACCAGTTGCTAGAAGTAAAGTATGACTGAGAAAAGCCACTTAATCTCAAATTCTTGGCAAACAATGCAGAGAGCAGAATGGAAAAGAAAGAGTGGGAGAACTCAGCATTAGTACCGTAATTATATCAGAAATACCACGAACCCCTTGCCGAAGAATATCATCAGCCAGGTTAAAAGCTTCAGTTACTGGGGTTGATAAGGAAACAGCCGTGAGTAACTTGTCATTAGGAATGACAATTAGAGTATCAACATTTTCTCTCAAAGCTGCAATTCCTTCTTGGGCTTGAACTGCTCTTCTTCGTCCCTCAAAAGAAAAGGGGGTTGTGACAATACCAACAGTTAAGATACCCATTGACTTGGCAATTCCTGCAATTATAGGAGCCCCACCCGTCCCTGTTCCTCCACCCATTCCAGCCTGCACATAACATTGTGAAGCCCAGACAGGGGAGGAAAATTAAACTAAGTAATCCCTTCTACAAGACCAAAAATGTAAAGGAACTTTAATTCTGAAAACAGCAATATGCAGATCATCCGTATTTAACTTTTACAAAGCTTCTGGATAATATAAACTGTGATGGATGGCATCAATCATCTTACATGTATATAGTTTCATAAGGATAATTCGTGAAGTTAAGAAGTCTCAGAACCAAAATCAGAGGCAAAACAGAAAATGACATTGTATTCTAGAGTAAGATCTTCCTTTTGATCAGTGCTCTAGAGTAAATATGTTCAATTTAAGAAATTTCACTGATTTCTGGACACCATTTAAACTTAATAAAATGAGGAAACAAACGCAGATTGACATTAAGTCCCTCAGAGCAAAATTCACCATTTTATACCCCTGATAAATTTCAGTACTTTCCCCTTTACTTATGCATTCCAACACCATATTTGGCGATTTCAGAAAATTCCAGACATCATACAACTTTTAAGAAAATCCCCTCATGCATAGTTTGGTTGAAGTTATCATAAATGGACTAAAAACTAAACATGGGGCAAAATGGCCCTATTTTGCACTTAAGCTAAAACTAAATATTTTTCTTTCTGCGTAATGACTGAATCACCCAACTGAGCATCAAGGCACTCTGAAGATATCAAGCATGCTTCTTTGGAAGTTTTTTCCTCCCTTTGAATGGATGATCTAGTCAAAATCCATTCATTTCTGATCCAATCTAAGCAAGGGGAATCATATCCCAAAGGTGCTTAAAGGCTAAATATGCCAAATATCACGGATATTCTAGCTTCTCCAGCATCAAGTTCACCTAAGTTACATTTCTGCCTGGTATCAACCTTGTCCTGAAATTGAAAACTCAAACTAATGATTTGTTGAAAAGTCAGGTGTTAATCCTGGAAATTTATACTCCTTGATTCACTGAGTAGAATGTATAGTACTTCATTTATAAGTATTTCTATCTATATAGGGAGTGATATGTGACATCAGATTACGACACCGTCTTTTGCCTACAACCTTTAAAATCAACGTACTCAGCCCAAGCTTGTAGTGTATGCAAGACAAAGACAAAATCCAGATGGATACGATCTTTGAAACAACTACATCTCATAGATGGACACAATGCAAATTATTTATAATGTTATGGAACTATTAGGATTTTGAAGTTGTGAAACCAGAGAAACCTAAAGGGATGATGTGGAACGATTTTTTAATAATTTTGGTGACAAGGAGAATGAAGTTTGCTCTTAAAGTCAGACTAAAGGTTATCCCTTCAACAGCCATTTTTTTCCATTTCCAGAGCCTTTGAGGAGATAGGAGTCAAATGTTAAGAAAATTATTTGGGGATTGGTTACAGTGTTGCAATTAGCTTGCCCTTAAATCTTAATTATATGAAGATCATTTGGTGATTCTGCATGTTATCACCAATTAACTCTGATAGATGTGATTTAAGATAATCTATTTCAGTTGAAGTGAGGTTGGGGTGGTTCGGCCATGTGAAGAGGAGGTGTGCGGAGACACAAATAAGCAGTGGCGGAGCCAGAAATTTCGTAAAGGGTGTTCAAGCTTTGAATCAGAAATTTTTCTTTTTGTTTGTGATTGGGTGCACCAAAAATTTTAAACTTAAACTATGCAATATTAGTTAATAATATTTTTATATGAATAGGTTTTTTAAGAAAAAAAAAGTAGGTCATATAGCCTTAAGTTATAACCAATTAATGCTACTAAGAATTGAACCTAAAAATGCTAAAACCCACTCGCGGGAATCGAACGTGGATCACATAGCCTTCTAACCAATTAATGCTACTAAGAATTGAATCTGGAAAAGCTAAAAAATGCCACTTTACCAGGAATCGAACCCATGCGTATAGCTCACCTAAAACCTTTCCTGAACACTCTTCACCATTGGGCCGCTTCGCCGAGTCGTGTCAAGGGTGTTCAACAATGTAGTATATAACCATATTTAATATCATTTTACCTATAAACATAGTACAATTTTGAATTTTCCATCCGCCACTGCCAGTAAAGACGTGTGAGAGTTTGGCTATAGCAGGTTTTAGGAGAGGTAGAGGTAGGCCAAAGAAGAATTGGGGAGAGGTGATTAGACAGGACATGACGTATCTTGAGCTTACTGAAGACATGACCCTAGATACGAAAGTATGGAGGTTGCGGATTAGGGTAGAAGGTAGCAGGTAGCCGAGTGTTGTAGTACTTTTACGTGGGAGACGCAGGGAGCTACTCTCTTCTTTTCATCTTCTCCTTATATAGTAGTCTCACCTAGTATTCACATAGTATCTTATCCTTCCATTTTACTGCTATTTGTTACCTAGTTTGCTTTGTTTATCTTGCTATTTGGCTGGGTTTTTTTTCTTTTTTCCTCTCTGCCCTGCTTTGTTTGCACTTTTTGAGCCGAGGATCTACCGGAAACAGCCTCTCTACCCCCACAAAGGTCCAAGGGTAAAGTTTGTGTGCATCCTACCCTCCCCAAACCCCACTTACATTGGGTATGTTGTTGTTGTTGTATTTCAGTTGAATCTATCCAGAATATCTCTTAAGAGTTTCATATATTCCTGATAGCCAGAAAGGAAGCACTGTATCACCAAAGCAGTACCTATTATCGATGAAAGAAAAACCGAAAAAACCTTGTACAACAGCATATGAAAAGAAAGATAGGACACGGCATCGAAGTAAAGTTAGCATAAAGCTAAACACCTTAAACTTATTGTCCTAAACAGAAGCTGAACTTACAGTCACAAAAACCATATCTGCACCACGAACTGCATCTTCAATAGCCTCTTTGCTTTCTTTGGCAGCGTTCATCCCTATATCTGGATTACCACCTGCACCTAGTCCTCTCGTGAGCTCTTGGCCTATTGGCAATCGATGCTCAGGAAACACAGGTGACATTCTAATTGCCTGAATATCAGTATTCACAATCCAAAACTCCACACCATTCATAGAGCTCTCAATCATCCGATTAACTGCATTTGATCCACCACCTCCTACACCAACCACCTTAATTTTAGCCTCATTGAAATTCTTCGAGCTCGATGAGTCCATTAAGCTCTCGGTGACACTTCCACTAGAATTTTCTTGTCTAGAAGTAGTGAAAGTATTGTTTCCTTCACCTTGAAGCATTGAAATTTCAGGATGTAGATTTAGAAATGAGTCTTTACTTTGATAATTATTGAACCTATGTGAATTAGCTGAACACTTGAACTGTGGCCAACTTGAAATACCCTTTTGGTTAACACCCAAGAATCCATTTTTTTCATCTTGCATTTTCAAAGGGCAAATTCTTCTTGCAAGAACAGTTAATACCCCATTTCGCAATCGAGTATCTAGAGGCATAAACACAGCTGATGTACAACTAGCCATACCCAAAAAATCCCAGAATCAGAAATCAACTTAATCTGCTAATTCCTCAAAAATATGACAACCCCACTGATTATAACTGAATTTAAAGTCCAAAATTTTCTTTCAGCACCTGTCAATTGAAAAAACAAGAAAACAAGAAGCAGATATAATCAGGGGAAACTTGTGAAAGGGCTCCAATACCCATAAAACCCCCTAAGTACAAACACATTAAAACTACAGCAAGAGGATAACATAAACCAGAAATGCAAAAGAAAAAGCTGAAAACTGCATATATTACTAGCATTTTTTTTCCTGAAACAAAGCAAACATCTCTAGACAGCTAATGTACAACTAGCCATACCCAAAAACACCCAGAATCAGAAATCAACTAAATCTGCTAATTCCTCAAAAATATGACAACCCCACTTGATTATAACTGAATTTCAAGTCAATTGGGAAAAAACAACAAAACAAGAAACAGATAATCCATAAAAACCCGAATGTACAAACACATTAAAACTGCAACAAAAGGATGACATAAACCAGCAATGCAACAGAGAGAGCTGAAAACTGCATACGTTACTAGCATTTTTTTTCCTGAAACAAAGCAAACATCTCTAGACAGCTGATGTACAACTAGCCATACCCAAAAAAAACCCAGAATCAGAAATCAACTTAATCTGCTAATTCCCCAAAACATGCCAACCCCACTTGATTATAACTGAATTTCAAGTCAATTGGATAATTCATAAAAAAAAACGAAGTACAAACACATCAAAACTGCAACAAGAGGATATCATAAACCAGAAATACTGGCATTGCTGGTATTTTTGCTGAAACAAAGCAAACATTTCAAGAAAGAATTAAAAACCTTAAAATTTCAGAAATCGTAGCAAGATACTAAGACAAAATGGTAAAGCTAATAACTTGAGCAAGAAAGAGAAAACAAAATGGCACCTATGTTTGTTTACTCTGAGATTCTTGGAAACAAATACTTACAGAAATAGTCGCAGCATTTACAGTGAGAGAGAGAGGCGAAGTTTCAGTGAGCTATAGTGTGCGCTAATAAAAGAAGGGATTTTTCGCTATTTTGTTAGTGTAAGCTAGAGAGAGTAAAGAAACAGTATTTTGACAATTTCAGTGCCCATTTGATAAATATCTCAAGATTTTCTACTAAAACTTTTGTAAAATACTTCACAAGAATTGCTTGAGAATCACCCTAACTTTAGTTACTTTCTTTTATTTTCTATTTCTTTTGTAGTCAAAATTTCATTTTTGCTTTTCTTTAATTGATATAGTAATTAAAACATGGTAAAAATTTATTCATATCAGGTGTTTACGTTAAGCAAAGTAATATATTTAACTTGTATATACACATTTTTAACACTTTATTTGGTAGCTCATTAGAATTATACAAATATTAGTAATACATAAATTAGTCACGAGGGATCATAAGTATTATTATTCATGTTTAGTTATTCCACTTTTATTCCAGCATGAAATAATACATAAATTTTCTTATACCGTATATATGTGTTAGTTATGCGGATTTCAAAATTTTAAACTAGATAACGTATTAATCTTATACATAAATAATCTGTCTCATAACCAGTTATCAAATATGATATTACTTATATATGATTTAATATATACATAACTCACCTCCAAATCAGGTATTTGATTGTTGTCAGTATCAAGTGATATGCTTTTACTTTGCTTTAATAATAAAAGTTATTAATTAGTTTGAGTAGATTGTAAATGGAATTTCATTCTTTTCTTATAAATTTTCATAAAAGTTAGTAATATATATATATGAAATTTTCATTTTTACTTCTAGTTTTAATTGATCATCTTATTTTAATTACTTTGGCTATATCCCTTGTATTTTAAAACCACTCTTTATCTCCTTAAATATTTTCAGATTTTGTTTTTATACTACCTTGATTAGTTTAATATCATTTGAATATTGAAAATTACAAGTTAAAATTGTTTTCCTGGTCTAAAGGAGGGAACATATTGATTGTTTGAGAATTAGAAATGCTTTTTATGACAATAATTTGTATTAAAGACTAATAAATTATATGTTGAATTAATTTGATATAAATAGTTGATGTGAATAAATATTTTATCATAAATACCTAGGTTTTTAATATTAAAGGTTTTATGTTTGATTTTGAAATATCGAGTAACTCTTTAACTTCATATTGACTTTTTTTACTATAAAAGTGATTAATATTTGATCTTGGTATATTTCAATGATACGCAACTAAACTTTTACTCGTTGTAGCTAATGGAGGTTTGAATCTTAATTATTCATACCTTAGTATTGATTTTAGATTCGTAATTTAATTATTTAAATATCAATCATTAAATGTATTTACTTTTTTCTTTTTTAACTACTTAATAAATTTGAATATATCTAAATGTTTGAGACCTATAATAAAGTCTTATACCTTTTTGGTCAAAATTTTAAAATCTATTTATTTTGAAAAATATCTTTCTTGTTAAACTGCTTCTTAAATATGCATTTTTTAATTTTGAGTAACAGTTTATTTTTGGCTAATTAATTTAAAAAATACTTTAGGTTTGACCAATATTCCGAAAATACTAATGGGAAAATTTTATTTTTTTAGCTTTTAAAAAATAACATTTGCTATTATTCAAAAGCACGTATTTTTTTCTTAAATATTTGGCCAAATAACTCATTTTTCTAAAATAAGCATCTTTTAAAGAAAAAAATACAACATTTTTGGCTTCCTTAAAATTTGGCCAAACATGCTAAGTATTTAATATTATTAAGATGTTATCTATTGAAGAATTTTTGTAGAGAAAACATTTCACTATCATTCCATCCACTTTTACCATGTGCGGTTATTATCATCGCGCAACACTCTCTAATTACTATCATCCACCATCTACTATCCATAACTACCATCCAAAATCACAACTACTATAGGCAATTATTACAATCATTCATCATTTATAATTATCATCGTCAACTGTCATGCCACAATACCAATCATATATCGTCAATTATCACTATTAGTCGCTATGTCCATCATTTGTCACAGTCATCCATCACAATTACCAGTCATCATTACTAGTTATTACCATCGACCACAACCATTAACTAATATTATCAATCACCATCATCACTAACTAAGTGTCTCTAAACAAATGTGAGAATTCCAAAATTACTGCTATAAGTATAATCAACCACTACCAATTTACCTCTCCTGGTCAACACCCATAACCACCAAATAAATTTGTTTTTTTAATATTTATTGACATAATATTAGATTAATTAGTATTTTAAGAATGTTTTACTCTATCAAAAATATAAACAAAACAATGAAAAAAGTTTCTGAGTAATAATTTATTAAGAATTTTTTCAATTAAAGAGTGGTTTATTATAAGTGGCTACTTGAAACGTTTGGAGGGACTTGACGTGGGTCTCACCTGTTCTGTATTCCAAAAAAAATTGCACACAGCACACCACTCACTGTGTGTGTCTGTGCTGCCTTTCTTCCACCATCTTGTCTCCCCAATTTCAGTTTTTATCAGATTCCTCCCCCCCTCCTTGATCGAAGGGGCTTATCAGTTGCCTCCATCGATCGATTCTTGATTCTGGGTCGTGATCTTAATCTTGATTATTGTTGTAAGTTGGCCTAATTCTTGATTTTTTTCTTGAAAATCTCCTTCATTTTCTCTATGAATGTGTGGGAGTTTCTTGAAATTTTGAATTGTTTAGTTGATCTTTTTTTTTGGTTGTAGGATGGGAAATTGATGAGGTATTAATGGGATTGTTGCCTCTGCCTAAAAAGGTGAAATCTTTTGATTCTTTCTTGATTTGGGGTTTTGAACTTGATGGTCGTGGAATCAAGAAATCTGTCATTGGTAGATTATATAATTTTCTGGATCACTTTAGGGGGGGTTTGGTCATGAAAATTGTGAGTATTTGAAAAAAGTAGCTTTTGTTTTCAAAGTGAAAAATGATATTGAGGTAGTGGTACAGACTGCATACACTCTACCTTCCTCAAACCCCACTTTGTGGGAATATACTGGGTATATTGTTGTTGTTGTTGTTGTGTTTGGCCATGAACACAAATTGGAGTTGTTTTTGAATTTTTGTGAGTAATTTGGAGTGAAAATAAGTGAAAACAGTTTTTTGGTGTTTTTCAAATTCCGGAATTTTATAACCAAACGTGTTTTCCGGACTTCAACTCCGGAAAAAAGTGAAATTTCATGGCCAAACACCTCCTAATTGGGTCGCTTGATATTTCATCTTTTGGTCTACTTTCCCCTGAAGATTGGTCTGTGATTTACTGTCACTCTCAGTTTGACCAGTGGGGTTTTAGTTTTTATGTTTTTCATCTGATTTTGGATTTCAATTAGTTGCTGAGAATAAGCAGATGCTGGCCTTAAATTACTAGATAGTCATGCCTGGATAATGTAGCTATGAAATCTGGAAGTTTTAGTGGTTTAGTGGGATTTGTTAGGTTATGGCATTTTTTTGTTTCTTTCTGGTGGCCTTTTGATTTGTTATTCTGTATGAAGGCTATGGAGCACCTTCCTGTTGAGGTCATTGGCAACATATTGTCCCGGCTAGGAGCTGCACGAGATGTTGTGATTGCATCTTCTACTTGCCGGAAATGGCGAGAGGCTTGGAGAAATCATCTTCACACACTCACGTTTAATTCGAATGACTGGCCTCTTTATCATGAGCTCACAAGGAGCAGACTGGAGATAATTGTGACCCAGACAATTTTCCAGACTAATGGATTGCAGTGTCTTTCAATTATGATGGATGATGTGGATGAGTTCTCTGCTGCTCCAGTGATTGCTTGGCTAATGTATACGAGAGAAACCTTGCGTGAGTTACACTATAATGTCAGGACTACCCCAAACATTAATATACTTGAGATATGTGGTCGCCAGAGACTGGAAGTATTGGCTCTGGCACACAATACGATTACGGGTGTTGAACCTAGTTACCAAAAATTTCCTTGCTTGAAGTCTCTTTCACTGAGCTATGTCAGTGTATCAGCTTTGGACCTCAGTATTTTTCTCACAGCCTGCCCGAAAGTTGAGGTCTTGAGCCTTATAAGTCTGGATATTGTTATGTCTGATCCACATGCCTCAATGGAGCTGAGTACTAACTCTTTGAAAGATATCTATGTTGAAGCCATTAGTTTGGATAAAATCATTCTGGAGGCTGACAGCCTTGAGAAGTTGCAGTTAAAAGATTGTACACTTGAGGTCTTTGAGCTTGTCAGCAAGGGGAAGTTAAGACTCCTTAAGATTGATGATGTTAGTGTCATCCATCTTGATATTGGTGACAGTGCTGAGAATCTTGAGGTTGTGGATGTCAGTAATTTCACAATCATGTGGTCCAAGTTCCATCATATGATTGCAAAATCATCAAAACTGAGAAGACTGAGGCTATGGGCAGTTGTGTTTGATGACGACGATGAGGTTGTTGATATTGAGACAATTTCTGCTTGTTTTCCTCAACTAACTCATCTATCCTTGAGCTATGAACTAAGAGAGGCAGCAATTCAGTATGGATTGCAGGGTTCTTTTCAATTGGAAAATGTCGTTGTATTGGAGCTTGGTTGGACAGTGATTAGTGACCTCTTCTCACAGTGGGTAGCAGGGCTACTGGAAAGATGCCCTAATCTGAGGAAGTTGGTGATTCACGGGGTTGTTTCAGAAACCAAAACACATGAAGAATGCCATACATTAGCCAAATTCACATCCTTTATTGTAAGGCTAATGAGGAAGTATTCGAAGATAGATGTTCAGTTTGAATATGACTAGATTTGAGCAACTGCACCCTGCCTTGGAACTCACATTTTTGTCAAATGTCAATAGCTCAAGGAGGTACACGATCCTTTATGGTGATTGTTTCTGATATTACATGGATACCGTTATGTTCCCTTTTTTAGTTAAAGTTGTGCTTCAGCATTGTAACTTACCCTGTTCTTTCAGTTCAAGTTCGTATAGTGTTCACCGTTGTGGTATTCTTGTTGTTACAAGGTTAGTGCTTTGACGCACTCCATTCCTAGCGCAAAAAAGAACTTTTTTTTTCTGCATTTCTGCTTAATTTCTGGTTGTAATGAAGTTTAGTTTTTTGGTCCATATTGTTAGCTTTTCTAGTATACACTGCATAAATTCAACTACATAAGCGCTGAGTGTCTTTTTTCGCTTCTCCTCTTTGACCTGATCATGCTGAACAGGTAGTCAACTGTCTCGAATTACATCAGGAAATCCACTCCGTCTGGAGGAACATTGTGCTTCCTTTTACATCAGTAAATGTACTTCGCGCCATTCGTTCAGTTTGAAAATTTGGGCAAGAAGTTGGAATGGTTTGCATTTTCTAATTTCTTCCAGGTATTGGTTGAATGAAGGAGAGAGATGGATGTATGACAATTCTTGTAAAAATTGTGTTCTTCTTTACTACAGTAGCTAGCTTTGTTGCTGCCATCACGGTTCCTCCACAAAAGTTAAACCCACAGTCGTAACATTTGTGTGGCTATAGAAGCTTCTCTTTTTTTTTTTTTTTCTCTTGGACAATCATCACCTTGTACGCTTGATTTTTGGGAGTATCTTGACATTCATTTTGTTAACTTGATTATAAAGTTAGAACTATGCTTTGATGTTGCGTTATTCAATAGTGAGCCCCATGTTATGTTGTCTACGCTTCAAATGCCCATCACTTACTGCAGAAAGGAACTTTTTGAGGACATCTTTGTCTAAAGTTGGAGTTTCACTTATGGTACCTTCAATGAGTGAAGTTTGTCTGACTTGGTGTTTCACTCATGGTCTCTCAAGAAAGGACAGAGACTAATTAATATCATCTCGTCTCTTATCTTCTCGTCTATCTTCTTTATCTTCTCATTGGATCGCCTGGCTTCTTTTTAGTCTAAAATTAATTCAAAATAAATAGATATTTATGGGAATTTACAATAAGCCATGACATCTTTAATCAATACCGAGCAAAGCTTTTGAAGCAGAAGAAGATGAAGAATAAGCGGAGGAAAAATATTTTATCTGAAGTTCACCTAAATCGGTTAGTAATTAAATTTTTTCGATAAAATCGAGTACAAATAATAAATGGAGGCGATCAAATAGGATACCCCGTGAAATTTTTACAAGGATTAGTGGAAGTGCCAGTATTACCGAGCTGCTCTGAGAAAAGTATATATGGTACAATGACTTAATTAAGATATAAATTTTATAATGTGAGTAAATTCTAAAGAACTCTTGCTAAAGAAAAAACTAAAAGATTAATGGTTGTAGTAAGTTTTAGTGAAAGCAGGAGAATAGTTGAGTAATTAATAAAAGTTAATAATCTTTCTATAACTTTTTGTAGAGTCAATCTTTCATATTATGTTTACATTATAATATGTTATTTATAACAGTATTTCGCTATAGTAGCTAGCCAAAAAACATGAAAACAAACAATGTTGTTATATATAGAGAAGTTTGACTGTATTAGCTATCATATATATTAGCAACATGGGTGAATCCATTGTAGAAGCTACACGTTCGGCAGAACACAGTAATTTTGACCAAAACTCTATATGTATGAGTTCAACTGCCCTTCCTTCGGAGAATGGAGACAGAAAGAATATTCACATACCTTAAAATTATAGCTATCAACAGTTCGCACCTTTTGTATTAAGAAATTCAATTTATCAAGAACGTCCTAGTAAGTACGCTTCTGTTCTAGAATCCATAAACTTAAAATCTCGAAAAGCGGAAATCACCATCACCTGGTTGCAATGAAATGAAAGCATCACAAGCTTTAGTTGTGGTAGGAATGGCACTGGAAACATCAGCAATAGGCAACAAACAATTAGCCAAAAGAGTACAATTAGTTGTTGTTGTTGCTACTGTAAAATAATAGCTTTCCCAATTATAATTATGGGGTGCTGAAATATTATTCACCAACTCCAAATCTATCTCAAATAATTCCTCTTCTTCTTCATCAATAAGAATTTTGATTTCTTCTTTGAGTTCTTGATTAGTGGCCAATAGAGCCATATTTTTTTGTGTCTTAATTTGGGGCATTTAGGAATATATAGATTTATTTATATTATAGATTTGTGTGGTTATTGGTTGGTGGAAGATGGGTTAATTAGTAGAACGCTCTTCAACAAATCTTCAACTATCTTAGGAAACTAATTAGATATTTGGTGTAGTTGCTTATCTCTTAATGCATCTTATTTAGTTTATTTTTAAGCATCTTCCCCAAGTTAATAACCAGGTATATATATAACTATTCAACTTAGGTATTAGTAGTATTTTAATTAGCTCATTTAGTAAGTAATTACATGTAAATCTCTTGATACATGTTAATAGTTAATCTTATAAAAAAGGTAACTTACATGCTATTACAATTAAAAGTTAGTGATGATGTAAACGATTTTTATACTATCTGTATAAAATTTAAACCCTTTTATTTATCAAAGAAACAAATGATACTCTACTACTACTATTTAATCATCACCTTTGTGTGACGTATTATTATCTCTTCATGAAATACTATATGAATTCAATTTAAATATGGTATATATGTTGATAGTATAAACTTTTTTATGTAATTAATATATTTTAATTGGCGATATGTAGTTTTACTTATTTTTTTATTGATTCACATAATATTACACATATTTTTAATTTAAGACGATAAAATTTAATTTTTTTTTTTTTTTAAATTTCATGTCGAGCTAATTAAAAATTGAAACTGGGGGAGTAATTTGCTTCGGTCCACCTAAACCAGCAAAGAAAGGTCAGCATAAGTAGAGCTAACAAGTAACAACCACATGGGGAAGATTTTTATCACACATTTCCTAATGATATTATTAATAGTAATAAACAATAGACATAGAAATTAGCAGCCTCATACGTCATAGCCACGTCACAAGAACTTTATCTTATAATTTTTTCCCCATCATATTGCATGATTATAAAGTATTTAATAAATTAGGGAGACAATAAAAATTAAACTCACACCTGTCGTATGAAAGACTCTTGTGACCATTACCACTAAGCACTCATCAGTCATCACTTATCAGCGTCGTTTGATTATAGGGAACTTACATAAACACACATCTTTAGGAGCTAATAACTCTTTTTCTCACTTCTTTTCCTTCGGATACATCACAATCTTGCCGAATACATTCCAAACCACTCGGATACATCTCATCCCATCGGATACATCCCAACCCACTCGGATACATCCCAACCCACTCGGATACATTGCATAAGACATCTAGATACATGATTTTATCTCGAATACATCGGCATCTTTGGTTTTATCTCGGATACATCGGGTATCCGCATGTATCTGAGGGGTTACAACATGTATCCGCATGTATCTGAGGGGTTACAACATGTATCCGCATGTATCTGAGGGGTTACAACATGTATCCGCATGTATCTGAGGGGTTACAACATGTATCCACATGTATCTGAGGGGTTACAACATGTATCCGCATGTATCTGAGGGGTTACAACATGTATCCGCATGTATCTGAGGGGTTACAACATGTATCCGCATGTATCTGAGGGGTTACAACATGTATCCGCATGTATCTGAGGGGTTACAACATGTATCCGCATGTATCCGCATGTATCTGAGGGGTTACAACATGTATCCGCATGTATCTGAGGGGTTACAACATGTATCCGAGGGCTGGGATGTATCCGATGGGTGGAATGTATCCGATCGAATTGGGATATATCCGAGGTGAGGTGATGTATCCGAAAGGTTTTTGGTTAACATGTGATATATTAAGTAATTAAAATAAAGTAGTGGGAGAGTTAGTAAATATGGTAATGAGCCAAGGAGGTATGTCTCTTTAGGTAGTTTATCCTTTGATTATAGTATATGACCTTTACAAAGATTAATGTAATATAAGAAATATTTATGTGATAAATAATAATACTTGCTATAAATTGTTAAGCTAAAACTTTTTTTCCACCACCTAATTGGTGTAGTGATATCAAGAACTCATTTGGTTTAACAAAGAAAAAACAATGGGTTAAACCAGTGAATCTATATATTAGTATTAGGTTTCAAACTTGACTTGTTCAAACAAGAAGTCCATAGAATTGAAAATTCATTCGACAAATAATCAATAGGTACCCATAAATTCAACGAAGAATGAACGTTTACTCAGATATTCCTCTGTTTTAATTTGTTTGTCTAATTTTGACTTGACATGAAGTCAGATGCAAATCCAAAATTTGGAGAGAATGGGTGCACTATTACAAAAAAAATGGAGCTAATATAAAAATTTGATAGATTCAATCTTTAGGTTCTTATAATTGATTAGGTGCTTCCGTTTAAGACTGGGAAATACATTTCATTTCTTGGTCTTTGGTTTGAATTGGGCCAAGTATTCTCATTCTTTTTGGGTCATTCTATGCAAATTGGCTTGCCGTTAAAGACGGGGTAATATTTGCGGGAAATGACTCGTGGTGTCCTTAAAAGTATTTGGTCTTTGAATTTTTTGTTTTCACTTAACAAATCTTTAAAAAGATGATCGTAATTTGAAAAAATTTGTTGGGAAGAACTTTTGTTGCCCATCAAGCATAAGCTTTAGCTTTTGTCTTGAAATATTCTGAACTTTTGTCTTACCGTCAAAATTAATTTATGTTCACGTTTATGTCTGGTAAGCAACAAAAATTTTGTCTAGCGAATTTTCTAAAGCAGAGACTGGCTATTTTAAAAAAAAATAAAAAATAAAGCGAGATTAAAAAATCAAAATCACCCATTATGAAGACTATTTTTTACGAGTGAATCAGAAGTGCAACATCTAATAGTGAATTAGAAGTGCAGCACCCCCTGATTAAAAAAGATTATTTTGACTGTTTAATTTTAGATTCGTCCCATCCCGCTCCCGCACATGTCTAAACTAGACCACCCCGCTATGCATTCACACATCTCCATTGCCATTTTTATGTACGACCGAAAAATCGTTTTAAGATATTCTTAAACGGAGGATCATAATTGAATGGATATTCAAGCGAAAGGTACTTTCAAACTATTTTTAATAACATATTCAGTAAAATTTCACAAGTGAGGTCTGAAAAAGATAAAGTATATACAAACCTTATCAATATTTCGTGATACAGAAGATATATTTGATCTTTCCCTTTTTTTTTTAATTTTAAAAACTTAGCATGAGAAGAAACTACGTGTTATGTTTGTGCTTCTTTATTCTTATCTTTTTATAATCATAGCCACAAAAGGCCATCACCAAATAGAACTTTGAGAAAGCCATAAATAAAAATGCTACCAATTGATAGATGCCAACAAAAAACCAAAAAAAAAAGGTCATTTTCATTCCTCTACCATTGAATATACCAATTATCTTTTTCCTTTTGTCACATGGAAGAAGAAGTGCTCACCTCAAACTAATATATGACCACTTATGGAAGGTTTTATCCTAAATCTTTGTATTCTTTTTCTTTGTAAAGGATAAGGACATATGTCATGAATATGTCATGCATATGTTGACACCATAAATTGTTAAAAGAGATGGTACTATTTGATACTCATTTGTTAATTTATTTATTTTTTAAAAAAGAACCTTCTAGTGTGACTTTATAGTAAAAAGCAAAAGCAAATGCCCTAATGTGTAGGACAAAATAATTTAGGATTGGTTGAGAGCTAGCTCACTTAGTGAGGTTTTTATCTTCCAAAGTTAAATCGGAGGAATCAAACTCCATTGCTAGTATAGTATCCTCTTCTCCTTTCCTACTCCCCTCTTGTCTTTCGATGTAATAAAAAAATATTTATGAAAAGTAGAGAGATAAATTACACTAAAATTGTTATTTTTATTAAATTTCAAAAAGTTTAGATCTATTCTCCCTCTTACTTGAAGCTACGAAAATTCTACTTGAATAAAAGAGTCGTATATACAAAGCAACTAATAGATGAACAAACTAGTAGTATCAATTAAAAAAGCCTTTAATTTTAGAACTTTCTTTCATGATAGAGACTGAGAAAAAAAGACGGATAATCTACCAAAATTTTATACCAAGATTTAGATGGGCTTGAGTTAGTAGTAATTATGTAATCCCTCCATTTCACTTAATTATGTGGAGGATTTAGAGTTCGAGAGTTAAATGCTTATATATTTAAAAATTATATAAAAATAATATATAATAACGTTGCCATGTATAATTAAAATAGTTGGAGTACTAAAATTTATTATATTTTGAGATGATGTGGGTGAGTAATGTTGACCTTTATTTGAATTGATTGATGAATAACTTGATTGTCATGTTTACAAATTAAAATACAAAAATATACAAATTGAAAGGATTTTTTTTAATGATGATTAAATTGGTCATCATTTTGCACGCAACTTTGTAGGATTTCTTGGCATGCATAGTGCGAATATTCCATTTTTTAACATTTTTCTCAAATCACACATCAATTATGATTTTAAAATTTTGACATATTCATCAAAAATTACTTAGTAACGCTAAATTAAGTTTTAATTAGTTTTTTGTTCGTCAATTGTTGTTATCATATGTATTTTCTGTGCTTTTTTTCGTATCTTCATTTTTCAAACTGCTTTGAAATACTTTACTTGAACCAAGAATATTATGTATCTATCTGAAGTAAAGGTAAGGTTTACATATATTTTTCCTCTCCAAACTCAATTTTGAAATCACACGAGATATGTTATTGTTGTTTAACTTATCCTAGAAATAGTAAAGAAGTATGGAAAGACTTTAGAAATTAGTTCATATAGTATCATTTACAAATAAAAAAATTGGGGAAATTTGAGACTAAAATACAATTTGTATAAACTTCATTCATTTGTTTTTATTTAACCAATAATGCATGGTGAATACCTCAATGGAGAGAATATCCAAATTCCAGAGATAGTAAAAGTTAAAATCTACAAAACAAAGACAAACCATAAATTATTTTCAAGCAAAATATAAAAATATCAAAATAACCAAAAAAAAAAAGAAAAAAAAAAGAAATATACACTAATTAATTCACATATTTTTTTGTCAACAATAGGAACACCCCCCAAGATTCTTCTCTCTTTTCATTTTGGAACCCCATTAATTGATAAAAATAATTCACATGACGTCATTTTCCGACATCTAAAAATCCAACGGCTGTGATTAAATCATATCCTCTCCAATTTCTCAGCTTTAACCAATGGATTCGCTTTAGCAATTGCTTCTCTCCCCATTGATTTGAAATCAAACGAACATCCGTGAATCTCGGGGTATCGATGGGTCCCACAAAAAGTGGTCCCACATCTACACTTGAACCCGGTCAACCCCACCTTCTTCTTACAAGCCGAACACCGGTTCGGCTGAGCCACCACCGGTTGAACCGCCAAAACCTCCGGTTTTTCGACCACCGCGGCCGGTTCCGGCACCACCATCACCACCGATGAACTCGCCGGCGGCATCTGCGGCGGAGGAAAGAAAGAATCAATGGGTTTGGGTTTCTGATCTGCTTTTAGATAAACTTCTTGGTAACATTTTGAGCAGAAATTTTGGGTTGTTGGGCTGCCAAAGAAACCACAGTTATTTGGGCATAATATATGTCCTTCTGGTGCTTCGAATCCATGTTCTTCAGCCATAATTATCTCGATTTCTCTTTGATATCGAACCTTAGAGAAAACAATAATATTTGTATGAAATAGTGGAAAGCAAATGGGGTAAAATGGGGTGAAGGGAGAATAATAAATAATAGAGAAAGGGGGGAGGAGGATGAGAGGAAGGAGACAAAGGAAAAAATGAAAGGGGGAATTTAATAATGAAAATGGTGGCAAATCATTAGAGAAGATAATAAAGAAATATCAAAAGAACAGGCTGGATGAGGCAAAAAAAGAGGATGAAGGTAAGCCTTTTTTTTTTTGGTTTGGGGTGGGGGGAAGGGTGTTGGGGTAGGGGGTGGGGGGAGGGAGGGAGCAAATGAAGGGAAGCCAAGAAATTTGGTTATGAGAAGTAATTGGGTGGTGGGGGAGGACATGTGGCTAGAGAATTGTGGTTTGAGGTGAGAGGTAATTGAAAAACTATCCTCATTTTTTTTCATTTTAGCAATTCGATATTCGAATCAACTCATGCACACTTTGACTAATTTCATATGGTACCTGCTATTTTTGATCAATACAAATACGTATGGGTGAAAATCAAAATAGTTAGGTGGATGAACAATACAGTGACGCGTGTCCGGAGTCATTGGTCGAGTTGGTTCAACTAAGCCAACATCAAAGTTATCTTAAGGATCATATCGGAAGGACAACTCCGTTCGAGAAAGGTCCAGAATCGGTATTAATGTGATCGATATTGTGTCGATGAGGCCCATCTAGCTTCGAAGACATAAGATCAGACGTCGAACCATAGCCAAACAAGAGAAGAATGAGAAAGACTTGAAAGTCTGTCTATCGCGGAAGAGGCTAACTGATTCTCGCTGACTGGTATGCAATTGATGATATCGTGATTGAGTAGAGGTCTTGTGGGGGCGAGTTTGACTAAGAATGTTCCCTAGGATTTAACTACAAATATGCATCTAATTATTTGTAATAGGGAGCCTGTAATTTCTAATTAACACCAGATACTTACGATCTCATAAGCTTAAACTAGAAAGCTCTCTGTTCCAAAGTTCTATCAGATTACTTTGTTCTAAGGCTATAACACGAGTTCATAATACAAATTTCAAATTTGACTATTTACTATTGTTCTTGCATTTATTTATCATTCAATTGTTGCTATCTATCTCGTTATTATTTTATTATAAAGTCAATTTAATCTGTGTACTCTTAAATTACACATAAAATTCAACTAGACTTTTTTAAAAGCAAATAAGGTATCAGATTAATCTATTCATCTGGAATTATATAAATAAAAAGAAATTATCTAATATTTTTGCCTCTATTAAAATTTGAAGTTGGGAAAAACTCTCACACTAAGTGTTTATATTAAATTGTATACGGTATATTATTGTAATTAGTGATGCATATTTAAATTAGTTGTGATTTAGTATTCCAGACATGTGTCATGTGTTAATTGGTGTAAATATTAGACATGAGTAAATTGTTTTTGGCTGAATAATCAACCACCCTTTAAACTTGCAATAAGTGTCATTTAGACATGACTCGAATTACGACATATTTTGGTTGACACATGATAAAATATTCCTATTAGATATATTTGATTCAAATTTTAAAAAAATTTATGTGTGTATTCTTAAGCACTCGTTACATTGATAAGTTAACCATTTAAAATATATCCATATTTTATGTAGTTAACTTGTATACGTAATGGACGTTTAAGGATGCATATATAAACTTTTCCAAAATTCAAGTTGAAAGTGAACAAATACTAATACCTTGTTTGAATGACCAAAATCAAATCTCTTTATCAAAGTGCTTCTCCGATTACTTAAAGCATCTCTTTTCAATCGAGGAACAAAACAATATCATTTCGTTCTATTTTTAGCAAAATAGTTAAAGATATTTCTTTAGCAATAAAAAAAGGGATGGAGGAGATCCGTATATGTTGTTCTGGTCGATTAGAAGGTGCACAAATAGCTAGAACTGAATGCAAAAAATATATTTAAAAAACATCTCATAACAGTTTAACATGTGTAGATACTCAATTAAAATAAATCGTAATTGAGTGTTTTAAAAAAAATGTATTGACAAATATAAGAGGTCTTCCAAAGAAGACAACATTTAGGATATGGGGATGGGAGTAGTGGGTTAGGTGGTAGGTTAAGTTGAATGGGTTAAGTTATGGGGATGAATGTGATTATTGTCCTATTGTGTATTCTCCTCCAATTGATTAATTTGAATCAATTTTTTAAACACCCTCAAATAATTACTATACTACTTACTATTTTAAATACATAAAAGAAAAATATTCAATTAAAAATTGTGAGTTCGAATCATCAAGAAGCAAAAGATGTGGGAGCTCAGGGAGGAAAAAAAAAACAAGGCGTACATCTTTGGGTTTTGACTCTTTTTTTATTACTATTTTTTAACTAATATATTCAATTAATTTTTGCTTAAGATTACACACTAGTCTGTCCTTTTTCTTCTTTTTCAAAAGGTCCCCACTTGCCATTTACTATTCTCCCTAAAAAGGTAGAAAACGTCAATATTAATAATAATAAGAATACTCACCCTATCTTAGTTTATATGACTCACTTTCTTTTTTAATCAATCTCTAAAAAATAACATATTTCTATATTTAGTAATAATTTAATTTTAAAATACTTATTTTATCTTTAATGAAATAATTTACAGCCACACAAACATTTATGACTTATTTTAGACCATAATTTTAAAAGTCTTTATTTTTTTCTTAAACTTTGTGTCGTGTCAAATCAAACTAACTCATATAAATTGAGATGAAGAGAGTAATTTTTATTATTATAATCATAGTGGACTACTTTGAAGGGAAAATTAGAAAAAGGTTAACATGACAAAGCAGAGGAATAAATGTTCAACTCTGTATTATTAATATATAAAAATGTTTCCTTAAAAAAGTGTTTAAATTCTGTTCTTATCGTTAATCTTCTTTTTAAAACTGAAAATGGGAGTCATTATCAGGTCCATTTATATATTTTCATCCTTTTTTTTTCCCTTCTCCTTTTGGTATAAATTCTGACTTTCATTCTTTTTTTGGAAGGGGGAGGGGGGGGAGGGGGGGGGGGGGGAGTTATAGAAACTAGACAGTGAAAATGTACTTATAATGTTCATCGAGCTACAAAATGGATGGAGGAAATTTATATCCTCTCTGATGCGAAACCTATCATAGATATCTTGAAGAAAAATGTGAACACCATTTGGGACATGAATGTAATTTGTGAAGATATTTGGAATATGTCTTCATGTCTAAATTATATTATGTTTTTACATATTCCTAGAAAATTTAATGTTGTTGCTCATAATTTGACTAAAATTGTCATTTCCTTGTTGCGCGAATGTTCTTAGGAAAGAATGTTCCCAAGTTGGTTAGTGAATGATGTTGTATACTCTTTTGGACATATTATGTTCTTAATGAATTAATAGATTAAGGTTTCTGTTGAAAAAAAAGAAGCTAAAATGGTTAAATAGACGTATGTAAAACTCATCGAGATAAGAAAACTTTATTTTTATGCATTTTGCATCACTAATTGCTATTTATTGTGATCTTTGTCGATCAAAGGCTACAATATGGTTCTCAAATTCTTGTAATCGCCCATAACATTCACAGAGTATAGGGGTGTTAAGTCCACGAGTTGGACTAGAGTTTGACGGATCAAAATAATTTGAGTTAATAAATAAGTCGATCAGTTATTTGGATTGAGAAAAGACGGATTACTCCCTTCATTTCAATTTGTTTGTTCTGTTTTGACTGTGCACGAAGTTTAAAAAAGTAAATAATATTTTTGAATTTTATGATAACAAAAGAAAGATATGTAGATCACGTTTTGGACCCTTCGCCCGCCCGCCACCAGTGGAAGCAAGCTAGCCTTCTATGTTGGAAAGTTGGGGGAAGAGTGCATTTCCATCGCGAAAGATTCAATCCAACCACAGGTTCCCCTACGGCTACCTTGTTACGACTTCACTTCAGTCGAAGACCCCACCGTGGTATGCGCCAATAGACCACCAAAGGCCTTTGCCACATAAGTCATGGGTGATCATTGGTCCGATGCTTCGGGCGAAACCAATTTTCATGGTGTGACGGGCGGTGTGTTCAGGGCCCGAGTACATATTCACCGCGGCATGCTAATCCGGTAAAAATATATAAAATATTTTTTTCTCTTTATTGTGGTTATACATAACCGATTAAATAAGATAATTTTTTCCGTAAATTAGTTTGACAATAATTCTCATATGTCAATTTCAATTAGATGATGTTTAGCCTAAATCAACCAAACTTAAATTATGTGACATAATTTTATTTTTCTATTATAAATTTCAATTACTTTTTAAATTATTTTTTATTCCATTAAACGATATCACATAAATTACGACTAGGGACGTGGAGACTCTCACACAGACAAGGCGACAAAATGTATTTGGCCAAGGAAAGTACGAAGGTGGCTCCATAATTACCATACGATGTGTCATAATTTCCTCTGCTCTTCGTCATAATGTTTATAACCTCGCAACTATTAATCAACATTTTAATGACTTGACCCAAAAATAAATAAATGTTAATGACACTAATGGCCTATTTTGCCAAACTTTTAAAAGGTCTAAAATATTTATTCTTTTAAAAAAATGTTTATTTTAATTATTTAAAAAAAATATTTGATCAAGTTTTGGGAGACAATAAGTTCTTCGAGAGAATAGTAAAAGTTACTTTTTAGAAATTAAAAAGAATAATTTTTCTCTAAAAGTTTTTTTTTTTTTGAAAACAAACTTTTAAAAAAGTTGACCAATAACTAACCACTATTCAAAAATACTTTTAAAATTTATTAATTAAATACAAATTACTTCTTTAAAAAAATTACTTTTTTTTTAAAAAAAATTAAAATAATTTTTTTTTTAAAATTTATCCAAACAGACTATAATTTGGTATTTTCTAAATTTATACTTTCAAATATAAGCTGATTTTTCTTTCTCCCGATACTTTTGTCGTCTCTCATATAAGTGTTACCCCGTCTACTTTAATTTATTTGGTCTATTTTGATTTGATATAAAATTTCAAAAAGTAAAGACGATTTTTAAATCTTGTGATCTTAAATTAAAAATATGTAAAATATACTAAAATATTTTTTAATTTTGTGATCTTAAGCATGTCACGTGAAAAGTCAGAATTAAAGAGTTGTTAAAAAGGGAAAGATATTTTTTTAAAACAAATTAAAAAAAAAGTAGACTAAACAAATTAAAACGAAGGGAGTATTTGCTTGTTTTATTATTTCATAACATTGTTTGATTTCGTGTTCTTTACTTCAATTTGTTTATTGTTATTGGTTTCTCCTTCTCTCCTTTTATTTTCTTATTCTCTTTTGTATTACTAATTTAATAGTTGTGTGTATAAATTTAATATGACAAATAAATTACAGTCATAAATAAAATATGATTAAATAAAATTTTTATTGATGAATATTTGTGAGTATAATTTTATTCCTTCTTTGATTATTATTTTTTTTGAATTTTTTTCATTGATTTGAAGGTTGTTAATAGCGTATTTCTCAAATATAGAATGATTTGAATCTAGTGAAGTATTTGATGGTTAGAAATGTTGGAAGATGACATTAACAAAAACTATATTTGATATTTTTATCCGAATATTCTAATAATTTATAAAATGTCTTAATTTCTTTATGAATATTCAAAAGTTTATAAGATAATTGAAGAGAATATGTTACCCCTTTGTATATTACGTGAACTAAGATTTAAGGTAACATAACCTCCAAAAAATTCCAACAGACCTTACAATTTGAAAATGAATTAGACTATCTCGTAGAATCCCATTTTAAATTTTATCACAATTTGAAAATGAATTAGACTATCTCGTAGAATCCCATTTTAAATTCGATAAAATTTTAATGTCTACCTTAGTTAAGAGACTTTTCACTTACGTTGTATGAACGAACCAAACAATGAAGTTGTTTCTCGGAGTCACTTGAACTAGTGATGTTTATGCAAAATAAAATTATACATCAAACACTAATTAAGGACCAAACCACAACTTTGTTCTAATATTATTATAGTCTACTAAACAAGAACTTGTTCTACAATAGACTGAAGCAAGTTTGAATGGATACCCATACAACTTGTAATTATCAAATTTTCTTCGTGCTTGTGACCTTCATTCACCAGAAAATCTGCACATTGATTCGCCTCTCTCCGCGTAGTCGTGCAATTATAACATGCTAATACAATCAAGTGGGCTTGTGACATTTAACTAGCTCAACTAGAACCTTGAAATTATCTGTTGAATTCCCATTTGGTTTCACAGCTTCTAATGCTTTTTCTTTTAGCCCTTCAACATTTTGCCTTAGTACCTTCCCTTTTTCCTCATTGAAAAAAGCACCCAATGCACTCATTGTTCCACTTTTGGTGAAACTTCCACCTTCAATTTGCAAACCAATTTGCCAAACACACTCCACCATTCTACTATTCACTTTCTGGTCACCAAAAAAAGGCCTACAAATCATAGGCACACCATATGATATGCCTTCCAAAATTGAGTTCCATCCACAATGTGTTACAAAAACACCAACAGATGAATGTGCCAAGATTTCCAATTGGGGTGCCCAAGAAACTATTTTCCCAAATTCCTCTGTTCTTTCAAGAAAACCTTTAGGCAAAATCTTGACCCCATTATCTCTTAATGACCAAATAAAAGGTACCCTTTTGGCTTCCAATGCTTCTGCTATTGCCACAATTTCATTAGGGGGTAATGTTGTGACAGTACCAAAACTAAGATACACAACTGATTTTTCCTTTTGCTTGTCAAGCCATTGGATGCATCCACTTTTATCTGAGTGTACTATTTTGTTTTGCAGAACTAAAGGGCCAATGTTGAGTACCTTTTGGAGTTTGGACTTGAGGTCTTTGTTGATTATTGGATCCAATTCCTCAAAAGAGTTGAGTACAACAGCATCAGCTTTGTGCAAATTTAATGCCATTTTGTGTAGCATAGATGTGAATGGACCCTCTAAATTTTCTGCTACAACTTCTGGTGGTATGTCACTGATTCTCAAATTTGATGAAAATCCTTGGATTTTCAACAATGTTTCCTCGTTCGATCGAATTAAATCAGTGTACATATGAACAGACAAAGAACAAGAACCAGCAGTCCAAAAAGCAACCCAAGGAACATTCATTTTCTCAGCCAATTCACAAGAAAACCATAGAAATGCATCACTAAAAATGCAAGAAAATTTCACCCCTGTTTCCTCCTCTGCCTCTTTCATTGATTTTTCGAAATTACTAGGAGTTGATTGTATGAAGAGTTCAATGGCTTCACGCCCAAAAGGGGTGTCATTTCCTTCTTTGACACCATCCCAAACATTGTAAATCTTGATGTTTTCTTGATTTGGAGTTTTTGAGAAGATTGAGGTGTTGGAATTTGATGTGTTGAAGAAGGAAAAAATTGTTTCTGATGGTAAAAATGGAGAGATTTTTTGGACAAGATTGAGTAAAGGAACTGCATGGCTACCAAAAGGAAAAGCAAGAAGTGCAATATGAAGTTTAGAAGTAGTCATCTTTTCTTCTTCTTCTTCTTTCTTCTTCTTCTTTAGTTTGTTAAAGTGAAGGTTTGGGCCTTTATAAGGTTTGTTTATCTATTTTTGTACTAGGTTCATGTGGCATGGCAGGGTAGATAAAGAAGATGTCTGGTTGTTATACTCTGCTTGTTGGGGGTTAATAATATCCTTCTACTCCATCCGTCCATTTGATGTGGCACTATTTTTTTTAATTCGTATCAGAAAGAATGTTATTTTATTATAATTAAAAAAAATTAACTTCAAAATCTTTCTTTTATCTTTAATGAAATAATTTATAACCACACAAATATTCAAGGATTATTTTAAATCACAAGTTATTTTTTTAAAAAAATATCATGTCAAATAAAAAAATGCCACGTAAAATAGTAAGTACTACCTTTCTTGTGGGGATTGAAGAAGATGTATACCACCTACCATTATTTGGGGGTTGAGATGCACGTGGATTATGTTTCTTGAGAGGTGGATGTAAAAGAATGAACTCCTCCCTCGTAATTTAATCTCAAAAGTTAGTTCACACGATAAAAAATTTCAAATCTCGTGTATAACTCGAAGGTTCAATATTGAGTTAATTAAAAATCAAAGTAAGGATGGATCCGGCTCTATTATCATATTGTTAAGAAAATAAATCTCAAGTTTAAGTACTCAAGCCAAAAGTTAATTCACGCAGACGAGAATTTCGCAAATATAACATAAGGAGTTCGATCAGGTGCGGATGCATGTTGCACCATCATGCTCATCTGAACTCAATATTTTTAATGCCGAATACAAATTTACGTCTAAAAATATATTAAAATTACTATAAATAGTAATCTGATGAATTCGTAATCTTTAAAATATAACAAGTTTAATATTAAAATATTAAAAAATAAACTTATAAAATTTGAATTCTAGATTTTACTATGGTAAACTAATTAATACATATTTTCACTTTATTAAATTATAATAAATTAAATTAGCTTAGTGTAAACACTCATAAATATTTACCTTACCAGCATTTGATGGGTGCACCAATAATCATCATTTCTACGGTATAGATTGGCTCAATGTGAGATACTAGTAGGATCTACGGTAGATATTGGCTCAATGTGAGCTATTAGGTAGGATCTACGGTTGATATTGGCTCTTACTCTTTTGGATGTGGAAACTTTGGCTCCCATAATTTTATTTTCTAAAAAATGTCAGTTCTTTAAATTTTTCTTTTTTCGTGTAAAATTTTTGACCGTTAAACAGCACAGAGGATACGTGAACTATGTATAAAATAATACATAAATTTTCTTATAATTTATACAGATATTAATTACGGGGATTTCTAAATTAAAACTAAATATCGTATTAATTTTATACATAATCCTAATAGGCTATCAAACATAATACTCCCTCCGTCTCATTTTATGTGACACTCTTTGACTTAACATGATGTTTAAGAAAAAAATAAAAATTTTTGCGTGGTTGTAATTCATTTCATTAAAGATAAAAATGAAATTTTCAAGTTAAATATTTTCTAATTATAAAAAAGTGACAATTTTTTTTGGAATGGACTAAGAAGAAAAGTGTGTCACATAAAATGAGACAGAGCGAGTATTATTTATGCATGATCCAATATACGCATAATTTATCTCCCAACTAGCTACCAAACGACCCCTTAAATATGAAAAGTGGGTGAGTTAGGCCCATGAACTCTCACAGACGAGCCCATTAATGACGGCCCATAACTAGCACAAAACTGTACTACAGTGGTTTGGGGCTGGTTCCTTCTTTTTATTTTTTTTGATTGACAAAAAAATTGGATTATTTCTCGATTTTGTGCGTGTTATTCTTATGAAAGTGTTATGTTAATTTTTTTTGTATCGTTTTAATATTATTGGATGTCCCCGAAGGGATGACTGGGGCTACTGGTTGACCCATTAACCCCCGGATTGAGAATTAAGCTCTCAGGGGTCGTTTGGTAGAGTGTATTAGGATAAATAATACATGTATTAAGTGTGGTATTATTTAATACTTTGTTTGGCAGGAATTTTGAGCCAATGTATAACTAATACATATATTAGTTATACACCATATTTGGTATTATAGGGTGTATAACTAATACATCACATTTCATGGTATTAGTAATACAATGATTTTAATACGTGGATTAAATATGGATAAATACAAAAATACCCTCAACCACTAGGAGTCCAACTCAATTTTATTTAAATTCAAAAATGTCATATCAAATAATAAGTGATTAGGATTTAATTTTCCAAAAAAATAATACTTATATGATTTGAATACCATATTTATCATTATATTAATATAACATAAATATACATTATTGCCATTTAGACTTTATTTATTACTAATATGTTTCTTAATTCAAGAATATATTTGTATTTTTGTTTTTAACTTATATTGTGTTAGTGAAATTCAAAAATCCTCAATCAATTAGAATATTTATTTTGATAATAAATTCATATTTAAGGAAATAAAGTAAATTGAAAGTGCCAAAGACATGTATAAGTAAACTTTCAATTTCTAAAATAAATTAGCTCATAGTGAAAATTCAGATAAAATTTATCTCAAAACAAATTTATAAACCTTATACAAAAAAGTATTGAAATTTCAAATCAAATTGCACATCAGCTACGTTGAAAATAATTTTGAATACTATTTTATTTTCAGAATTAATTTGTTAAGGATCAAAATGTAAAACTAATTATATATATTTGAATAATTAATATTGATGTGCATGTGTAATTGTAAGTCAGTGGAGGTAATAATAAAGCTTAGCAATCAAAATGCAGAAAGCTAAAAGCAGGCGTGCCTCTCGAGAATATGATACCATCCCCCACTTTTTGAGGGTATTTTGATAAATAAATAATATTTTTTTAAAAATATAGCAATATATGTTAATTTTAATACACTAAACTAAACACTGGATAAGAAATAAGCTCAGCATAACTAATCTCAGCACTATTAATCCCAGCATTACTAATACACCCTATTCAGTACTATCCTTATACACTCTACCAAACGATCCCTCAATGTCTATTTCTCAATCAAGTTTTTGTTCGGATTGCTCATCAAATGGGCTATATTTACTCCATCTGTTTCAATTTGTTTGACCTACCTTTTATTTTAGTCCGTTCCAAAAAGAATGATCCTTTCTCTTTTTAGCAACTCTTTAATTTTAACTTTCCACATGGCATGTTTAAAACCACAAGATTAAATGATATTTTGGTACATTTGACATATCTTTAATTTAAGACCACAAGATTCAAAATTCTTTTTTATTTTCTTAAACTCCGTGCCAAGTCAAAACAGGTCAATCAATTTGAAACGGAGGAAGTAATTTTTTTTCCTTTGTATCTTAGGTGTTTAATTTTCGTGTATTCATTCAATAAAATTTTACTGACCAAAAAAACCCTTATTTAGCTAGATATAATTTGCTCGATATAAGTTTAGAGTTTTGTATTTTATTTTTTGAAATTGAACTTTTGTCTCGCTCGACATAAGTTCTATAAGAATTAAGTTTATGCAACATAAATTGTGTGGCACCTTTCAAAATTTGTTGTAATATTCATAAACTAAAGTTATGCTTTTTGGGACATATATTCTTTATTATTTTTAGAAAAAATAATTTGTAGCTAGTGTGGGATGGTACAATATTATTATTATCATTATTATTATTTACCTCTTCTAGGAGCTTCTCCGCTCCTTTTGCTCTCCTAATGACTCGAATTTACAACCTTCGAGTTAAAAGTGATGAGATGGTACAGTATATGTATAGATCTATGCGTTTTATTTTTAGAAATACATTATGCCCTCCTGATATACAGCATAACTCATGGAATTTTATGAGTGTGGTATTTTATTAATGAAATAGCGGCTTAAATTTAATTCAATTCAATTTTCCTCTCAATTTTATTTAAATATTAGCCAAATTTCAGCCCCAAAGACCAAAGTAGCCAATTTTGTCCAAAAAATGCAACCCAACAAAATGACTTGAGCCAAATAAACCAAAATAAACTTTCAATTCCCAAACCCTTTCCCAAGAAAACCATTTCACAATTACTCCATTTCCCTTCATGGCTTCCCCCTTTTCTTCCCTTTTTTTCATTTTTGTTTTACTTTATTTTCTTAATTATTACCTTGTTTTTATCTTTTTAGCATAAAAATAATTACTTAAAAGTAATTTTTTAATACTTAAAAACTATATTAACTTAAAAACACTTGTCAACAAGTACCCAATAAATTTTGGTCATAATTATTCATTGGAAAGAAGACCAAGAAGCTTCATAAGGTAAATATTTGATTTCCCCTTCTTTGACTTGCTAGATTTTAAAGTGTTTATTTATATTCAAATTTTGAATTTTCACAAGGAAAAAAATAATAATTCCCTTTGCTCCAATTTAGGTTCTGTTATATTTATTTTTTGCTGAATTGAAAGCTAACCCGAATCACCTGTAATTGCTATAATCTTTCACTTGTCAAAAAATTGATTCTCGTTTGGTATATTTGTTAATTCGTGTGCCTGCTGAACAATTGTTGGAATTTTGGATTTCTTTACAGTTCTGCACTTCGAAACAGGTCAGCTCCTTACACTCTGTTTGGATAGTTGTTATGTATTGTTTCATAATGTATCGTATTGTGTTGTGTTGTGTTGTCTTGTATTGAGTTGTGTTGTATTGTTTAATGAATAGAACGTCTGGATAGATTGTATCGTTTTCTGTTGTTACACAATGTCACACATCGACAATTTGAAAGATAAACCTACGAGAAAAGTAAGGTTTGGGGTAGAGCTATAAAGGAAAAAGTTAAGATAACAATGCGATCACACCAAATCGTTCGTTACACAAAATGAGACTTTTTGTCGTTACGTAACGATGATAGATTTAACGATACGATACGACAAAATTTAAGTAACAATCAAAACAAGCATTGTATTTAAACTAACAATACAATGGGTAACAATCATCCAAACAAGGGTGTTAGGGAATGCAACTGTAGAGTTTTCTGCACTTCATTTCTGTCTGAAATGAAACTACTTCAACTTCATTTTTCATGGCTATGTGTTGAAAGTTGTGTTTGTTTGGCATTTTGCGTGTCTTTGTGTTGTTGGGACTGGAAAGAACCTAACCTAAATAACAATGTTTGGGTACCATTTGAGGAGTTAGTTTGGGTTCGGGAAGGTCCGAGAGGGAGGTTGAAGTCATCGTGCATTTCGTTTATAGTTAATAGGATGTCCTGCGTGTATTTCTTCTTCTCTATTTTCTGGTTTCTAATCTCGTAATAAGAATACTGAGATAGTGGAAAATGAAATTATAGCCGAATCTAACTTGTTTATGATTCAAGCGTTGTTGTTGAGAGACTTTCTCAGACTTTTCACTTCTATTGGATGAATGAGCCTAACCTGAAGTTGTCACTTGGAGTCACTTAGACATATCATACTATGTAAAATCAAATTATACATCAAATACTACGGACCAAATCATAACTTCGACCAATAATAATCTTATTACGACAACAAGAATTATTCAACAATACACTTAGTAGGGAACTCCTACGAAAATACACTTAGACAGTTCCAACTGATAGGGAACTCCTACGAAGGGAAAGAAAAAGAATAGTACTTTACAATAAAATACTATTCCTATTTTATTAAAACAAAGAAGAAGAAAAAGTTCCAGCTGATAAAACATAGTTAAATACAATCAAGTAGGCTTGTGACGTTTAACTAGATCCGCCAGAACTTTCAAATTTTGTGTTGAACTTCCATTATCTGGTTCCACAGCTTGTAATGCTCTTTCTTTTAGCCCTTGAACATTTTGCCTCAGTACCTTCCCTTTTTCGTCATTGAAGAAAATATCGAATGCACTCATTGTTCCACTTTTGGTGAAACTCCCACCTTCAATTTGTAAACCAATTTGCCAAACACTCTCCACCATTCTACTATTCAAATTCTGGTCAGCAATACAAGGCCTACAAATCATAGGAACACCATATGATATGCTTTCCAAAACAGAGTTCCATCCACCATGTGATACATGAACACTAATAGATGAATGCGCCAAGATTTCCAACTGGGGTGCCCAAGAAACTATTTTCCCAAATTCTTTACATCTTTCAAGAAACCCTTTAGGCAGAATCTTGACCCCGTTTTCTTTTAATGACCAAATAAAAGGTACCCTTTTGGCTTCTAATGCTTCTGCTATTGCCAAAATTTCATTAGGGGGTAATGTTGTTATAGTTCCAAAACTAATATACACAACTGATTTTTCCTTTTGCTTGTCAAGCCATTTGATGCATCCACTTTCATCAGAATCAACATCTAAAAATACTTTCTTTGATGATTGTAGAACTAAAGGGCCAATGTTGTGTACCTTTTGGAACTTGGATTTGTGGTCTTTGTTGACTATTGGATTCAATTCCTCAAAGGAATTCAATACAACAGCAGCTGCTTTGTGCAAATTTAATGCCATATTGTAAAGTGTAGATGGCACTGGCCCCTCTAAATTCTCTGCTACAACTTCTAGTGGCATGTCACTGGTCCTAAAACTTGATGAAAATCCTGGAATTTTCGATAATGTTTCCTTGTTCGATCGAATTAAATCAGTGTACAAATGAGCAGATAAAGAACAAGGATTACTAATCCAAAAGGCAATCCAAGGAACATCAATTTTCTCAGCCAATTCACAAGAAAACCATAAGAATGCATCACCTAACATGCAAGAAAATTTCACTCCTGTTTCCTCCTCTGCCTCTTTCATTGACTTTTCAAAATTACCAGGAGTTGATTTTAAGAAGAGTTTAATGGCCTCGTGCCCAAAAGGGGTGTCATTTCCTTCTACGACACCATCCCAAACATTGTAGATTTTGAGGTTGTCTGGTTTTAACGATTTAGACAAGATTGAAGTGTTGGAATGTGATGTGTTAAAGTAGGAAAACAGTGTGTTTGATGGTAAAAATGAAGATAGTTTTTGCATAACAGTGAGTAAACAAGCTGGATGGCTGCTAAAAGGGAAAGCAAGAAGTGCAATATGAAGTTGAGAAGTAGTCATTCTTTTGTTCTTCTTCTTTTTGAGTTTGTTCAAATTGTAGGTATAGGCTCTTCTCAAGTTTATTTATACATTTTTGTAGTAGGTTCCTATGAGATTGTGGGGTAGATAAGATTACTGGTTATTATACTTTCTTGTAGGGTAATCTTAGTAGATCAGTTGGTTGGCTACCTGAATTTTCATCTTGTTGGTGACGTTTGATTCCCCACCTTGTAATACCCTTCTCCTTTTTCTCATTCCCTACCCCCATTTTTTAAAAAAAAAGGATTTTATTTTTTAACCATGATAAATTGAATTAGTTTTGTTTAAACACTCGCTACGAGTAAATATTTACCTTATCTGACTTTGATGTAGGGATACTTATTGTTGGTATCCTGTGTTCAAATTAGTAAACCAGAAAATCAAAATAAATTGGAAAGCAGAAAAACAAAAACTTTACTTAAAATCCGAGTCCACAGAATTCACTGTGTGTACTTAAGGAATTTAATCCCCTCACTGTACCCGAGGTTTAGGATTATTTCCTCCCAGCATAAAACGGATATACCTGTCGCTGGAGTAGCGGTACCTCAAACGCCAACGACTTCGTCGAACTCAACGAACGGCAACAAATCACACATGACTCTATATTTTTGTTTGTAAGAAAATATGCGGAGGAAGTGCAAAAAATTCAATTCTAAAGAATGAGAGAAAACTCTTCTATTTATAGCCACCAAAGGGTAGGATGAAGAGGTGCTTCTTGTGACTTATCCGAAAAGTCATAACTTATAGGAAAAGTTGCAACCCATCGGAAAGGTCACAGCCCATTGAAAGGTGTCTATTCAAAATGCATCCATTCAGAAAAACACATATTCATTTTCCATTCACACCTCTTAAAAACCCAACAATCCCCCACATGAATGGGGAATGGCTATTTGATGAAAACATGCATGAAAAAATTGTGTGATTCGTAAGTAAGGATTAATTGCATCTGGATAAGTAGGTTTCCCTTTGAACTTTCCGTAGTGAACATATGTCGAATATATTCGGTCAATCGGTAGATTTGATATCTTTGAACCGTCAAGCTTTGGTGTATACCTAGACAACCATATGTCACACAATCAACCCTTTAACCGTCATTGGTTCTCATTGTTTTGTTCGTTTCAGCCATGAACACATCTGGTTCATAAGTGCGTAGAGAACTGGCCTTACAGAATTCTCCTTGAAGCGGCTTACACTTCACACTTACATAGGTGATTCCTAAATGTGTTATCTCGTAGATACATCATTTGATATACCCCGTATCAAACTTAGAAACCATTAAAAAGTCTTAATACTTTATCCTTGATACTGAACATTGTCTCATCATGAGAATGGACCATAAAAATTATTTTTGACAATGTTGAACCATCATCAGTGACTTTATTTGTTCTCCTTGAACCTAGATCTTGGGATCTCCAGTCTTCTAGGTAGAGTTACCGCCACAATGATTTGTCCTCGGCCATAGTCCCATTCCCTTCGATGATCTTTCAACTACCTCTCTAGTTAGCGCTTTTATAAGTGGATCCAACACATTATCTCTTGAGCTTACATAGTCAATTGTGATAATTCCACTAGAGAATAGTTTTCTAACGGTATTATGTCTTTGTCGTATATGACGAGACTTCCCGTTATGCATAACACTTTCAGCTTTTCTTTACCTTTTGACTATCACAATGTATGTATACATGTGTCAATGGTTTAAGCCATTTCAGAGTTATTCAACTTTTTCACCGGCTTTGTCTAAAGCTATAAACTCATACTCCATTGTAGAGCGGACAACATATGATTGTTTGGATAATTTCCAAGACATTGTTCCTCCACCAAGAGTAAAACATATCCACTTGTGGATTTAGTTTCAATCGACCCGGTGATCTAAAATTTGCATCACTATATCCTTCAACAACTGCTGGATACTTGTTATGCAAAATAAAGTTTTGAGTATGTTCTAAATACTCTAAAACTCGTTTCATAGCCATCCAATGATTTTGGTTGGGATTACTTGTGTATCAACTCAATTTACTTATAACACAAGTTATATCTAGTCGTGTGCAAATCATGATGTACATCAAACTTCCCAACACTCTGGCATAATCTAATTGAGACTGACTTTCACCTTTATTCTTAGCAAGAGCAAGGTTCACATCAATTGGTATTATTTTCTTTTTCCAACATTAAAGTCCAAGTACTTTAATTTTCTTTTTCCAAATTTCATTTGGATATAATGAGATTGAGACAATGCTAGACCTTGAGGAGTTTTGTGAATCTTAATTTCCAATATCAAATCGGCAACTCTTAAGTCTTTCATTTCAAATTTACTAGCAAGCATACACTTAGTAGCATTTACATTAGCAATGTCGTTACTCATTATCAACATATATATACAAACAATGACAACTTGATTTGCATTGTTCTCAATGTAAATACATTTATCACACTCATTAATTTTGAAACCATTGATAACATTATATGGTCAACTTTAGCATGCCATTGTTTGGGTGCTTGTTTCAGTCCTTACAAAAACTTAACAAGTCGACACACCTTCTTTTCATTTTCAAGAATCACGAACCCTTCAGGTTGTTCCATGTAGATTTCTTCCTTCAAATCTCCATTTAAGAAGGTTGTTTTCACATCCATTTGATGAATTTCAAGACCATATACTGCCGCCAATGCAACTAACACCCGATCGAATATTATTCTTATTATCGGTGAGTGTGTGTCAATTAAATCAGACGCTCACATTGTCTAAACCCTTTGACAGTAGTTCCATAATCTTTCATTTTCCTTTTGAAAATTCATTTGGAACCTAAAGGTTTGTTTCCTGGAGGAAGATCAATCAATTCTCACGTATGATTGTTCATTATGGATTCAATCTCACTATTGTCTGTCTCTTTCCAAAATGATGAACATGTTTGAGGCTCATTTTCTAGCAGCATACTAGAACTGTTTCAGAAGTTAACGACGAAGTTTTTATATTCTTCAAATCGCTTAACTGAATGACATTAGTTCTGATGAAGTTTTTATATTCTTCAAATCGGAATAACCATTCAAACACAGTGATTAGTGAATCGGTGAAGTTTTTCTATTCTTCAAACCGAATACACAAACTAATTTACTCGGTGAAGTTTTTATATTCTTCGAACCGATCTTTATTCAAACTTGTTTCAAGCTAACAATGAAGTTTTTATATTCTTCGAATTGTTAACCAAATGAACTCTAAGTTCTGATGAAGTTTTTATATTCTTCAAATCAGAATGAAGATTCAACGGAGTAGAAAACCAAAAGTTCTAATCTTCAGAAACAGAGTACATTAATATTGTTATGTCAATAGTGCAAATCATACTTAAGGATATATGGTAGACTGATGACTATACTTAAAGTACATCATTATATCAATACTTGTGGATGATTGACCTCAGTTGTGGCCACAACCTTTTGTTAGTATATTTCTCAACCATTCTACCTTTTGTAAGTCTACTTATTCAAATATCCAACTAATAGCACATTCACTAATGTGAAAATCCAAGCTATTATCATCAATTGGTTCTTCGATTTATAGACCAAAGAACCGTCATATCTTTTTAAAAAGGTTGACTTTCAACAAATACATCTTAGTCATGAAACATCACAACCTTTCAAGTGATATCCGTTCACTTTTACGTTTGATAAAAGATCTTCTCTTTTCAAAGGGTTGTCTTTCAACAAACACATCCTATCGTGACGAGTCACAACCTTTCAAATGACATTCTTCGCGAAATTAAAGAACACAGTTTTTAATTAAAAGACATACGATTAATTATCAATTGACTAATTCAATCAACTAGTCTTTACTAAGAACAAACTAGTTACGTAAAAAATTTCACTAACTAGCATATCAATATCCACCAAGGACATATATCATGGGACTGACATAATACACTAAAATCAATATTTTCTAATTTTATCAGAAATTAATATCCTTTACTATTGGTGGCATATTATATAAAAATACAATCAACAGTTTTCGATCCCATTTCACCCTTTTGGGTTTAGGAACTTATACTTTAGCCAAACACCCCCACATTTTGAAGTAATTCAAGTTGTGCTTTCTTTCTTTCCATTTTCATATGGAATAGATTGTGTTTTCTATGGGGCACTTGACAGAGTACTCGGCTAGCCATCAGGATAGCTTCCCCCCCAAGTTCTGTGGTAAATCAGAACTTATCAACAAATAATAATCATTATTAATGATTAATTGATCGTCATTTTTATCGATCAACAAAAGGTGGGTAGCCTTTCACCAACGTTCACGTCCATATAAATAATTGTATTTTAATAGACACATCTTTTCATGAAAAATCACGATATTTCAAGTGTCACCCTTTCATGAAAGAAACACAACTCTTTTGAACAAGTATATGTTCAAATATCAATTTGGTAGTTTATAAACTAGTCATATGTTAGTTAAAAACTCAACGACCACCAAATCAAATATCCTCCAAGGATTTTGTGGGTTTGACATAATACAAGAATGTCATTAGATTTCATATCTTGTGCTTCCAAATTAAATTAGACATTAAGTCTAATTTTTGACTTCATTATAAGTCACAAACCTCCCACTTTTTAAATAAATTTTATGATCTCAAGAATCAAGTATTAGTGTAAGTCTAATTCATATACATACCTTACAACTTTAAACTTGAGATCACCAAATAATAGACGTCTACCCTTAATATTTATAAAAATAATGAATTTCATAAATTATAAAGTGGAGAGTAAAGAAAGTAAAACCCGAATTTTGTCACTTTCTTGTTAATCCATTGCTTAAATGCTATAGTAGAAGGCAAGGTCATTTGAAGCACTTCATTATGTGCAGATGAAGAACACTCTCCAACATCAAACTTTCTAGAACCCACCGACTTCAATTTTGCTTTTTTAAGAATGTCAAGATATGTTTGGCAGTACCTATTAGGAGACCGTTATTTTCTCAAATGAACAGGTGCACCTATTGGCTTAGACAACCTTTAGAACTTGGTTTCTGCTTTTACAATTTTGATGGCCTTGATGATTTTACTCATTTGGAAGTTGAAGACTTCTTTGGAGATTAAATTTAAAGTTAGATCATTTTATTGGGGAAATAATTATGTTGTTGCTTTCTTTATGTGTTTTTAGTTTTTTTTTATTTTTCCTTATGTTGCTTTATTTTTCAGAAAATAAAAGTACTTAAATTTTCAAGCAATGTTATTTCGCATTTCTTATGATGTATTTTTATTTTTATGAAGATAAATAAAAAAAATTCAATCTTTAATTGAATCCAAGATGAGTAATGGAGATATGTGCCTTTTGGATAGTGCTACTACCCACACTATATTAAGAGAAAAGAAATATTTCTCTGATTTAATTATGAAAAAGGCCTATGTTAATACAATATCTGGTAGTACAAAGTTAATTGAGGGCTCTGGAAGAGCGACCTTATTACTACCTGGAGGAACAATATTGGCAATTAACAATGCACTATATTGTAGTAAGTCTCAAAGAAACTTATTAAGTTTCAAGGTTGTTTGCCAAAATGGCTATCATGTTGAGACTGCCAATGAAAGAAAGGTTGAATACCTTTATATTACTACAATAAAAATGGGGAAAAAGTTTGTGCATGAAAAATTACCTGCACTTTCTTCGGGGTTGTACCATACAAGTATTAGTATGGTTGAGTCACATGCCATAGTAAACAAAAGATTTACTGATCATAATGATTTTATCATTTGGCATGACCGGTTGGGCCATCCCGATTTTAATATGATGCGCAGAATTATTGAGAATTCACACGGGCACACTTTGAAGAATCAGAAAATTTTTCAATCAAAGGAATTTTCTTGTGCTACTTGTTCTCAAGGAAAGTTGGTTATTAAACCATCAACAACTAAGGTTGGGATTGAATCCCTTGCTTTTTTGGAACGTATACAGGGTGATATTTGTGGGCCAATTCACCCTCTATGTGGACCATTTAAGTATTATATGATCTTGATAGATGCATCTACAAGATGGTCACATGTGTGCTTATTATCAGCTCGTAATATGACTTTTGCAAGATTGTTGGCTCAAATAATAAGGTTAAAAGCATAATTTTCAGATTATGCAATAAAGATAATTCGTCTTGATAATGCTGGTGATTTTATATCTCAGGCTTTTAGTGATTATTGCATGTCCAGTGGGATAGCAATTGAGCATCCGGTTGCTCATGTTCATACTCAAAATGGTCTAGCAGAATCATTGATTAAACGCCTACAATTTATAGCTAGACCATTACTAATGAGGACAAAATTGACTGTTTCGATATGGGGACATGCTATTTTACATGCAGCAACACTTGTGCGCATAAGGCCAACCAATTATCATGAATTCTCCCCATTGCAATTGACTTTTGGTCAAGAGCCAAATATTTCCCATCTTAGAATTTTTAGTTGTGCGGTGTATATTCCAGTTGCTCCACCACAACGCACAAAGATGGATCCCCAAAAAAGGTTGGGGGTATATGTTGGGTATGAATCTCCTTCCATTATAAAATATTTGGAACTTATGACTGGAGATTTATTTACGATAAGATTTGCTGATTGTCATTTTGATGAATCAGTATACCCAAAATTAGGGGGAGAACATAAGAAGTTGGAGAAAGATATAGATTGGAATTCATTATCCCTATCTCATTTAGATCCTCGAACAAATCAATATGAGCAAGAGGTTCAAAAGATGATTTATTTGCAAAATGTTGTAAATCAACTGCCAGATGCATTTACTAACCTTCCAAGTGTTACTAAATCTTATATTCCAACTGCAAATGCTCCAGTTCGAGTTGATGTCCCGACAGGATAAATTGTCAATGCAAATGAATCTAGGGCACGTCTGAAACGTGGTAGGCCAATTGGTTCCAAGGATAAAAATCCTCAAAAAAGAAAAGAAATACATGATCAGAATGATCATGATGTGGTGGCAATTGCTCAAAAAGAGCCCCGAGACATAACAAATGATAAGACCACCAAGATTCAAATACCTGAAAATAATGAGAATGAAGAAATCTCAATAAGTTATGTTTCGCCGAGAAAAAAGTGGAATCAAAATAATATTGTGGTTGAAAATATTTTTGCTTATAATGTTGTTGTTGAAATAATGCAACAAGATGAGGATTTTGAATCAAAATCCGTCGATGAATAAAGACAGAGAAATGATTGGCCAAAATAAAAGGATGCAATTCAAGCAGAATTGACTTCACTTGAAAAACGTGAAGTTTTCAGATCAATAGTCCAAACACCTGAATGTGTCAAGCCAGTGGGGTACAAATGAGTTTTTGTACGAAAACGAAATGAAAAAGGTGAAGTCGTAAGATATAAATCACGACTTGTGGCACAAGGCTTTTCGCAAAGGCCTGGCATTGATTATGTGGAGACATATTCTCCTGTGGTGGATGCAATTACCTTCAGATATATAATAAATCTGGCAGTTCATAAAAAGCTTGAAATGCGCCTAATGGATGTTGTCACAACCTATTTGTATGGCTCATTGAACAACGATATTTTTATGAAAATCCCTGAAGCCTTCAAAGTGCCGGAAGCATATAAAGATTCACAAGAAACTTGTTCAATAAAGCTTCAGAAATCCTTATACGGATTGAAACAATCAGGGCGGATGTGGTACAATCGTCTTAGCGAATATTTGCTAAAGGAAGAGTTACAAAAAAGACCCTATTTGCCCTTGTATTTTTGTAAGAAGGTCTGAATCTGAATTTGCTATAATAGTTGTGTATGTTGATGACTTGAACATCATTGGCACTCCTAAAGAGCTTTCAAAAGCTGTTGAGTGTTTAAAGAAAGAATTTGAGATGAAAGATCTTGGTAAGACAAAATTTTGTCTTGGCCTACAGATTGAGCATTTGACAAATGAAATATTTGTCCATCAATCAACATACACCGAAAAAGTTTTGAAGCGATTTTACATGGATAAATCACATCCATTGAGTACCCCGATGGTTGTGAGATCGCTTGACGTAAACCAAAAATCCATTTCGACCTCAAGAAAATAATGAAGAGCTTCTTGGTGATGAAACTCCATAACTTAGTGCCAGTGAGGCACTAATGTATCTTGCCAATAATACCCGACCAGATATCTGTTTTGCAGTAAGTTTATTGGCACGATTCAGCTCCTCTCCAACAAGAAGACACTGGAATGGTGTTAAGCATATATTCAGATATCTTCGGGGAACCATTGACATGAGATTATTTTATTCAAATAAATTCAAGTCAGAAATGATTGGTTATGCAGATGCTGGATATCTATCTGATCCACACAAAGTTCTATCTCAGACGGGCTATTTGTTTACATATGGAGGCACAACTATATCTTGGCGTTCAATGAAGCAAACATTAGCTGCCACTTCTTCAAATCACGCAGAAATAATAGCCATCCATGAAGCAAGTCGAGAGTGTGTTTGGTTGAGATCGATGACTCAACATATTCAGGAATTGTGTGGTTTTCCTTTGAAAAAGGATATTCCAACTACATTGTACGAAGACAATGTTTCATGTATAGCTCAGCTGAAGGGAGGATACATTAAAGGAGACAGAACAAAATACATTTCGCCAAAATTCTTTTTCACTCATGATCTTGAGAAGAAAGGTGAAATAGATGTTCAACAAATTCGTTCGGTTGATAATTTGGCGGATCTGTTCACTCAGGCATTACCAACATCAACATTTGAGAAGCTGGCATTCAAGATTGGGATGCGTTGTCTCCAAGATATTAAATGATATTTGCATCAGGGAGAGAAAATATGCGTTGCACTCTTTTTTCCTTGGCCTAGGTTTTGTCCCAATGGGTTTTCCTGGCAAGGTTTTTAACGAAGCAGCAAACAACGCGTATTACAAGATATGTGTACTCTTTTTTCTTCACTAGGATTTTTTTCCGCAGGGTTTTTCCTAGTAAGGTTTTAACGAGGCACATTATCTATCAATGGACATCCAAGGGGGAGTGTTGTAAACAATTGTGTTGCCACACAATGTTGTCATCTTGTATTGTGGATGTCCACACTATTATTCCATTGATAAATAGTAACCTCCACACCATAACTTCTCCTTGATGAGTAGTAACCTCCACATCCTCATTGATCATCCATAACTCCATTGTCTTCCCCACCTCCTCAAAGATTAATGCCATGTTTATTGCACCTTATTATGTTCCTCAAATGTAATACTATAAATAGAGGTTCTAAGCATGATGTTTGATACACTTGAAAGAAAGAAAGTTATTGTTCCTCTTCTCTTATAATATTGTTCTTGTCTTCTTCTTTATATTGCTCTTCTTGTTTTAAGTTTTACAATAATTTTCTTTTTTTTAAGCCATTGACTCAAGAGTAACATCAAAGAGAAGAAGTAATAGGGTTGTTGTTTTTGAACTTATTAGAAGAAATTGAAATGGAAACAACTTCTTATACAAGAAAAATATCAAAAGGTAGCTATAACTCTCCATCATCCAAATTTTCTGAAGAAAAATCCTCCATTTTCTCTCAAAACCCACCAAGAATCAAAATCAGAAACTCAGATTATAAACATTCATGAAAATTTTAGAGAGAGAGAATGGGGAAGAGAGTTTTTCCTTCGTACCGATTTTATGAAAATGGAAATTAAACCATTAAAAGACTAAAAATGTCTTCATACACCTCGGTATTGCTTCTTAAGCACATTTCAATTTCTTCCACCTTAATATCTTCTTCTTCGTATTCTACATATATCATGAATTTCAAAGTTTTCAAAAAATTCATTGAGGTTTGTGAGGTGGTACCATGATGAAAACCAAGAAGGTCACTTTAAAGGAGAAAGAAATTGATTAGAATTTTTTTTTCCCAGTGATTAAAAAAAAAATTGGGTTAAGAAGATGCACTTGTTAGACACATTGAAATTTTTTTAGGGTCAAAAATGGTGTTTTACAGTTATTAGGGATGAAAAATTAATTGAGGAAGAAAGGAAGAAGAATTTTTTTTAAAAAAAAAGGATTAATTGGTGAAATACACGTGTCAAGCGCGTGTGTTTCACCACAACACACATGACTGATTATGGCGTTTTAGGGTGGAATTAATTTCACTTTAAAATAGTTCAGGGGGGTAATAGGACCCCCGTGAAGTATAAGTGTGTAGTTGAGAATTGACCAATAGATTAGGGGGGCATTTGACTATTTTCTCTTATAGTATGCTGAGTTTGTATGAAAATTATTTGTAGCAATTCAATGCTTTATATATAGGAGAAGAATAGATGTTTGTATTTCTCTAAATCCAATCAAGACTTGGTTCAAGACTTTCCAAAAAATCAATCATTGTTTGACTTAGTTTGGAGTCGACCAACTTCTCCTTATTCCAAACTAATTTCATGTGTTCAATTATGTAATATTTTCATGTCTTTAAATCCCGTTCCTTGTAGAATTGGATTAAGCCTTAATCCCAGTTGTCTAAGGAATAGCTACTCCTGTGTGGATTAAATAGTCTCGACTTCTTATCTGAAGGACATGGTTCTCTCAGCAATACCTTTTTAGTGTTGTCAAGCTCATTATCTCCTCCCCATTTTCACTCCTGACCTCCCCCCGCGCACCCCACCCCATAATGTTATGTTATATTATATATAAATATTTTTTAAATAATATATTTTTGTTTATTTATTAAACACTAGAAAATAAGTAAAAAATAATCACTCATTTTTCAATAAAAACAAATGTTTTCAAGAAAATATTTTCCAAATACACCCTAAGTCAAACTTATTCCCAACTAGCTAGTAGATATCACCTATATGAATTTTTTTGTTGGTATAATATACCACAAATTACAATACGTTACAGTTGAAAATAAAATGAACAAAAATGAATAAAGATATATTCAGAGGCTCGGATATCTCGTTTTATTTAAGGAGATTCAAGCCCACTGCAGTATAATCTACACCGATCCAACATGATCTCTCTTGACTTGTCCCCTCCAGGATACAACAATCCAACAACGTCGTATAACTCAAGCAACTCTGGATTAGTTGAAGAGCCAAAAGCTCCACCATTAGAAAACCTTCCTTCAATATAAAATTTCTCTCTTTTAAGTAGTGAATATAGTTGGTGACTTAAAATATTTCTTCCACAAATAAATGTCAAGAATGTGGATAGTCATTTGAGGATTAGTGGGGCAATTAGTAGGAGATAATGAAGAGAATATGTCATTTTGATTACATGAGTTACAAGAATAATGACACCACTTTCTCCCCTTTATGCCTACTAACTATCATGCACTTAATCTATTTTAATTTCTAATATTAAAATGCACAATATACACCAACACTTTTTCTTATAATTTGCCCTATTTTTAGATAAGTCTGCACAAGAATTTATAGGTCTTTCGAGATAACTTTTTTTTATGTGAGAATTATATAGCCGATTCTAATTTGTTTGAAATTAAAGCATGGTAGTTGTTTAACATTTAAGAGACTTTCTCATACTTTTCAGTTCTATGGCATGGATGGGCCTAACATGAAGTTATCACTTGGAGTCACTTATCTCCCGTCTGACCATCAATTATGAAGTTAAAACTTAAAATTTGAAAATTTAAGTTTTTGAAATTGTGATTTTTGAAATTTGAAGTTGTGTTTGGACATGCATTTACTTGAATTTTTTTGAAGTTTTACGAGTGGAAGTCCAAAAGACCTAGAGAACTTGAAATTTAAAGATAGATTTTCAAAATCTAATCAAATTTCATGACCAAACTGATGTTTGAAAATAAATATTCAAAATCTATGATCAAGTGCTAGCTTAAACATATCATACTATGTTAAATAAAATTATATATCAAATACTACGGACCAAATCATAACTTCGACCAATATAATCTACTACAACAACAAGAACTTATTCGACAATACACTGAAGCAAGTTTCAGCGGATATGGGAGCTCCTAGGGAGGTGTAAAAAAAGTATTATTGTATGATAAAATACTATTCCTATTTTATTAAAATTCAAAACAAAAAAAAGTTCCAATAATACATAGCCACCTAGTGGAATTATAACATATTAATACAATCAAGTGAGCTTGTGACATTTAACTAGCTCAACTAGAACCTTGAAATTTTCTGTTGAATTCCCATTTGGTTTCACAGCTTCTAATGCTTTTTCTTTTAGCCCTTCAATATTTTGCCTTAATACCTTCCCTTTTTCATCATTGAAAAAAATATCCAATGCACTCATTGTTTCACTTTTGGTGAAACTTCCACCTTCAATTTGTAAACCAATCTGCCAAACACCCTCCACCATTCTACTATTCACTTTCTGTTCAGCAAAATAAGGCCTACATATCATAGGCACACCATATGATATGCTTTCCAAAATAGAGTTCCATCCACCATGTGTTACATGAACACAAATAGATGAATGTGCCAAGATCTTCAATTGGGGTGCCCAAGAAACTATTTTTCCAAATTCCTTACTTCTTTCAAGAAACTCTTTAGGCAAAATCTTGAATCCATTGTCTTTTAATGACCAAATAAAAGGTACCCTTTTGGCTTCTAGTGCTTCTGCTATTGCCACAATTTCATTAGGGGGTAATGTTGTGACAGTACCAAAACTAAGATACACAACTGATTTTGTCTTTTGCTTGTCAAGCCATTGGATGCATCCACTTTCATCAGAATTAGCATCTAAGTGTACTACTACTTTTTTTGATGATTGTAAAACTAAAGGGCCAATATTGAGTACCTTTTGGAGCTTTGATTTAAGGTCCTTGTTGATTGTTGGATCCAATTCCTCAAAGGAATTCAGTACAACAGCAGTAGCTTTGTGTAAATTTAATGCCATATTGTATAGCATAGATGGTATTGGCTCCTCTAAATTCTTTGCTACAACTTCTTGTGGCATGTCACTGATTCTTAAACTTGATGAGAATCCTGGGATTTTTAATAATGTTTCCTCGTTCGATCGAATTAAATCAGTGTACAAATGAACAGATAAAGAACAAGAATTACCAATCCAATAGGCAATCCAAGGAACATCAATTTTCTCAGCCAATTCACAAGAAAACCATAAGAATGCATCACTAAAAATGCAAGAAAATTTCACCCCTGTTTCCTCCTCTGCCTCTTTCATTGATTTTTCGAAATTACTAGGAATTGATTGTATGAAGAGTTCAATGGCCTCATGCCCAAAAGGGGTGTCATTTCCTTCTTTGACACCATCCCAAACATTGTAGATTTTGATGTTTTCTGACTTTACAGTTTTAGAGAAGATTGTGGTGTTGGATTGTGATGTGTTAAAGTAGGAAAAAAGTGTGTTTGATGGTAAAAATGAAGATAGTTTTTGCATAACAGTGAGTAAACAAGTTGGATGGCTGCCAAAAGGAAAAGCAAGAAGTGCAATATGAAGTTGAGAAGAAGTCATCCTTTTGTTGTTCTTCTTTTTCAGTTTGTTTAAAGTGAAGGTATAGGCTCTTTTCAAGTTTATTTATACATTTTTGTTGTAGGCTCATATGGGATAAGAATAAGATTACTAGTTATTGTACTTTCTAGTAGGGGGTTAAAGATATCTTGTGGGAACCAACATGGGGATTTTATTTTTTAATCATGATAAGTTGAATTATTTTCGTTTAAAGGTTCGGTATGAGTAAATATTTGCCTTACCTGAATTTGATGTAGGGGTGTTTATCGAGTGGTTCGATTCGCTTTTAAATGTTATCATTTCGGCTTATCGATTTGTAGAATGGTTAAATCCATAATTGAATCGTTTAGATATCAAATTATTGGTTATTTATCGTTAATGGTTTAATTATCAATTTAAACGGAATGAATAGAATATTAAATTACACAGTGTCCTAAATTATGCAAACCTCAAATAAATGCACGTATTTCATACTCTTAATAGCCGCTCATGCAGTTAATTTATGCCAAGTTACAGTCCACTCAAAGGCTAAAGTGCAGAAACAAAGAAGAGGCAAAGCTAATAAATAATAACTATACAAGTGAAAGTACACATAACACAATCTTTTATACCCTAAGATCAAGTTACTTTTTATATACTTAAGGTAAAATTATAATTTAATAATTACTGTTGGATTATCGATTAATCCGTGTTACAAAACCGTTAAATCAATAACTCGTTATCGATAAAACAATGACATATTTTCAGATGAGGTCATCAATTTCGATTCGATCTTGAACCGCTCTAATTTGATGGGTCCAAGTGAACCATCATTTTTTTGTCATGAAGCATAAACTACTAGACAGAGAACTAAAAATAGATTCAGATGTGTCATGCATTTGAGTTGAGTAGAATCAACGGTAGATATATAGGCTGATTAATGTGTGCTAGTGTTGGGTAGGATAGTGGACTCTGTTAGGCCCATGAACTCTCATAGATGAGCCCATTAACAACGGCCCATACTAGCCCAAAATTGATAGGCCCATGAACTCTCACAGATGAGCCCGTTAATGACGGCCCATACCAGCCCAAAACTGAAAGGCATGACTCTCACAGACGAGCCCGTTAAGGACGGTCCATACCAGCCCAAAACTGATAGGCCCATGAACTCTCACAGATGAGCCCATTAACGACGGCTCATACCAGCCCAAAACTGATAGGCCCATGAACTCTCACAAATGAGCCCGTTAATGACGGTCCATACCAGCCCAAAGCTGATAGGGCCATGAACTCTCACAGACGAGCCCGTTAATGTTGGCCCATACCAGCCCAAAACTAATAGGCTCATGAACTCTCACAGATGAGCCCGTTAACGACGGCCCACACCAGCCCAAAACTGCATTACAATGGACTGGGTTGGCTTGGGCTGAGTGGGCTACATCTATACTCTATAGCCACAAACCTGAGTGGCCTGGACTAGTTATTGGCCCATTAATAGGGGTGTAACTGCGGCAGTTCGGTTCGATTTTATTAAAATCAAACCAAATAAATTATATCGGCTTGAATGGTTCGATCTTTTTGACACAAAAATACTATTTCAATCTTATTTTTTGGGAGTTTTAAATAATTATTAATAAATCAGTATATGTTTAGTAGTAATTGATAAATTGACAAATATATGTACTATTAAACATATGATTACGATAGTTATTTTGTTAGTCTAATAATATTTTTTCAATGATCTGCGCGTTCAAACTTAACCAAATTTTAATAATTAAACACAAAAGTCAACCTAAAACCTAAAAACAATGATGAAAATTGATTTTGTTAGCGGTGTAAGAAAACAAAAAGGCCAAAAATATCCTCAACTTATGGAAAACGTCACACATATATTCTCCATCTTTTGATCTAAAAATATCTCCAATGAATACCCTCAGGTTTGCAATTTAAAATAAACACGTGCTATTTAAATTATAAAAAACCATCAGGTTTATGGTGTCAGTTCAAGGGATATTCTTAAGTAAAAAATATAGGTGGAAGGATATTCTTAAACCAGAATATAAATGAAGGATTATTGTAAGCTATTTTCATACGTTAAGGATACTTTGACCCTATTTGGGTAAGAAAATAACGGGAAATGTGTGCCGGTTTTGTAAGAACAAAAGGATTAAAGTAAACCATTTTACAATTACAAGGGCCGGATTGAACATTTTACCTTAATGATTTTTCTTTTGAAAGAGGGTGGGTGGGGGTGGGGTGGGGTGAGGTGGAGGGTACAAATGGCACGTGCATCCACGTGATGTGCATGGAAAATTATGAGTGGATAAATTAAAAATAATTTCTTCAGGTAAAAGCTCATGTGCCACAATGTGCTTGCTAATAATCTATGTTGCTTATTCCTTAAGCTTAGGATTAATAATAGTTAATTATTTCTTTGTTTATTCAAATAATGTTTTTATAATTTCTAGTTTTAACAAATAATTTAATAACCCGAGGTCCCCACACTTTACTTCTCATAGTTTCACTCAATTAAATTATAATTCATACTATTAGCTCTTCTTAACTTTATTAATTGTATGGGGGGGAAATTTCAGTACATTGATTATTTATTTATATGTAAAAATAGATTTTGTGCCTAATTCAATTAATTTTAAGGCGAAAATTATCCATATCATATAAAGAGATCAAATTCAAATTCCACAAATAATACCGAGATAATTTAACACCCCTCCTGCACACCCATGCCTGCTCTTTGGAGTGTTGATAACATAAATATGGGGTCTAACATAGAGTAAACTAAGAATTTTATTGGGTCTGATTGTGGATGAAATGAACGTTTGATTTAATTCAACATAAAAATTAATTCATGATGAAAATTGCCTAAAGTCATATAAGGAGATCAAATCCACATTCAACGACTGATTTGAAATAACTTAACCACCTTCTACACGTCTAGACTTGCTATCTGGAGCGTTGATAACATAATATGGAGGGTTAGTATTGAGTAAACCAAATATTAGAATGAACATGATAATATCATATCAAAAAAATATATCGTGAACTTGATTCAATCTGAAAGCTAATTAATAAAATAAAAATTGCCTAAGACCATATAAAGTGATCACATCCATATTACACGACTGATATAGGACAACTTAATAGTGTATTAGATCATAGTCATCATCAAAAGAATGAATATGATAATACTACCGTGAAGTGGTGTGATTAGATGATTAGTATCTCTCATCTTTTATTTTAAGTTCGAGCTTTATAAATAAAAAATAATATTTTATTCTCTTAAATAAATTTATTATGAGCGAGTCTGAATTAATCAAGCTGGGGATGGTAAAATAATACAATGCGCTTTGAAATTATCGCAAAAGGTCTTGATCAAAGCGAATAAATTAGGATATTTATTGTCAGTACAACTAATAGCATCTTTGGTCAAACTTCTAAAAAAATATTTTTCGTGAGAAATAGTTTGTGTTTGACTAATCAATTTAAAAAAATACTTTTAAACAACAATTAGTATTTGATCAAACTTTTAAAAAGTGTTTCGGGAATCTACTTCTATTTAGCTTCTGAAAAATAACTTCTTCTACTCAAAAATAGTTATTTTCTCCCTAAAATTTGATCAACTCTCAATTATTATTTTTTTTAAAAAAACACTTTTGACTTTTTAAAAACTTGGCTAAACAAGATTTTAACTTGTAATTTTTGACTTATTTTGTTATTTTAACTTAAAAATAAGTAATTAAAAACACTTTTAATTTATCAAAAACATTACAAAAATGCTTAAAACATATTTTGACTTACAAATGCCTAAATAAACCTATTGAAAAAGGAGGTACAACGAGGGCTCATTCAAGCCTCCTTCAAAGAAAAAGTATACTATTTATATTTGGTTAAACTTTTCTTCTATATATAAATATATATAAAAGATGTTGAACCCTTTGCTTCTTGTGTATTTATTTATTTATGTTTTGAATTCTTTAGTGAAAATTCTGACTCCGCCACTGATTCGACGATATAGAAAACAGTTGGTAGGGGAAGGGTAGAGTTGCATAAAATTCAGGTCATAGTCAGAGCTGACTATACAACTCTGCCTTTTTCACCTAAAGTTACACGTTTGTAACTTCTTGTTAATTTGATTATTGCACCAAATATTACACATTTCTCAAAGTTCCTTCATTTTCCTCCTTTTTTTTTTTAATTTCAAATCTTTCTTGGTGATCTGTGGAGTCTACAGGACAAAAAAAATGTCAATTTTTAGTAGTTTGCCTGATGGTTTGGTGGCTAAAAACCGTGAAAAAATCATCATAGATACTGATCCTGGCATTGGTAAGATTTTTCCCTTTGTTTAAAGTTGTGTTCTTTAGCATTTCTGAGTTGTTGAATTCACCGACGGTCAATCAACCAATAGTTATTATCTCAGAAACTCAATCTTTTTCTTTGTTGAAGAAAATTGACTTAGCAATTTTTATTTCCTTGCAAGTGGGATTCAATTTTCTTGAATGAAAAATGACATATTTGTGATCTTTGTATGTAACGCCACAACATTTAGTATGAGCACATTGATCTTCTCGAGTTGTGATAAGTGCTCAGTAGATTACTTAAGGTAAATGCAAGTTGACCCGAATATCATAGTCATGAAAATTGGATTTTTGTAGTTCTTATATGGATGCAATACTTTTTTTATGTGTTCTGATGTTATGGATTTCAGTTAATGTATCCTAGGAGATATGATACAAAGAAAGATAGGGATGAAGATCTGAAGTTGACTTGGAATAGTGGCATGTTATGAGTTCTCTTCTAGAACCATGCTGTGTTTTTCGGACCCTCCAAAAATATTGTCGCACTAGTGTCTTCCAAAATACATAGCTTTTGGAGGATCCGACACACACCTGGCAATATTTTTGAAGAGATCGATCAACAGAAACCATGTTAAGAGAGTTCCATATAGTCTATTGTAGTATCGAACATTTGATAATTTCTCTGTAAAGAGATGTGCTTTACCTTCATAATAAAGAAAAGATATATTGCACAGATGTAAGCCAATTACCATAATTGACTGAGACATCAGATTTATTCTGTTTATGATTTCTGTAATTGTTCTGCAACAATTTTAGGAGAAGTTCTTGTACGTTAACTTTAATTTATGTTGGATTCAACCAGCAGCCCACATGATTTTCCCAAAAGACCTCACACCATTAAGAGTAGATCTCTACAACTTGTATATGTAGCTTCCCCACGAAATTTTATTCGCACACCCAACAGATTACCTTAAAATCACTAGTTTTTGCTTTTAACTAAGATTTGCAATCCTTCTAATGCTCCATCTTGTACCATTACTCAGTATTCATTGCTAGAAACTTTTGACTTCAATATTTTGGAGAGAGCAAGAGCATTAAGATCCTTATTGAAAAAGAATTGCAAGAGCGTCAAGATTTATGGCTATCATATATTGAAAGTCAACAAAAGGTATTAGTAAAAGTAGGTTGTGAGGCCAAGAAACAAGCAGGCACCAAGTAAATTTAAACCTTGGAACCTAGCAGAAACAGAACTCCGAGGCAGTGCCACTAGATCAGAAAAATAGGCCTTAAAGAAGAGAATACACTTTTTTTTTGGTAAAAGGAAAAGCAATCCGTTGTAGTCTAGTTGGTTTGGAAAATACCTTTTTATCCGCTGTAAAAGGATATGTAGCTTGTATTCTCTATTTTCCCTTTCCTTCCTTTTCCAGAAACAGCAACTTAGGGAAGGTTTATGATTGTATCCTTTCATTTTTATCGAAATAGAGATTGCATTTTATCTCTTCCTTTCTTGATGATCTTCTTAATTTGGACGAAACATTTTCGGGAGAAGATCCTTCTTGTTGAGCTAAACACCTCGCTGGGATGTCGAAAATGTACACACTTCATTGTAGAACAAATCAAAACTATATGCCTCTTTAATATATATTAGGAGATACCTGAATTCAAATTAACTTTCAAGATACTCTTTTCTTTCTATCCTGTAAAATGGTGAGAATAACTTGTCCACTATATGAAATGTGAAGCTTCTGTCATTCTTGCGATAAATTTTGATCTGGTTGGGTTGTTTTGTTGTTTATTTGGCCAATTACAGTACTCCTGTTCCACGTGTTCTCATCGATCTAATTGAGTTTTGTTGATATCTAGATGACAGCATGGCGATATTAATGGCATTCCAGACTCCAGAAGTCGAGATATTAGGCTTAACTACCATATTTGGAAATGCTACTACAAAATATGCTACACGAAATGCATTAATTTTGGTTTGTGTTTCCATTTATCTAGAATTTCAGCATTTTGATGTTTTCTAGAATAAACTCTTGATCAGTCACTTTTTTAATTTGCAAAAGTATAGTGTGAGACTGCAGGATATCCAGATATCCCAGTGGCAGAGGGTAGCCTTGAATCTTTGAAGGTAATAATTTGTAACTCTTAGTTTTAGTACTTAAGTTATCGATCACAGGTTGCTACGTATCCTGGAGAAATAGATTATCAGGACTCGAGATATATGCAATCATATTATGCTTATCATTTCCTGCATGATCATTTTTTGCTCGGCCATTTAGTTCTTTAGGTCATTCTATTGAATTGATTTCATTTCTCGTTCTCAAGTGTTCTATCAACTGAATTGGATATTATTATGTAGAGAGGGGAGCCACGCGTTGCAGACTTTGTTCACGGTTCAGATGGGTTAGGCAACTTATGCTTACCTTCTCCAAATTCTAACAAAATTGAGAAATCTGCATCTGAATTTCTGGTGGATAAAGTATCCGAATATCCCGGTGAAGTATCTATACTTGCACTGGGACCACTGACAAATCTGGCTCTGGCAAGTTGTATCTCAAAAGTTTCTTATTTTTTCAAGTTCTTATTGCTTGAATTTGTAACATTTTAATTGTTATGTTTTGGCGGTTTAGGCTGTTAAAAGAGACTCAAACTTTGCAAGCAAGGTGAAGAGGGTGGTAATACTTGGCGGTGCCTTCTTTGCTTTGGGAAATGTTAATCCTGCTGCAGAAGCTAATGTGTGTGATCTTCTTTCCCTTTGGTTTGACTTCATAGAAATCAGTTTAAAGAAATATTGACAATGACATTAGATAGAGACACAATAGCCATATGAGTTAATGTATGATCTTCTTTCCCTTAGGCCGGATGGTTCGAAACACTTTGCCATTTGTCAAGCCAGAGGGTTTTTTAACCGTTGAAAGTTATAGTTCAAGGGACAACAGAAACACCTGATAGTTTAAGTATGAAGCTTGCAAAAACGTGATCTAAGGGGTTTTTAGCCATTAACTCTTAAGTACACGCACAAGACCATATGATCAACACTTTTGGCATGTATATGATATTATGTAATCAGTCTGTTAGAAAGTGTGATTAGTATTTTTCTACTGAGGTAGATCTCTGTGCCATTGAAACACTAGTATGATTTGATTATCTCATTTGGAAAGTTTTCCGACAATGCAGATATATGGGGATCCAGAGGCTGCAGATATTGTGTTTACTTCAAGAGCAAATATCGATGTTGTTGGTATCAACATCACCACACAAGTTAAAATGACAGGTGCTTTTTCAGACCGAATTTTTCCAATTTCTTCCATTTTTTCCACTTTAAGTGTAGATGTAGTTCATTTGTCAGTCCAGATTTCAAAAAAATTCTTTTTTATCGTCTTAGATGCTGACCTTGATGAACTGAGGCAATCCGAAGGAAAACATGCCAAATTTCTGTGCAAAATGTGCAAATTTTACCGAGATTATCATGTACAGTCAGATGGCTTTTATGGTATTCTTCTGCTATTCTCACATTGTTTTTGTATGCAAAATATGTTCTTAACGCACCTTCCCTCATTTCTTTCTTGCACCATTATTACTTTGATACGTCGCTTTAGTAATTCTGAGGTCACTTTTTCAGGAGTTTTTCCTCATGATGCTGTCACCTTTGTGGCACTAGTTCGACCTGACCTCTTCACGTACAAGAAAGGCGTTGTGAGGGTTGAGACACAGGGAATTTGCGTTGGGCACACGCTCTTGGACCAAGGGCTAAAGAAGTAAGCATCGTAAACTGATCATTTCTTGCAGATCTTAGAGTCCGATTTCATTTCCTTGGATTATAAGGATAAATCTTATTATGTAGGTCAAATACGAGCAATCCCTGGACAGGGCATTCTCCAGTTTCAGTTGCATGGACAGTTGATGTGGATGAAGTTCTGAATCTTATAAAGAGAGCATTAATGAAACCATGAATGTTTTCATAATTTCATCCTTGTATTGTATCATAGTAAAACTATTCTTGAAATTGAGGATTGCATTTTCTGATGACTTCTGATGACAGCCATTATATTCCTAATTTAAACTGTATTCTGTAACGAAATTTGGGGATCAAATGCCCCATGTACACAGTTTATGTTGATGATGAACTTGAGGAATGCATTTGTCCAGTATATCAATACTAATAAGAGGCTAGAAGCAGGCACCTCTTTATCGACGTGTCCGCGTCATGCCGAGGATATTTTTAGAATTTTAATGTCTATGCTTTGAAGGTGTTTTACAGATGCTTTTCCACTGATAGTTTGGTCCCACGTCAATAAAATCTTTTTTGCCAAGAGTGAAATCCAACATGAGTAAAATTGTTGATAGCATCATTAAACATTTGTCAAACGATGAAATGTGTCGTTTTTTTTTGCCAGACTTAAAAGAAAAATGTGACACATAAATTGGGGCAGAAAAAGTACATAAGACCATTTTAATATAATTTGTTGGGCTCATGCTGACACGGGGCTTTGCATCTCTCTCTCTCTCTCTCTCTCTATATATATATATATATATATATATATATATGTATATTGGATGATGAAAATTCCCTTAACTTTATGATCTTGCATTGCTCATTCACTTTCTTTAAACAATCAACAAACAACGCTAACGAGCAAGAAAGCGGATGTACTAAGGTGCAACGACTTTCATGCAGCTGTTGCGCTCTTGATTCTTGGACACTTCCATCGTGCTATGAGCGGTCAATTCCAAAGAAATGGTAAAAATATGGGTAAGAATTCTAGGAAGGGGTAACTATCATACAAAAATGAAACTAGTAATGTAAGACATGCATGCCAGAACTCTTGCTTTCGCCTACTAGACTTTGTGATGGGAAATAAGACAATCTTGAGGGTTGGTATAATAGTTAAAAAAAATTAAAAGGAATAATGGGGATTTGGATGAACCTAAAAGAGGCCCTTGCTAGTACTCCGTTCATTCCTAAATACTTGTCATCCTTATTAAAAATAGATATTTTATAATACTTGTCATTTTAGAAACCAAGGCATAATTAGTTATTTGTTTTCACCTTTACCCTTAGTCATAAATATGGAGAGATATTAATATAGTGCAAAAGAGAAAAGTATTAAATAAAAATAAATGTCAAATTACCCTCTAATTAGTGTTTTTCTTAAGGGACGTGCAAATCAAATATGTGACAAGTATTTGGGAACGGAGGGAGTATAACTACCTTGAGTATCATTCAGGAAGGAACAAAAAAGGAAAAAAAATATTCACCACTTTTAAGTTTTAATCAATGCCACACAAAACAACATTTGACTATAAAATATAGAGATAAGGCACAAGTACCCCTAAACTATAATCGAAGTTGCTATGACACATCTTAATTTTACAGGGGTCCTATTACCCCCCTGAACTTATTTTTTTTGTATTTTTGTGCTCCTTTTGTGCTGACATGGCTGCCAAGTCAGCACAAAAGGAGCACAAAAATATTCTGCCACTTAGCAGCCACATCAGCAAAAAGGAGCACAAAAATACAAAAAAATGAGTTTAAGGGGGTAATAGAACCCCCATAAAGTTTAGGTGTGTCATAGCAACTTGACTACTTGAGATATAGTATAGGGGTACTTGTGCCTTCTCTCTAAAATATATATCCCTCTAGGCTCTAACATATGGACGATATTGAGTTATAGACTAAGGAGAAATGTCACTTATATAGCTTCGTAATATGGAAGTGAATGTTTAATTTTAGTTATGATGGTCGTGCTCGTCTTGGACCTGGTCGTGCCTTTTTGAGCTGGTCAAACTCATGCGACTCCAACGTCAATGAGAAGAAGAAAAAATGTTTAATTTTAATTCACATATTAGAACAGCTAATAATCTTCAGCCAGACTTACTATAGTACTTTTGGTGCATTTATATATTGATTAACTATAATGTTTTTTCTTTTTTCAAAATTATATTTTGGATCAAATTTCCACGTATAGCTTTTAGGTATCATGCCACAAGTTGAAATCTTACCTAAAGAAAAGGCTAATGCATGATAGACTAAAAAGATATCTTTATTAGGAAAAAAATTAAGGCTAATGCATGATAGACTAAAAAGATATCTTTATTAGGAAAAAAATTAACATATCAATACCTTAATTGCATTTTCAAGAAGCCCAAAATGATATACCAAGAATACGAAAGTAACGTCTTAACTTCCTAATAAAAGAGCTCCCATTTACTCCCTCCGTCCCATATTAGCTGTCTACCTTACTATAAATAATTGTCTTAAATTACTTGTCTACTTATCAAATCAAAAGAGAATTAATTATATTTTTTCCACTTTACCCTTACAATTAGTTCTTTTTTTAAAGTGTAAATAAGTTTGCAAAATTCCAAGAATGTTTCTTAAGGGGTAAATTAGTAAGACTATCCTTCTTATTTATGATTTATTAAGAAGCATGAAAAAAAAAGTGGACAACTAATATAAAACGGAGTGAGTATTAAATTATCTGTTGGAAAGTCCCAAAGTTTTTTTCCATAAATAAAAACTTCTGTCACTATCAAAAGTAGTTATGCTATGATCTTTCTTCGTTAAAATTATACAGCTAAGAGAAATACGAGATTTTAAAATTGATAGACGAACGACAAATGATAAGAATCTTTCTAAGAAAATCAAGAAAATTGTTTTTCTTTAAATCTTCCATTATGTGTTCGGTATTTGTATTGAGGCTCAGTTAAATTTGAATTCGAGGAGGGAAGTTCACGTTTGGAATAAAACGCTCCCTAACAATTACAACTTTATATCAAAGACTCGAACTCAAGATCTCTCGTTAAAAATGACATGGTGCTTATCAGTACACGACAATTCTTGTTAGTAAATCAGGAAACTTAATTAGTGCGGTTACTTTTGTATTATATTAATCAAATAAAAGGTCAGCCTAAAAGTTTCAAACGACCTTTAATTTATTTTCGCTTTTCCTTCAACCTTAATAAAAAATCTCATATTTAAGCTCGAGGAATGAAGAAAACTTTAGTAAAAAACGCTCTTCTTTTATAGGTCCCGCATAATGTGAATCTAATTGAATCAAACCAGTAAATTGTGAATACGAGATAATTACGTAAAACACAATGCACATCTCAAATACAAACTAAGTCTAGTAAAGGAGAAAAGAAAGGGACTTGTTGACCTACCACATACCACACTTTTTATAGTAATTTTTTTTAATGACCTAATTATAATATAAAATTTCGAATTGATTATATTATCTGTATACATATAAACTTTTCGTAATTATTAGTAAAGTAATTGGTAATTGTTAATAATGTATTTGTTATTATAGTGAATGTCCATATTTATGTTTCTTTGGAGAAAAGTTAGGAATCCTAACTTTGGGACCAAGTCAGTTTTCCCCTATAAATAAAGGAGTTTCCCCCTATAAAGTCAGTTTTCCTTCATTGTAATTCATCCTGAAATCCCTAAGAGGAATCCCTCAAGAGTAATAAGAAGATCTCTCTTCTCCCTCTCTATTCTTCTTGTTGTTCTTAGTATATTATTTCATAACACGTTATCAGCACAACGTTCTAACCCTAAAACGAGATGAATAGTAAGAATTGGAGAGATATCTTTTGGGTAAGTATATATTATTGCCGTTTATCTTCTGTGGTATTAAAACACGAGGATACAAGAAAATGAATCTACAGTCTAAAGATAATTGTTTGAAACTCATATATGTTAAATTTGAACTCACACTTCTTTAAGGTCTTGATCACAAATCTATCATCACTAGAAAGATAGGAAACTGTCCGTGCTTAGTACTAATTAGATAATTGGTGAAATTTGAGTAATCATGATAGATTTCAATGAGTTTTGTTTTTCCATGAGCAGTCAGTGCTGCTTTATAATTGTAAAAGTTTTGTTGGTAACAATTTTGTCACTTTTAATTTACTTGCGCATCTTTATCACAAAGTGATAATACTTTTAATGGATTGATGGTTAGGTTTGGTGAGTCTTGGCTCATTATACTATTGGTTAAGGGTAAGACGATGGATTCAAGTCTTATCGCACCAAAAGGGTAAGACATCAATAAAGTCTTGGTGTATCATGATAATATATAAGATATTGGGTTCAAGTCCTATTGATTTATGGTCTAAGACGTCTTTATATGAGTAAGACGTTGGGTTCAAGTCCTAATGCACCATAGTGATAGTCTAATGATGGCTAAGACCAAAATAATTATACTTTTGACCAAAAGTCATTAAATCCGTCTCATTGATTTGCTCCATTCCATGGTGTGAATGTGGTAGCAGCATAATAAGTCTGAAAAAAGACAAGTGATTCAATATATGAATATGAGTGTGAAGGACAACAATAATAATGACCCCATAAGCAATAATTGCTTTGAAACGTGGTATATTCTGAAAGATATGTTAAAGAGGAAATTCTCTACATCATATGTATGCCTCGATTTGCTCCTGAAGTAGCAATATCTTAAAAGAGGTTCTGAACTATCATCATTTGATAGGCTTAATGCATGATTATATTTTATTCCTGGAGAATGAGAATTTTGATTGATATAAATATAGATCAATTCCCTGAAGTGAATGTGATAATATTTAGCAATGCATATAAATGCAGACGTGCACTTGATTGTGACTACATCACAACTCACCTCCGAAAGAGATAGAATAATTGAAAGATTGAATATCTCCAAAGTTTTTATGATAAGAAATACGTATGTGAAAAGTTATTCCAAGCATGATGAGATCACATGCCACAATAAACTAGAAGTTTATTGATATTCATGTCATAGTAAATCAGAAGTTTACAAAAGGACATAGCACATGTCATGGTAACTTGGAGTTACTAATAATAATAATTTTATCTGTTGGCATGAATGATTTTACCATCTCGGAGATGTGCATATTGAGTATTAAACATATATTGAAGAACTAAAAGATTCTTCAAAAATTGATTATGTTGTTTGTTCTCATGGATAAGTTGATTGGATCCCCTAAATTTTGAAAAGTATAAAAGGTGAATATGAGCCCGTTCACTTGCCATGTGATGTCTTAAAAATATGCATCTATGAGATGGTCACATGTGCGTTCATTGTCAACCTTCAGTTTGACATTCGTAAAGTTTCTTACTTAATGTAAATTGAGTTAAGAACATAATTTTCAGATTGTTTAATCAAGACGGTTTATCTTGATAATGCTGATTTGAAGTTGAATGCCTTCAATAAATTGTTGAACCATCGCTTAGGAGAATAAAGTTTCATGTGTTGGTCTGAAATATGATATATTGTATACAATAGCACTTGTATACACTCAGGCCAATAGATTATGATTAATTTCCTCCCTCAATTGGTTCAAGGTCAGAAACCAAATATTTTTTCCATCTAATAGCTTTTTATGTGCGGTATATGATTGATAGATATACCATGATGCACAAAGATGGATTTCTCAAAGAAGATAGAGGATATATATTAGCTTTTCTAACATAAGGAGGAGAGAATAAGCATCTATGAAATATGTTATAAATTATCATCAATATGATTCTCATTCAAAAGATAATTCAAATTCAAATGCTAGAAGTATTTGCTGACCCAAAATTAATTTCATATTTAGATGCAAATACTCCTATTGGATGTCCTTGACGGACAAAGTCTATGGCATGCATGAAGCATGATGATCAATCGGTTCTAACTATAATAATCCTTGAAAAAGAAAAGGAGCAAATGATCATAATGTGAGGCAATATGCTCTTGGAGATACGACATAACACTTCATAAAACCTTACGAAAGGTTCAGGTACCTGAAAATAATGAAGTGATGAGATCTCAATAAGTTATGTCGCATTGAGAACCGAATTAACAAATGATACCTCATTGATGATATCTGTGATACAAGATAGCGCAATATTGTAAAAGATTATGAGGATTTCAATTCTATGTTTATTAAAGCATGCTGACGTAGAAATATTTATCAAGTGACATGGAAGGATGCATCTTGGTAAACGTAAGTTTATTTGACTTGCATTCTAGACACTAGAAGATGTCGTTGTGTCACTTGACAAGATTGAGGTGAAAATCCTTAAAGGATTCAAAATGCTTGAAGCATATACAAGTTTTTGAAAAACTTGTTTATAATCCTCATATGGATTAAGTCAATCAAAGTTGATGACTTGAAGTGAAACTCTTGGAGAGTTTTCAAAAGCAATAGATTATCTGCCGAAAGAAGTTGAAATGAGAAATATGCAAAATTTGATTGGTCCTGAATAACCATATTTTGTATAATTATTGCATTTACATATCTTGCTATAACTATGAGCATGATATAGTTTCACTTCTACATGGAGATATTGAAATAAGATCAATTGCAAGTCCTGATATGAATGTTTTTATCCTAACAAATATTGTCAATATTTTATTGGTTATGAAATGCAGGCATACATAAAGTTTGATCTCAAATAAATTATATGTGTTCATATATGGGAGTACTGCCATATCTTGGTAATCTACAAAGCAATCTATTGTAGATACTTCATCAAATCATACTGAGATAACAATTGTTCATGAAACAAGCTGAGAAGCATGCATAACATAGTTGAAAGGAGGATTCATAAAAGGAGACACAACGAATCACATTTCACCAAAGCTTTCCTTCACACATCTCCAAAAGAATGGTGATATCAACATTCAACAGATTTATTTGAGTATGGAATATTTATTCACCAAGTCTAAATCAATTACAACTTTTGAGAAGATGGTGCACAAGATTGTGATGTGAAGATTCAAGTCTTTGGATTGATGTTCTTATCAGGGGGAGTTAATACGCGCTGTACTCTTTATTCCTCATAAGGTTTTGTCCCACTGGGTTTTTCTTGTAAGGTTTTTAATGAGGCAGCCAAAATGCGTATTATAGGGATGTGTACTCTTTTTCCTTCACTAGAATTTTTTCCACTGGGTTTTATCTAGTAAGATTTTAACGAGGCACATTATCTATCAAATAGACATTCAAGGGGGAGTGTTATAAATGTATTTGTTATTATAGTGAATGTCCATATTTATGTTTCTTTGGAGAAAAGTTAGGAACCCTAACTTTGGGACCAAGTCAGTTTTTTCCTATAAATAAAGGGGTTTTCCTTCATTGTAATTCATCCTGAAATCCCTAAGAAGAATCCTTCAAGAGCAATAAGAAGATCTCTCTTCTCCCTCTCTATTCTTCTTGTTCTTAATATATTATTTCATAACAGTAGTCTTATTTAGCTATCAAAGTTTGTTAGACTGTAAGGCCAGTCAGGTAGTTTTACCCATTACTTACATGATATTTAGCAAATATTATCATTTTCCAAACTATTACTCAGGGTCATTAGAATATTATTAGAAGTCAATTATCTCTAATCAAGTGCAGCAGCTATCAATTGTTTGGAGTTATTATAATAAAGCTTTTACAACAATGGAACATAAAATTTCTGTCCACGTAATATAATAGAATAGACTCAGGTTTAAATTTCAGCAGAGACAAAAAATATTAAGTGATTCTTCTCATATATTCTAGCTTTGGTGGACGGAGTTACTTAGCACTTGTTGCTGGTGGAAGGTGATGGATATCCCGTAATCAGTCGAGATACGCGAAAGCTGACCCGGGCACCACGATTATAATTTTTTTTAAAAAAAATCATAGAATAGACATGTTAAAATTTCAAAAGTTACAAGATAGTAGTAAAAGGTGTATATAACATCAAATATTCCAAAAGAGGTCAAGATTTTTATCCTCAAGAAATTCAACATGTATATATTCATAAAAAAAAATAGACTTTTAACCTTATTAAATATACCGTATAATTTTCTGTCAGACTCCCTTAGACTCTTCTCAATTCTCCTATTATGCTAGACCCTCTTAATTTCTCCTATATTACATCCTTAAGAAAGAGGTTATTTATTACTCTCAAAGACAAAAAGGCAAAAGCATAAAGAAAACAAAGTCAAAGCTATAAATTGTGTTGTTGATTTTTGATTGACTTTTGTTAAATTAACTTGCAACACCAAAAATAATAAAGACAACTTTCTCACTTCACTTCTTTTGGTTTGACAAAAAATTGAAATGCATAGCACTATACTACTCCCTTAATTTCAATTTACCTATCCTATTCTTCTTTTTAGTCCCTTTTAAAAGGGGTGTTTTTTTCCTTTTTTTACAACTTTTTAATTTTAATTTTTTGCATGACATGTTTAAGGTTCTATATATCTTTAGTTTAATACCACAAGATTCAAAAGTCTTTTTTACTTTATTAAACTCTGTGTCAAATTAAAATCGGACAAACAAATTAAATCTGAGAGAGTATCTCATATTGAAAAAAAAAAAGCAGTTGAACAAACATAATATTTTCCCTCTTATCTCATATATAATTTCAATATTTTCTTGATCCACCTGACAGTTACCTAACCCCCCATACACCCCTTGAATGAACCCTTTCAACTCCCAACAATTTCACATTACCCACTCCACCTACAACTACTTCAATTCCATTTAAACAAACAAATCCTCATTAAAAACTCCTACAAATACCCTCCAAAATTACAACATTTTCTTCAAGAATTACAAAAACAAACATCATTAACATTAATTTCTAGCCATAATTATGTCTAGTGTTCATTCATCGACAGTTTTAGCCGAGACGATTTCGTGGTATTGTGCATTGTTCTTGGCAATTATGTTGGTGTTGAGCTGCTGTGAATCCAGTGAGAGTACTAGTGATCATCATCAATTCATAGTGCAAATGCAAGGGAATTATAAGAAGATGGCATGTGATGAAATATATGTAGTGAAAGAAGGAGAAACATTGCATACAATAAGTGAAAAATGTGGTGATCCTTTTATTGTTGAAGAGAATCCACATATTCATGATCCTGATGATGTTTTCCCTGGCTTAGTTATCAAGATTACACCTTTCAAGAATCTTTAGAAAAAAGGGGTCGTTACATATTTGGTCGCTCAGTCAAAAATATCTGCATTTGCTAGCGAATATTACATAATATATATATGCATGTATTATGTGTGTATATTATATATCTACCGGCTATTTCTTGAGTGAGCATGGGTACTTATGTCACACCCCCCCCCCCCCACCCCAAAAAAGGCTTGTATGTAGTTTGGTTATCTTGAAGGTTACTTATATGTGCATGAGCTCTCTGTGTAATGTAATTTCCTTCTGTTTCAGTTTATGTGACAACATTTTCTTTCAAGTTTGTCCCAAAAAAGTGGCGACTTTTTAAATATAGAAATGATTTAACTTAAACTTCTCATTTTATTCTTAATGATGATTTTTTATAATCACACAAATGTAATAGAATATTTAAGAGCACAAATTTCAAAAGCCTCGTATATAACCATACAAATTCTCTATAAGCATCTTCTCTTTTTTCATTTATTGTAGCTTCTTCTTTTTTGGAGGGAAGGGAGGGTATATTTAAACAGGTCTTAGAACAATAAGATACCTGAATTTCATCAATTTAATTATGGCTATAAGTTAAATAATTAACTTAAATAATACTATATGTAAATTTGGCTACCGGGTGCAAATCTTGTTTGAGTGGAATATGTTTTGGGCCTTTAGCCTGCTCCTACAACTTTAGGCCCAACACCTTTATTTGGCTTATAGCCTGCAAATGCAGTACAAAATTGACCACTTTCGTGCTTTAGTCATGCTCTTGGCTAGTAATATAATATAGATTAATGTACTCGGTTCTTTTAAATATTCCATATTTTATCTTCAAATTTTGAAAATTTAGATAGTATTACATATATTATAAGCAGAAAAATACAAATAGCCGCCAATATAAGTTTTAAACGCAAAATAGTCATACTTTATTTTGATAATTCCATAACCAATTTTATCATATTGTTTACTTTTATTAGCCAGTCTACATAGTTTGAGTAATGGTAGGATTTTGATTCTAAACACGTATTTGTAGAGATAAGAATATGTACAAATCTTATTTATATTTATATTCCTCTAAACAAGATAAATTAAATGGTTATTAGGCCTATATTTAGTGTATAATTAATATATAAGGTATACATATAAATTATACATGGTAAATAAATGGTTATAAGCCTATATTTAGTGTATAATTAATATATACTGTATACATATAGATTATATATATTATATTAAGGGGCAAGGACAAATATGGCCCATCAGTTGAAATTATTTTCATAACATGGCCAAAGAAATTAATTTCTCACAAAGTGGCTATTTCGGCCATGTACTTTTTTTTTTCTTTTCTTACTCTTCTTTTCTTTTTTCTCTTTTCACTTGCAAGAGGTCCACGCTACTCCAGTTTTTTCAAAAAAAAATTGTTGCTCCATTACTTTTTAAAATTTTGCTGCTAGTTTTTTCTTTCTAAAAAATAAATTTTTTACTCTTTTGTTTTTCCTCACTGTTTTTTTTGCAGTTCTTTTTTTAAAAAAATAATTTTATAAATTGATGCATTTTTTGTCAACGATCAAATACAATTTTTTTAATTTTGTAATTGCTACTCTTTTTTTTAAGAATATATTTTTATTTGTTATATAAAAATAGCATATTTTATACAACATTGATACATATACATATTTTATACATCAATGATACAGTTTCTATACACATATTATACAGATACATATTATATACAATAATGATACATTTTTTATACATATCATATAAAAAATACATATTATATACAGTAATTATACAATTTCTATATATTTTATACAATAACTATACAGTTTCTATACACAACCTATATAGTTTCTATACATATATTTTATATAGATACATATTCTATACAATAATTATACAGTTTCTATATAATTATATTTAATTATTATTATTTTTTGAAAAAAGAGAGCATTTTTTAGCCCAATTTTTTTTTTGTAGCGAAACAAAAAAAAAAATTAAAATTAACTATTTAAAAATGGGTTCGAAATAAAAAAAAGAAAAGAAATTGAAACTATGGACCGAAATGGCCCAAACATGGAAAGGGATTATTATGGGCCGAATGACCATTATATGGGATAAGTTTGAAAAGGCCATTTTAGGTGGCATTTGTTTGTTAGAGTGGACAGTCCATGCCCTTTTCCCTTATATTAAATGATTACAGGCCTATATTTAGTGTATAATTAATGTATATGGTATACATATAGATTATACATGATAAATTAAATGGTTATAGGCCTATATTTAGTGTATAATATGTGTTTAAGGTATACATATAGATTATACATAGACTATACACTATATTTATGTACAATGTTTAGAAGTAACATAGATACGTGGGTTTTTCTCCCCTTTTGAATTATTCAAATTTTATAGACTGGCTAATAAATTAAGTAAACAACATGTGAAAGTTAGTTATAATGAGATTATCAAAATAAAGTATGACTAGTTTGAGTTTAAAACTTATATAAACGAGTATATGAGTTAATTTTTCTTTCAAATAGGCTGATCTTTAACTTTTTCCGTAAGCAGTCTTCAATATATAATTGGGGAAATTTCCTGGAGACATAAAATTGTTTTGTACCTATAATACCAACATATATTAATTGGATTGAAAGCTTCACAAAATGCAATGTATTTACATATGTTGAATGATTACAGGTTCCTACTTGAAGTAATGAATTAAACACAAGTGCGCCTTATTTAGCAAGCTATGGAAAAATAGATTTAGTTGGAATCCTAATAACTTAGTTGGTTGGCTATTTGAACTTTCACCTTATTTGTGAGGATTCATTAATGTGACCTTACTTATTTTTCTCTTCCCCTATCCTCAATATTTTATTAAAAAAAGTTGGAGAAAATACTGAATTTTGGAACTTGACCAACTCCCTTTTATGCCTTATCTTATAATTCCTCAAAGACTATTTGAGAACTGAGTCATTGAGATTAATTAGTTCTTTTGTGATGTGAAGACTTGTTTTAGTTGAAGAGTTTAAGTTTTTATAAATTAATGGTGTAATTGTTTTAATATTATCTGAATATATATAACTTAAATCCTGAATTGACTGAAATTATGAAGGCTGATGAAAAGATCCTAAATACATTATTTGTGGCCGGGCATATATCTGTTTACGAAAAAAAACGTTATTTTGAATAAGGGTTGAATTTATAAAAAAAAAGGTTAAAGTCAAGTAAAACTATGATCATCAAGCTCTTTTTCTTTTGACTAAATCGATAGAGTAGTGAGTGAGAACAAGAATGTAAATTGCACAAAGTAAAAAAAAAATAAGAGAAAAATTCTGATGGAGTGCCTTTTATTATTAGAATTCAACAATTGTAGTTTTTTGTGTTACAAGAGAGGATGAAGATGCCCTTCTCTTCTGTAAGAGGGCTTACTTATGGGCCAAAAAATCAGATACTATGCTAATGCTATAGTATGAAAAAACGCACTGTAGTCTAAAAAAACTATTTAACAGTACTCGAGTACAATCACGTGTTTGAGCTCTGATACTGGCTCGAGATTGATTGTCGTTGATTCAAGAGCTATTATGAGTGTGCTCCAGCTGAAAAGTGATTTGTTACTGCGGAAAAATTCTGCGAGATTCATACTGTTGGTCGCCAGATCACAGAGTAGTTCTGATTGTATCGAGGCAACACCAATCCTAGACATATCAAGAATATGATTACAAGATGTTCCCGAGTCATGATAAAAACGCCATCGCATATTCAATTCTGATCTAGCCAATATTTTCATATGTGGAATTTTGATTAATCCACTGAACTAAGCTCGAATTTCATCCCATACAGCATCCTCACCCAATGTATCGATCACATCTAATGTTGTTTTCCTGTCAGTTGAGTGAAATAACATTAGAAAAAAGGAAACAAATGGTGTTGCATCAATTTTCAAATAAACAAAATGAGGGATTTAATGGTGCATTATTATAGTGTACTAAGTGGGGGTCATATCTATAGCTAGTGGTCTAATTAAGACACTTTGATGGTGTTTATTTTATCTTCTAATTGGACTAATCTTGATTATGGCAGACAATTTTGTTAATGAATATCATTTGGCTTTAGGAATATATCATTTGGAATAGATCACTTAATGCCACATAAATTGTCACAGTTGTCAGTGGCCAACATTTTCTTTTTTTTTGTGTGTGACATGATGGACAAATGACACTTGATGTTTACCAGTTGTTTTCAGCATGTAAAACGTGCAAGAATTTGCATCAATTATTATCATTTCATATTCAACTTTAGAAAACTATTGACATTTGACACAACTAATTTAAATTCACTGTTAAATAAAAAGTTTAGATTATATATACTACTCTCTCCGTCCCATTTTATATGACATACTTTCTTTTTTAATTCGTCTAAAAAAGAATGTCACCTTTCTATAATTAAAATATTTTTAACTTTGAAATTCCCCTTTTACCCTTTAATGAAATAATTTACAACCACACAAATATTCAAGGATTATTTTGGACCACAAGTTTTAAAAGTCTTTTTTTTTTCTTAAACACCGTGTCAAGTCAAAGTATGCCACATAAAATGGGACGGAGGGAGTACATAGAGAATCTTCCATAAGTAACGAAACTAGTCATAACTGTCCTTTTTTAAAAACCATAAAATAGTGATATTATCATTTTCCAAAATGTAACAGTATTTTTCTTTCAAAATAATATATATATATTTGTATGTGTACGCATACAATATTAATGTATATACACTGATACATTGTATATATAAATGTATATATTTGACACATTCTATTCATTAGCATATATGTAGTATGTATGCGCGTACATGAATTGTGTATACAATTTAGATATATGTGTATCAATATATATATGTCTGCTATAAAATGTAAAATATTGCTATATTTTATAATTATTTAAGAATACCGTTATAAAGTGTAATACAGTATAATATGTAGCCTTTACCGCTCAACAGATTTTTCAAGAGTAAATCTACATGCATGCCTTTAAATTTAAGTAATATATAAAAAACTGTCTTAATTTAAAGATTATAAACCCCATATTTATTTAAGGACACTATCTATAGTGCATATAACATGATAGCGTAAATTTGCTTATAATAATAGTGTATATAACGTAAACTCTTACAAATTATAGACAAATTTAAGTATTCCTAGTTAAATTGGAGTATGTTTGTGTTGAGACACAATAAAAAAATGTGTTTTTTTAACTGATTAAGATTTTAAATGAGATGGTCACACACTTTAATACGATATCAAAGCAGACAGATGCCATGCGTTCCAGTACTCTCACTGCTAGTCTACTACCAATTATATATATGTTCTCTTTAACAGTTTAAACTTTTTAACTGGGATGATCACATATCCTTCCACACTTATGTACTGGGGCGGAGCTAGCTTGTGTTCTGGGGTTCATCCGAATTCCTTTCGGTGAAAAATTATAGTACTTTTTACCTGGTTAAAATTGTTTTTATGTATATATAGTAGATGTTGAACCCCTTTAACTAGTTCATGCGTTTACTTCTTTCGATTTTGAATCCCCTTAATAAAAAATTTGGCTCCGCTATGCTTATGTAAACATTATTTGTTTCAGTACCATGTGGATGTCATTTTCCTCTTCTGTTTGGTGTTTTTTTCTTTCTGTTTTAGTACAGCTAAATGTTTGTTGTCATATGTGCCCCCTGACATATATACCTTTCGTTTAGATCAAATATAATTGCTTCCCAATTAGAAAAATTAAAAGAAAAAAACAAATCACAACTTGCTTGTGATGTGAGCATTCATTAATTAGTTTTTGAGGTGGAAAAGTCTGATGAACAAGATCTATCATATTATTTTTTGATTGGAAAGTGTTACTACTAATTAGGTTATCATAAACATGATGTGTAGAGTCATTAATTACATTCTTTTTCAAGTCACTAACACAAATTAATTGGTACGTCTCTTCGTTGAGCTTGAGACATATCATATATTTGTATTATGGCCTTGTTTGTTTGTCTAATTCTTGTTAAAATCAACTAATAATTCATCAAGTGAATAATTAAGCTTCTAATGTAACTTCCAAACTTGTTTGTCTACATAGAATTTGAAGATAACTCACATGGTGTGAGTCCCTCATCCTTCTTCTTTCCTTTTTTTTTTCTTTTTTTTTTGTGAATGCATTCATTGTGGCAATCTGGATGCATCACCTGTGAGTTTGGTTGCCTTAAGATATCTATCAGATCATGATATTTACTAGGATACTTTTTGTTGTATTCTAAAATGTAAAAGGAGGTTAGGCCCTATGTCCCCCTCCAACCTATGTAAATGGTTTTCCATTGAAGTGAATATAGACGTGGTTGGGTCTTGCCAAACCCCCTATCACATGGAAGGTGTATACCCCGTGCGAATGGATTTTTGGTAAAAAGAAAAACAAGGCCCTCATCCTTCACCATTTGGTGCCAATAGAACTTAGTTCATTAATAAGGAAGCTAATATTAAGTGTGTGATCATTGGTAAGAAATAAGTAGGTTTCGTATTTATTTTATAGTACAAGAAGCAAGACAATGTTTGATTAATGAATATGAATTACTATTAATTATCTTGAATTACAACTCAAGTTTGTAGTAAAATTGAGAAGTCTCAACTAAAAGGGAGGTTTGCAGGATGTGCCTCGTATATGTGTATAATAATAAAACAAAACAAGCTAGCAGATGATGAATAAATATTGATAAATAAAAAACGAAATAATTTTACCCATGTTGAGCAATACATGTCAAGGAGTGGCAGAAGATCAATATTGGGTTTTTTTTATCGGAAAATAATTTTTTTTGCAGAAACAAGAAGAGAAGGGATACAATAATAAAATGATTTGACTCTTTGCTATGTACTTTATAAAGTATAAAAAAAGAATATGAAAAGACTATACATGAATATAGAATTTTAATGGTGGAAGCTTAAGAGACCAAATAAATGAAAGTTAGAAATATGAAAAAAAGGAAGATGAAACAATTGTTTCCACTTACTCGGTTTTTCAATGAAGCTTTAATTATTCATGAGTTGAAGGCTGATCTTTTGAAGAGTGAAATGGTCAATTAATTTCTAATGGGCATAACTTTTGACTTAACATTACTATTTAATATTTAATTAATTAAATATTTTATAATACTTTTAGTTAGTATAGGGTAAAATGGTAATCCAACTTTGTATTTGCAGCTTACCACTTTTAATATAATCTATAAATAATAATATATAATATATGATATTATAATTTATAAATAATAATATATATATATGATATATGATGATGATTTGGTAAGCAATAAATTATTGTCCAAGAGTATTTATATATAATCTAGTAAAAGACTATTGGGGTGGTATGTGATAGCTAAGGAATGGGAGTTCAGGGTTGGCGGAGTGTGGGATGGTCAATGGGATGGGGTTGGGGGTGTTGGGTGCGTGAGGAAGAGACAATGAACTCGAAATATATGTCACTTTTCTCCATGAAAGTGACCTTCCAGCCTCTGTCAAAGGTCCTTTGAGGATGAATAAGTTGCAATTTCCATCGTTCAGGAGAAGAGTCAAGAAGTCTAGTACATGGCACTTCAACCCTCCTTAACTTGCTATTGATTTAATGCATTAACAAGTGAAGTTTTAATGCATATTTTTTTCTTTCTTTTGTTTTGTAATCTCATTTATTAGATTTTGGGATCATGAAACTTCATAGGATAGAAGTTAATTTTTGTCCTAAGATGTGAAAGGAGGTTAGGTTGTATGTCCCCCTACATTGATTTGTATCTTTTTCTTTGAAGTGCTATTGACGCGGTAAGGGTCTTGCCAAAACCCCCATCACCACGGGAGGTGAAAGCCCCGGTGAATGGATTTTGGTAAAATAAAAAAAAAATGTCACATATAGAACTTGTTTTTTCTACTTTACAAAAAATTAGAAAACAGTTTCTGGAATATATTTTCGTCCATTCCCAAAGATGGGATAGGTGGTGAGTTGAGAAATCATCACATTTTGACCTTGTCATGGCTTTCTCAGTATGCAGAAGCTGCAGCTGCATATTTTGGAGGTAATTAATTGGTGTGCTCAAAATGGATTTGGCAAGATTCATATGGAGTTTGAATCGACTCTCAAACTATTGTAGACATGCTCAACAACGAGGATACAAACAATTTGAAACTTAGACGAATCGTCAAGGACACTCTAAAGGCTACTGAAAATGTAGAGATTATAATGTCTCATTGCTTTCGCGAAATTAATCATGTAACTGATTTTTTTTGCAAAAAATGGCAGCATATAGTGGAAGAAGTAGAAACTTTTCAACAATTGCCGAGAGAGGTGAAAGGATTTTTTCAACTAGACAAAATTAGCGAACTCCCTAGTATAAGAAGAAGATTCGACAAATCCAACTTCTTTGTTAGTTAATAAGTTGTATAGCCTTTTGTATAGCTCATGAAAGAAGTTTTATCTTCCATCTTTTGTGTAAGAGGATTGTAAGTCACAATTCGTATATTGTGCTTGATTTTTATGGAGGTAAGGTCGTTCATATACCATGATACTCTGTCATACGCCTTTGTCATGTCCAGTTTGAATATAACATTAGCTGGCTTACCCCTTTTCCTTATATTTGTAACTCTTCAATTGTATTCAACTTTTGTGGAATGGGCATGAAGGGTCGAGTCAGTCCCATAACACCTAGGTACTGCCTTTGTTGATGGCTAAAGTACTATTTAGTCATCCCAAAGGCACATATTTGAAGAGGCGGAGCCATGGTAGGAAAAGCGGTGTCATAGGATATCGTTTCATGAAAAAAAATTACATTGTATATATACATAATAATGTGCAAACAAAAGTATATAAGATATATCAAGTGTTAAAACTTGACAATCAACGACTGCTAGTTTATTGGTCGATGACATCTCTTTATTTTTTGGTTAAAAGTTATAGAAAGTGGAACCAAGTGACCTCCTCCCATAAATGAAATTCAACTAGACCAGTTGGTCAACTAATTGGTTTGTACTACAAAAGTAATAATTCTTCCTTAACTAAGTTAAAAGAGCGGATTCGTACTATCCTGTTAAACAGTTTATGATTACAATATAGTAATAATAATATATATTATTTCAACTTCGTTAGTAATATTTTAGAAAATTAATATATTTCGAAAAAAATAACTAATGATCAAGGACAATCGTAATATTGTATTTGAATTATTCATTTGTTTAAGCATTTACACTTACTTAAAAGTAATTCCTCGCACACTACTGCACACAGTGGCAGAACTAATTAAGGAGTGCCAACGAGGTTCAACCGAACCTCTTTCATCGAAAAATTAACTGTACAAATGGAGTAAAAATGATCTTTCCGATTATATATGAGCAGTTGAATCTCCTTAAATATGAAGAAAAATTCAAGTTTAATTTAACTTGACAAATGACAATTCCCTCTCTGAGGAGAAGATACAAAAAGAGCTACTACTTCTTTTTTAAGATAAGTTAACACTTTCTTGTATGAAAGGATCATGTATAGTCTAAATCCTTTCTTGTACTTTGGGCAACTTTTGTGCAGCTTCTTTCTTGTTAGAGCTTTGGTTCATGTCCCCCCTTCAACTTTGTACTTAACTTTTTGTAAATGAATAGACGTGGTAGGGGTCAAGCCTAACCCCCCACATCGAGGCTCACAATTGCTGATGGCTTATTTTTAAAAAAAAATGAAGAAAAACTCAAGTATAGTGGTAAAAGGGGTTCAAATTTGCTTTTGGTCATACGTTCAAACAACAGTTGTGGCATACTAGAATTTTTTTGACTCCTCCTTGTATAAATTTCTGATTCCGCCACCAACGGCACATAATACCCCATTGAGAAAATAACATTAGTTCTTGTTGAGGCAAAAACATCAAGTTGCTTAAATAATATAAAGGTGCATGAGTAATTAATCCTCTGTAAACTAATGATAACTTGCCTACGTGCTAACATGTACAATAATGTCTCAAGATTTTTATAATATAATGTGTTTATTTGTAACAAATATATATATAGTAAGATAAGAAAGCTTTGTTTTTTTATATAACACCCTTCTTTCATCTCTGGTTATATTTTATAGGAGTTTTTAATCACTAGATTTGGTTGACATTATTCTTTTGTGCATTATTTGGAAGTTGTATGATTAGTTACTTATTATATTTGTACATTATTATACATTCTAATGTCATTAATGACAAATGTTATTCAATGATTGTACATGTATAAAATTTATTAGTTTTTAAAAAGTAAAATTTTAATAGTCCAATTTAGCTAAATTCTGTGGGCAACCAACTTTATGTCATGTTACCAAATAATCATAGAAACTGAAACCAGAATCTAATAAAATTTGTAATTTTGTTTTTTTTAATGATGGGAGTAGACATAATTTGTTGGCCTTCTTGTCATTAGTTTATAGTCAGTTCATGTCTTGTTTCAATGAACTTAGCTAGCTGCACATGTGTGGTTTTCCTTTCTGTTTTTGAAAAAAAATTAGTCCAAATGCACTTGCACCTAAAGTTTTTCTTTTCTTCTTCTTTAATTTGGTGTTTTTGCTTTTGAGATGTCCCCTTCATGATATGCAATATATGTATTGGAAAAAGCTATTGGGTCGATTTCACCCATTAAGAAGGCACTAATTAGTTAACTAGGAATCGTTTGATAGGGTGTATAAGAGTAGATGATATAGTGTATTAATAATATTGATATTAGTTATGTTTGTATTAGTTATGATGTAAATATTTTTTATGCAGTATTTATTTTGGTATATTAAAATAATGTTGATATTAGTTATGCTCGTATTAATTATGCTGTGATTATTTCTTATGCAGTGTTTACTTTGATGTATTAAAAATAATATGCATTATTGTATAATTTCTAAACAAATATTATTTATTTACAAAAATACCCTCCACGAATAAGGTTTTGAGTGACAATTATGTCTTTAACCATGCTAACTAATGCATGCATTAAAACCCTTTGCGTACTAATTTCATGAATTTTCATGTATTAATTAGGTATATATATCTTAATACCAAATAGAATGTATAACTAATGCAAGCACTAGTTATACATAGGTCGAAAAAGCGTACCAAACGAGGTACTAGTAATACACAAAATTAATGCATAGATTATTTTTCTAATGCACTCTACCAAACGTTCCCTTAGTCCATTAACATGTTCATTATGCTCTCAAACTCTAGCCTAAACAACAACAACAACAACAACAATGTATCCAATTATGTAATTTCATATGTGAGGTTTGAGGAGAGTGATGACTGGTATATACGCAGTCTTATCTCTATCTTATGAAGGCTACAAAGTTAACATTATTTTTGATGAATCCTTCACTCAAGCATATAATATATAAATACACTATTATAGATATTGAAAGAATGGTGTTTTTTCACCATAATATGACAGCTTGAGTTAGTTATACAAGACTATACCCTTTTCATCACCTAGGATACATATCTAGGCTGTGGAAACATTAAAGGAATTCATCCGTCTTGTGATGATTCTTGATGACTGATAAGTGATATATAATATAACGTCGTGGTTACTGTAAATTCGCTTTCGAGAAAAGAAACCATTAGTTTTTAAACTAGTATTTTCAGTTAAAATACTATTCCTATATGTAAAATTTATATTCAAGAAAAACATTTTAAAACATAGGTCCCTGGGTACTTTCAGTTCTTAGAGTAGATTCAATAATTAACAAAACATAAATATTACCAATTCTAGCCAAATCACTACATAAACTAGCCGAAATTAATTATTTTTAGGAAATTTTGCTCCTTTATCCACCAATTCGAACGCGATTTCGGTTTGCCAGTTCAAACTCAACTCTTCATGTTAGCGGACTTATAGGTCGATACGAACGTTAGTGAATCGACCTATACACAAATTCTTTTAGAATAATATTTTTCTACTTATATACCAAACATAAGAAAATAAAAAAATCACTTATTTTCCAACACACCCTTGATCTCCTTCTCGTCCACTATCCTAAAGCCACACATATGACTAATATATAAATGTGCAATTTCTTTAGTAAATAAAAGTCACAAATATGACAAAGGTATGCTGATATGAAAAAGGAGATCAAACATATGGAGTTCTTGCTCTTAACATATTTAAACAATATATATATATATATATTAATTACTTAATTAGTTATTATTTTAATAGATTTAATGCACAAAAACAACTACAATATGGTCCTCTTCCATGAGGGAGTGAATAGGAAAGAGGAAATCCTTGTTAATTTCCATGTTATGCATACACATATAAAGACAAGTTTTTCGATATCACAAGGTACATTTTTCTGTCCTCAGAAATTTTTATTATTCCCTCGTTATTCCTCACTTTCATTTTATATGTCAAAATTTAAGATCTTCCCAAAAAGAAAATCTTTTTTCGTTCTATTTTAACTGTCGTTTCAGCTTTTCACATCTATTAAAATAATAATAACAAATATATAATATAATTTACTAACTTAATTTTGTTTATAGTGATGTAAAATTGATTTCCTTTTATAAAATATTGTGTCATGAGAATATAACCGAAAATAATTATTAACTTTAAGTTTGAATTATAATGAGTAATTATTTTGAAATAATTTTTTAAGCTAAATCGACTGTTAATTTGGAATGAAAAGAGTATGTAATATTCTTTTCTGACTTTCTTTTTGGGAAATGGTGAAGAATATCAGAATTCACCTTCTTGATTAAAGTACCAAGTTAAGTAACTGCACGTCTGCACCTACTCCTAGTTTTACCAAAAAAAATCAAGCCCACCAAGGTGTGTGTAATTGACATTTTTTTATTTAAAAAATTAATTAAATATATATATTTCCTCGGTTATTTTTGCTTATTCACTTTAAATTTTGCAGGTTCTTTAAAAATAATAATTGATATGAATATTTTATTATAATACTCATATTAATTAATATTTAATATTAAATCTTAAAAACTAATTTAAAAAATAAATAATTAATGTAAATGATAAAATATGAAAAAGATAATTATTTTTTCTTGATATGTCAAAATTAATAAGTAAGAATAAGAAATCTATTTTTGAATAATGGACAAATAAAATAAACAAATGGAGTATATATTTCTTTTCTACTGATTTTAATATACACTAATTGAGCCGAGCTAAGCTCTTTCAAAAACAACTAAAAGCGAATTTAAAATTTCTAAAACATGGGTACTTTACTAAAAAAAATGAATTAGGTAGGAATTGATCCCTAATTTTTCTAGGTAAATAATTCAACATTTAACCTAAAGCGTCATTTAGCTTTTCTGTAGCATGGGTGTAAGCTAACCGATAATATTATACTACATAAAATACTTAATTTTTACGGAAAAATCACAAAATGACGTGCCCCATATTTTAGCTATAAATTCACTACTGAAAACAACCTCTCTACTTTCACGAAATAAATTTAAAAATACAATTATACACTTTTCCTCTCCAAAATTTATCTATATATATATATATCTGCCTATAATTAATAACAGGAAAACATGCATTGATGGCCCATAGTTTCCTTTTCCAAAAGAATCAGTGTATCTGCAGCCACAAATATTTATATTAGGATGAGAATATTGAGGGTTGTGATTAAACTAACACTTTGTCTGCCTTATTATTCACCTTGTTCGTTTTATATCATAAGCACCTTATGTGACCTCTTCCCTCTTTTGTTTTTTTCTGTCTACTACTCACATGTTTATTAGAGATAAGCATTAAATAAAAATGTTACAGGGTGTGTTCGATATGTAACAATAACAATAAATATATTTAATGTAGTCTCATAAAATAGAGTTCGAAAAGAGTAAAGTATAACATAAATCTTATCTCACTTGAAAGATCCTCGGCTCAAAAAATGAACAATTTAAAAAATGAAATAATAAAAGTACAAGAAATAATAGATGGTAACAAAAATAACATATACTAGCAGAATAATACTACAACAAAATAATACTATAATCGATCTACAGGAAATAACAGATAGTAACAGGTATGATATTTTTAAATTTTCTCATATTTGGTTGATCAAAATTTTTAGAAAATATTTTCTCTTGCTAGAAAAATAAATTCCACAAACAATATTTTACGTTGATTATATCTTTTCCACTCTTCAATATATGTAGCCTTCATTCCTACCACCTCGCACCTCCCTCCCACCTTAACTTTCATATTATTTGTCTAGATAATATAAAATATTTTTAGAATAATATTTTTTTTATTTAATTACATAGTGATCAACACAAAAAAAATAGGTAAGAAGCTCAATTCTTTTCCTAGAACACACTCATAATGCAAGATGATTTTCTCTTTTGAAATGTACGTCTCATATTGTGATTGGCACAACTTATGTACATAATTCTTAAATTTAAAGATTGTACATTTTTATCTCAAGTCTAAATAAGACTTGATTAACTTTTAGCCATAAAAGTGTATCACTATCTCGTATATAGGTTAGCGTCATAAAAAGTAAAACTTCAAAATCTGAATCAGTATCTTGCGATATGCCCCTTTATAAGAAAATTAAAATTATCATTACTTTTTTTTTTGTTTTTTCATTCGATGTTTGGTATTCATTTTGAGGCTCGACTAATCTATTTTCGCGTCGGGAAGTCTCACTTAGAGGGGTAATACACTCTCTACCAAAAATGATTCCATATCTACGGTTCAAATTCGAGATATTTGATTAAAGATGAAAACGTAGCCGGTTGGCCTACCTACAAATTAAATGAGAAAAACAATAAAAACACGTGATTGAATGGGGTACACAAACTTCCAATACGTGATTCAAAAAAGATGCGTCTTCTAACTGTCTTGTTCTTCAATTCACGCGATAATTATGCTCTTTTTTTTTTTTTTTTTAGCTTTTCGTTCGGTTAATATCTGTGATTTACGAAGATCGATTGTAATATTATTTTGTGGTAATATTGTTTTGTTGCTATCTGTTGTTGTGTTACTCCCTATGTCTCTTGTACCTTTATTACATCTTTTTCTAGATTGTATTTTGTCTTGAGTCTAGGGTTTATAGAAAAGGCAGTGGTATGCGTACACTCTACCCTCTCCAGACCTCACTTTGTGAGAATACACTGATATGTTGTTGTTGTAGCTTTTGGTTCAATTATTTGTTTATCTTTAATAGTATATAGTTAGTGGAAAAACTATAGAATAAGTTGATTATTATATAATGTGTCCTTTTCTTAGCATTAATATTATAGTAAGAGAGTAAGTGTGAACGTGTATTGAAATATTATCAATTTGGTTCAATTCATCTCTCCTTATTCTTTCTATCTCCCATTATTATCACAAAAAAATCATCCATTTTTCTTCCAATGGATCATCTTGAAGTTTTTTGGTGGTTGAAGTCTTTTCATGTCTACTCTATTCTTATCTTTATCATATTATCTCTCTTTTCTCTTATCTTCTATATAGTGAGGCTAAAACTTTGGTGCAATTGTGAAATTTGCCATGCTTACATCACAAGAAGTTGGTCTTCACAATTCATCAATTTGTGTGATTGGTACACTCACCTTCTTAAAAACTCACCCACAAGAACAATTCACATCCATGTTCTTGGCAACATGATCACTTCAAATCCTCAAAATGTTGAGTACATGTTAAAAACAAGATTTGAGAATTACCCAAAGGGGAAAACTTTCTCTACCATCTTGGGTGATTTTCTTGGTAGAGGGATATTTAATGTTGATGGGGATTTATGGAGATTTCAAAAGAGAATGTCAAGTCTTGAACTTGGTAAAGTCTCTATAAGATCATATGCATTTGAAGTGGTGAAAAATGAGATTGAAAAAAGGCTACTTCCACTTTTAGATGATAAAAAACAAGGTGGGGTACTTCTTGATTTTCAAGATGTTTTTAGAAGGTTTTCATTTGATTGTATTTGTAGATTCTCTTTTGGATTGGACCCTAAATGTTTAGAATCTTCACTACCCATATCACAATTTGCTCTTTCCTTTGACCTAGCATCAAATTTATCAGCTAAAAGGGCCATGACTACATCCCCTATTGTTTGGAAAATCAAGAGATTTCTAAACATAGGGAGTGAAAAGAAGTTAAGGGAAGCAATAAAAATGATCAATATTCTAGCACAAGAAGTCATAAGGCAAAAGAGGAAATTAGGTTTTTCTAACCATAGGGATCTTCTTTCAAGATTCATGGGATCAATAAGTGATGAAACATATCTAAGAGATATTGTCATAAGCTTTCTCTTGGCTGGCAGGGACACTATAGCATCCGCTTTAACGAGCTTCTTCTATGTGATCGCGAATCATCCTGAGGTGGCTAAATCCATCAGAGAAGAAGCTAATCGCGTTCTTGGTCCGAATGAAGATCTCAAAAGTTATGAACAAATGAGTGAGCTTCACTATCTACAAGCATGTGTTTATGAAAGTATGAGACTTTACCCTCCTATCCAATTTGATTCAAAGTTTTGTTTAGAAGATGATTTTCTACCTGATGGTACTTTTGTGAAAAAGGGTACAAGGGTTACTTATCATCCTTATGCTATGGGGAGAATGGAAGAATTGTGGGGTTGTGATTCATTGGAGTTTAAGCCAGAAAGATGGTTGAAAGATGGGGTTTTTTTCCAAGAAAATCCATTCAAGTATCCAGTTTTTCAAGCTGGACTTAGGGTGTGTTTGGGGAAAGAAATGGCACTTGTTGAGATTAAAAGTGTGGTTCTCTCTTTGCTAAGGCGATTTCATGTCGAATTAGCTCATGAACCATATCACCACACCCCTCGATTCTCTCCTGGCCTTACTGCCTCTTTCAGTGGTGGCTTATTGGTTTCAATGCGAGAAATAAGTCCATAAGTTGCAAACGTGGATTCAGAATGATTATGATCAATTATATACATATGGTTCGAGTCAAAAGTAAGTTCAATTGAACCTGCAGAACTCGCTCTAGCTGAAGTAGTAGCTTAACTATATGTGGTATAGCATATTCAAGCAACCCTAATCTTTGAAGGCCAATATTATTAGTTCTTTTTAGTGGTAAATTGAACCATTTCATGGAGGATGGAACTTATTTCAGATATCAAGTAAGAAGTTTTTCCCTCCTTTAGTCAAAAGTTTTTTTTTTTTTGGTATGGCATATCCAAATAGTATTTGCTTTCAAGTGGTTCTTTTTTCCCATTATTATACAAGTTTTATGTATGATTAAAGCTAGATTTTGTGTAAGCTAATTAAGCTTCTCTACATATGTATTGCTTCTTTGAACGCAAGTTGTGCCCGAAGCCATTAGGCCGAGGGCACGTCGTCTGTCTGGGCGTCACGCATCGCGTTACAAAAAAAAGAATTGGTGTAGAAGATGTATATGTATATTGCTTCTTGAAATGTTGTAGAAGATGTATATGTGTATTGCTTCTTGAAATGTTGTATAGAAGATGTATATATTTAATTTGTTGCTTCTAATTGAACTGTTGTAAATTATTTTGTTTTTTTTAGCAATGAATTATACTCTTATTTTTCTATTTTCCTTCTTTGGCACCTCATCTGAAAATCTAATTAGAGTTGCAATTAAATTATAAGTACATAGGTTTTATCCAATCATGCAATTCTTTTGAATTTTAATGTGTTAATTTCGTTCTAATTTTGAAAAATATGATTGGCAAGTAAATATCCAATTAGATTTAGAATGTGAAATACATAGTTCAAGTGATAAAGTTTGAAGAGCTTGTAACTTAAGTCACGAGTTTGTATACGAGCCTGACATTTAAGTGGAAAAGGATAGAGGGACGGGCCATTATCACCGAGTTTTGAAGGTTGCGATTGGTCCGAAGTATTGACCTCAAATGAATTTCTCGATCACCAAAAAGAAAATGTAAAATATGTTGAAGGTGGAATTAGGGCTAAGAAGTCTTCAATTTTCCCGTCCCATGTTTTTTCTTCTACTCGAAAAGGGTAAGTCCTCAGTTTTCTTTAATCCTTTTTTTATGTTAAATCATCAGATATCTGTATTTATTATCTTAATTAATTTAAATTAGCGCCGCATAGAGCTTTTCTTTTTTTTTTAAGAAAACCATCACCTTTAGGTTGTGGGCCTAAGGTGTGGGGGGTTTGGCTAGACCCCTATCATGTAACATATTAGTAGAAATACATATTAAAGGAGAAACACTTCTTACTAGGAATAATATTCATTCGCAATGCTTTAAATTCAAAAAAATTTGATTGAAAATGAAGGGATCTCTTTAGTCTCACTATATTGGTGGGCCAAACGACTAATTATATTGTACACTTTGTATAGCTAAAGGCCAGTCCGACGTACTAAATCTCTTGCTATGTGGGATTCGGATAAGGGCTGAACAATAAAGGTCTATTGTACATTGTCTTATCGATTCTGCATTTCTACAAGAGACTGTTTTGCACAACTTAAACATGTTACCTCCTGATCACATGGCAGTAACTTTACTACTTATCAATAACTTCACACGTTGTATAGCTGAAAGAATAAGGAAAAACTAAGAGTGTGTTTGGTATATAGGAAAACACGTGTTTTCCTGTTTTCTCGTGTTTGGTTGGCAAAATAATTTGAAAAATATTTTCATTAGGAAAATAAACTCCTTGAAAATAAGAAAAATGACTGTTTTAATGAAAGTAGAGAAAATAAGTGGCATTGTCTCCTCCCACCTACCCCTCCACCCTCACACCCCACCCCCAACCCAGCACCCTACCCCGCCTCCGCGCCACCAACCCTCAACCCATCCATCCTCATAATTTTATTTTAGATACATAAAATAATTTTAGGATAATAATTTTTACTTGTATATCAAACACAAAAAATAAAGTAAGAAATCACTTATTTTCTTAAAAAATATTTTTAGCGAAAAATATTTTCCGCCGTACCAAACACACCCTAAATTCTAATTTGTCTGATTGGAAGTGATTTATCCTAATTGAATCTCAAGCAGCGCCGTATAAGCCAATTTGTCAATTTCATAAGTATTAGTTGTAATAGCATAGAGTTTCACATAGGGTAGAAATAACAAAATCAAGGTAAAAAGTGTGCGTTTATATCATTATCCCTAGCTTTCCATTTTTATGATAAATAGGTCTTTAACACGTCTCTTTACATGCTAGTCTGATTATTATAATTAATGATAACGAACTTCAAATGATCAAAACTTCTATCTACTATGATACTATTTAAAATATGTGATCATTTCATCTCATATGAAAGTCCACATAGAAAATAATTCAACAAAGATATAATGTGAATTAATTACTCTATATAGATAGAAACTATGTCATTTTCACAATTGTCGGCCATGGTTTCTTGTTTGTTTTCTTTACCATTCCTATCAAATAAACAATTAAAAAAAACAGTAATTGTTGGAGTTGAATAATTCAGTATTTTAGCAACTGGTTAGATTAATTTTATTCACTTATAGGTAGAGAGACGGATTCAAAATTTTAAATTATTTATGTCCTCTAGTGAGTTACAGATAAAATTCGAAAAGGTCAAATCTTTGATGATTCCATCATCTATGATTGAATTGTGAAAACTTCTGAATAGATATCCTACATCTTAACCGAATTTTTTCTGGTTAAAGAATCTCTTTCTAGTTGCTTTGAAATGATTAGGAGATTCTCTAGAAGAAATACTTGGTGGAATCTGGCATATCTTAACAAAATCCTTCGCATGGGCTTGATGCGCACTTGTATGATATGGAGAGGCTTACTTATCTTATTAATATAAATACAATTTTAGGGCTCTTTTGGACATGTGATATGAAGTTATAATTTGAAATTATGATATAAAATTATTTGATATGAAGTTGAAGTTTTGTTTAGACATTTAATTTGCATTTTTTAAGTTGTATTTTTTCTCATAAACATAAAAATCCCACAAGTTGTGAAAACTATTAAATTTTCTCTAATTCTTATAAAATGTTATCAAATGAGCAAATCATAATTCATAAATATAATAGGATATCGTAATATCCCAAGACACTTCATTGATAAATCACAAATCTCCATATTCCTTTTATAAATAAATATTTGTGATTACAAACTTTAAAGTACACATAATTTTTGAAGATCCAACTACTCAATAATAATAGTAAGTAGTAACTAGTTAATTTTTAATATAATTCTTTTATATGGTACGAACATCACTTCAGGCCGAACATGAGTCCTTTTTTTTTTGCAAAATTTAAATTGATATTTTTTTATATAAAATATAAACTTACGGGTTAAGTTTTATATTTAAAAAAATTAAAATCATGATTTAAAATCACAAATCATGATCTTTTGAGAATTTAAAATTTCATCTCATGATAGCATATTTCAAACGTTAGCTTAGTCAAAAATGTTAGATTTTATTGAACTCATAACTAGAACTCTAGCTCAGTCATTAACGTCACTATGACTCATCTTGGTGTTATTTAGATAAAATCATAAAAAAAGTTACTCCACAGTGAATATAGGTAGGAGTTAGGACAGTTGAGATCGTTAGGTGGAAACTTGTCAAGGGATGCATTATTTCTTCTTCTTTTTTCTACTTTCATTTGATGTTTCAAATTAATTACTATATTTTATTTAATTAAAGTTGGTGTCATATCACAGGCACTTTTTTAAGTACATTACAACAACAATACAACATGTACTGTATGTCTAATTAGTTATTATTAGTTTCTTCCGTTGGCTATTAGTCAATAGATCAGATGAAATAGATTCTCATTATATACTTCCTCCGTTTCTAAATATTTATCATCTTTATTAAAATTAAATTATTTATAATACTTATCATTTTAAAAAATCAAAACATAATTAATTGTGTATTTCACATTTACCCGTAATTATTAATAAGGATAGGTATTAATATAATACGAAAGAGACAAGTACTAAATAGAAAATAATAGTTTAGTCAAATCACCCTCTAGTTACTGTTTTTTTAAGAGCGTGCAAATAAAAAATGTGACAAGTATTTAAGAAACGAAGGAGTACTTTTTTAATGGCAAATTATCATTTATGTAACGTGTTGCTACTTGCTAGGTATGACGAATATTGGCATTTTATATAGATGTCAAATTATGCTTGTTTATAATATGTTTGATAATATTGGAATTTATTGTTGATTGGATTTTATCAAGAGGGACATATAACTTATTATATGTTTTAAAATACATCGATGCACCTTTTATATTGCACCAAGGTACGTATACAATCACAAATATATAACTTTATATTTTATTTTCTTTTGGTTGAAGAAAAAATAATTTTATATATTAATTACTTAGTTGTTGCAAAATGTGACACTTATCATTATTAAAAAATTACTATTTTCTTATTGAAATTTCTCTCTAAAAAATGTTTGGCTATTCTCATAAATATTTTGATTATAATCGGTCGGGGTTGGGGAAGGGGGGGGGGGGGGGGAATAGTAATGTTTTCATGTGGAAAAATTAGAAAATTTCTTACTATTTCAGTGAGAATTTATTTTTCACCATGTATTTTCTCAGTAATCTGATTCGATAAAAAATGAGTGATAAAAATTTTCTTACTAATTTGTAGTGATTTTTTTTTTTTAAATGTACGCTAGTACCTTATTTGAAGGATTATTAATACAGTCCATTGTAACGTTGTAACATTATTAATACTCATACTCCCTCCGTTGTTTTTTAATTGTCATGTTGCGCTTCTCGAGAGTCAATTTGACTAATTTTTGAAGCTCAATTAGATTAGATTAACTTAATATTTTAAAACTAAAATTTAGATATTCAAAAACTATACGAAAAAGTTGTATTTTTTCTCATATCAATATGATGAAAAAATACATGTTAAAATGTTTGTCAAACTTCATATTGTTTAACTCTCAAAATAAAAACTATGCCAATTAAAAAGGAACGGAGGGAATAGTATTTTTCTTTTTGTGAAGATGTGTTGCACATGTGGTCCTTCAAGATCATCAAGCAATAACTTGCACACATGCATTTAGCAAGTATATTACCGCAAAAATTTTAATTGAACCAGTAGAAAAAAGAAAAAATATTCTTGGCCGAAAAATTAGGAAGCTCTTAGGTGTTTCAATGAGAATTTATTTTTCTAATGAGTTAGTTCAATGGGAAATAAATGAGAAAATCATGTTTTATAATACAAATTTTTTATTAATTTGTGGTGAAAAAAGTCTATGTTCCTAGTGGTGTATGTGAATGTTGTCCATTTACTTCATGGGAAAAGACATCAAATGCATCTTGAACTTGTCCTGAAAAGTCGACTTCACACTCAAACTAACTTGACGACTTATTACATCCCTAACCTTGTTGAAAGTGATATTAATACCCCCTTTCCAAGACAATCCCAACTTTTATGTAAAGTAATGTTATACACGCGCTTACCCGTGTATATTATCATTTTTAATTTTTTAAGACTTTTTTCCATTAATATTTCCTTCTTTCTTTTTTCAAAACACTTGAACTTTCTACCTGGGTTCTTCCTCTTCCACTATGACATCTCTCTTTCTACAACTCCTTCTCCCTCGTCGATTAATTGAAGGAAAGAGAGAAATTTAAAGAAAGAAACAAAGAACAGTAGACAACTATGGAGTATAGAAGTTGTTGACGGCGGAACTTCCATAGGCGGCGGTAACGACATTGTTGACGGTGAAAAAATTTCAAAAATCTTGATAATTAAGGATGCAAATCAAGCATTTCATTGGTATTCTTTGTGTGTATGAAAAATTAAGCATGTTATTGGTGGCTTGGGACTAAAATGACATTGTGGTGGCCGGATGTTGATAGTACTCCGGCGAGAATAGAGCAGATAAAGAGAGTAATCATCTTTTCCGATGAATTTTTCGTTTAGTTTGAGTAGAAAATCATGAATATTATGGAGAGAAATATGAACTTTTCAATGAAAGTCATCATCTTTTCTACTCCGTTCAGTTTATTCCATAAAAATTCTATTTACAAATTTCATAGGAGAGATTAGAGATGCTTCCATGGGAGATTCTTCCATGGGAAATTGCAAGTGCTTGATCTGTCGAAGAAAACCAATAATGAAGGAAAGGGGAAAAAGTTGTATAGAAGGTGGGACCCACAAATAAAAAGAATACATAAAAAGGAGAATTACATAATCAATGTATTAGAAATTATTATAATATATTAAGAAGAAGATTAAGAATATTTAGTTATATAATAACCAATAAAAATGTGTGTAATTTTATCATTTTAAATTATTTTTTTCTCTTCTCACGCACCTTAAGGAAGGTGAATACACTTTCTCTTTCATGTCACTTCTAAGGTGGAAATAATATCACTTTCAACAAGGTTAGGGTTGTAATAGATCGTCAAGATAATTTGAGTGTGAAGTCGACTTTTCGAGACAAATTCAAAGTGCATTTGATTTCTTTTCCCTTTACTTCATTGAGCATAGAGGATACTATTTCATTTTTCATTCACGGGGATTAATGAACTTGCCATCATGTTGGTACAATATTCATTACTCCCTCCGTTCTAATTTATATGAGTTAGTTTGATTCGGCACGAAGTTTAAGAAAGAAATGAAGACTTTTGAAATTTGTGGTCTAAAATAAGTCATAAATGTTTGAGTGGTTGTAATCATTTCATTAAGGATAAAATAGGTATTTTAAAATTAAGTTGTTACTAAATATAGAAATGTGTCATTCTTTTTGAACTGACTAAAAAGGAAAGTGGGTTATATAAACTGAGACAGAGAGGGTATTTTTTTTATGATCGTGATGTTTGAACTAGCTTTCGTGAATCTCAACTAATTTCACTAAATACTTGCCATCTTCCACCAATTACAAGTACAAGGTAACTTTGTTCACCAAAACTAAAACAAATGAAAAATATCACTTAATGTTCTTTTGTCACTGCTAAGGACGTCTGTACATTCATATATAGACATAATAATATGTGCATTATAGTATATAAGGATCTTCATTTTAATATTAGCATGTGAATAAAGTTGAACAAGACAACAATAAATCTAAAGGAACAAAACAAAAAATATTTCTTGTCATTTTATTTGATTTCAATATATATGTTCCTACTTCTTCAAAATGAAACCAATATAATCACCTCACTCAACTTTCATGATCTACCCTACTCTTTGATATTTTTATGATCCATCTCTATCTCTTTTTTTTTTTTTTTGGCAAATAAAACATGTTGTGAAACTTGTCTCATTTGTTAGTTCTATATGTAAAAACTCTGTGCCATTCATCAAAGAGCCAAAAATCTCGAGCGTATGTTATCGTTGTAACTTCCTGAATGATCGGAAGATTTTCATGAAGAATCGAACAAAGAAAAGGATACCCTTTCCGTCCTAGCTAATTTATGTGACAGTGTCTGACTTAACGTGGAACAGAGGGAGTAATAATCAGTCAGAGTTCCCCACTGTTTTTTATTTCAAGAATCCTAAGAAAGCTTTTTTCAACATAAGTTTCAGTGTCAGCACTGAAAAGTTTGCTTTGTGTTCCAATGCATAGTACACAAAAGAAAAATGCAAAAATATTGTTCAGTAATATTCCTAAATTATAATTTTTTTTAAAAATAAATCATAATCATGTTTAACAAAATTTAATAATCTTGCAACTTGCACCGAGTAACAACAATAACAACAACATACCCGGACGAGGGTAGTGAGTACGCAACCTTATATGTCCCAACTTTAAAAGGTAGAAAAACTATTTTCGATAAACTATTAACTCAAGTAAAACGTATCAAAAATCAAGTATGTGAAGCAAATACAATAATAAAGAAGTCATACTGAAAACAACAAGAAAATCGTAGCAACAATAAATAATATATGATAACCGAAGTCCAGGAGACATGATCATGAAATACTAAAATAAAAAAAAAAGAAAGATAAAAAGAGAAATATTAATATCAATTAATAAGAAAACTAGACAAAGCTCACAACTTGCCCCACGTACAGAATCAAAATTAGTTAATTAATTTGCTGATGAGTCGTTTAATAGGCCGAAAGGTCAGTTAATAAAGATTGATCATCATGTAATGATTGTAATTAGCAATTAAATATATTATGGTCATGGAATTAAGGTGTCCTATATATACAGTTCATAAGGACATTTCTATTTTACAATACTATTAATTGTATGATTTTGGTATGATCTCTTTTAACAGTCCTCTCCCCATCTGATTATAATTTTTTGGCTAGAATAAGTTGGAGAATGAAAAAAAAAAAAAAAAAAAGGCTTCTTATGGCTAGAATAAAATAATGTATGATCAATCACGATAAAAAGTTTATATAATAAGATATAGACATTATGCCCCGCTAATTAATGCAAGAATCACGATACAAAATCATAATATGAGATTAAGACAATATATCCTGTACATTAGCAGTAACCCTACTCCAGAAGAAATAGGATTTCGAGTTTATGAGGTCATTAGTACTTTTGGAATATATACTAATTGATTTCAACTCAAAAGGATCCTCGATCAATCTAGAGATAAATTTGAATTCCGAAAATAATGAGGATTTGAATATCACACATTAATTGATTAAAGAGAGATTCAATAAGGAAACATGTGTAAGCGGGCTCCTTTCACTTGATTGGTTAGTTAGGACTTTTCTCTACGATGTTCGAGATTTTTATCTCACAGAAGGTGAAATGAGATCTTCATGGAATAAGTAGAAGGCACTCTAGTGGGATCCTCACAGACAGAAAAAGATTGCGTCAGTTTGATAATGATCGAGTGACGATTGTTTAACAACAATTAAAAAGCGCATAAGAAGTCAATTTGAATTTTCTCCCTCTCCCTGTAGGTCGAGCTTCCTTTTCAGCTCTCTCACTTCATTCGAGCTGAATTACCTCTCTCACGGTTAAAATCGATTCTCTGAGATTCTTCCTTTCTTCGAATACCAGGCTAATTTCCGAAATACATTGCAAAATCATGTCATATAATTAACCACCACAACATGACGAAGCCAGAATTTTTTATTAAAAAATCAAAATAAAATCAAACACACAAATAAAACTAAAGAAATTCAACAAGGCAATTTATTGAGTTTTTAATAAGTTATTTATACATATTAAGTGAGTATCTAAATTATACACATACCAAGTAAATTTTTAAGTACAAATATAAAGTTTAAATTAAAGCTATTGAGTTCTCCGAATCCGTAAGGGAAGCTAGATAATAAGGCTGTTCCAACACTACATATGAGATCATCAGTAGTATCTGTCTCCCACAGAGACCTATCATCATCAATAAATGATTGAAATGACACCCTTATTTCTATAATTTTCTAGTGACGTCGTGTCAATTGACATTCGGTGACTCCGCCACTGCATAACACCAGTAGTATTTGTCTCCCACAGTGAGATAATCTCATCAATAAAAAGAGAGATGATTGTCTTCAGTTCTACATGTAATATATGCATTTGTAATATGATACTACTTGTATTATAGTTTGTGCGATGAGTAGTCATATATATAGAACTTCAACAAGGTTTCGAATATGTTGTTTCAACTGCAAAAAGAATTAACAGCATCACATACCTCTTTATGATCACTGTTATATAACACAAAATCAAAACCATGGAGAAAAAGTACTAGAGCACGGTCCACTCCATATCTCGTCATTTATTCATTAATCTTCACCAACTAATAGAAGTAAAGTACATCTCGTATGTTAAAGAACGTATACGTAGTAATTTATCACTAGTGACGAGCCTATGGCACCTTGTTGATGTCAAGCTTAGAATTCAAAAATGGTGTTTTTTTTGTGCTAACCTCATGTCTCAGCATCTCAAACTGTTTAATGAAAACTGATAACGACACTGGCTTTTCATTTCATAAGCGCTTTCCACTTCTTACGAGCCCCTGTTGCTAGAATAGCATCTGCAGACGCGTTGATGTTAGAGCATGTCACACGTTCTTGATGCGTTTCTGTGGTGGCACCTGCTACACGCCCAACAGCAGAATAAGTAACTTTGACATCAGGAGTATTTTGTTGAGAGATCTGATTTTGTCTAGCAAGAACTGGTAGTACGAAAGGACTTGAAGTAGAAGTCACCTGGACCAGCCCTTTAGAGGCACTTTCATCTGGTAGAAAATCCCTGTCAGCTTTCTGATGGTCCCTGTCAGAATCAGGAGTTTTTGTTTCAACTTTCAGAGGAGTTGCTTTTAGGTGATTTTCCATGTTGACCGCGGTTATTGAAGTTGAAGTACTACATTCATAAACTAAAGAAGTATTATGTTGTTCATTAGGATATGAGGGCCATGGATGAAATGGATAACTTTGGGCATGGAATTGCATCTGCCAAGGGAAGGAAACTATACATAGAGGAGTCCCTGGCGTGTTCATCATCACGGAACTTTCTAGTTTGTCAGATGGTTTAAATCCTCCAAGAGACGTTGGCATCTCTGGTGTAATGCCAGAAATACTTCGCAAACCACTTTGTAATACGACACCATCAAAAGATGGAAAGACGGTAGGCAGAACGAGAGGCTCTTTCGGTGATTGGTTATGCAGGAAAGTTGGGGATGTAGTTGAAGTAGGAGTTCCCACAGGAGTAGACTCTGTTTCCTCCACTTCAGCCTTTACTATTTTAGCTATCTGCAATTAATCAGTCATTTTCACATATATAATTTATCCATGTAAACGTTTAACCCAAAGTCAATAATCTCCTATTAAACTAAGTTACCTGCATTCTCAAGTTGTTATTTTTGTCCTTCAAGGAATTGTACTCCGCAGCAGCAAGCTCTTTATTCTATTAGTCAAAAATGTCACTCAGCAGAAAATCACGAGTATGGTAGAGATTGCACAAATCTCTTTAACAGAATGGACGAAGTAACTTCATGAATGGACTAAGTTACTCTCGTGGTAAGGGAACTGATTCCAAATGGATGAAATATATGAGCAAAGATATTGCACATACCTTCTTCAATTTTTCATTCTCCAGTGCAAGATCAGCTGCTTTTCTTTTTAATTCCTCTTGCATTGCCTAGGAAAAACTATTAAACTTTGACATGCTACAGTCTGTTAGACTCAATATAATTTAGTTGTCCAAAGAACACAAGATTATAGAAGTTTTGGAATATGAAAATTCAATAAAGAATCATTGAACCATATAAGGACTTGTCAACTGTCATTCCTCACTTTTGAGGTAGTGGGTGTCTATCGGAAACAACCTCTCTATCTCACTTTTGAGCTAGTGGTACGGACTGCTTACACTCTACCCTCCCCAGACTCCACTTTGTGGGAATTTACTGGGTATGTTGTTGTTGTTGTATTTGTCATTCCTGTTAAGCAGATGATTTTACTGGAAGACAAGTGGTGAGGGTAGAAAGCAAGTCCCAACTGCTGCAGGAAGACTCACTAACCATGTAGACATATTTTATTGGGATGTCTGTGACTGTGGCCATAGATTGCCTGGTCACTTACGACTCCAAATTAATTACGTTGTTCCAAAGTCCAAACTATTACCATGTTAAAAAGAAAACATGTTATGTTATGTTCTCTAAGGAGAGTTCTGAAAGCACCAGTACAAACTCCATTAGTTCACCAACAGCTTCAATTAGTTTGTAATGAAGTCGTTCAGCAAGTGTAGGCATAACCGTGTTTTACAGGAAAAGGGCCAACTGTAAACTGGTTGTTAAATCGGTCAATACATAAATTTTCTTCTTGCATGGTAAAATAGATACTTGTTTGCACCAGATGATAACCTCATTTTGCATTTAATCCTAGTATCTGAGAAAGCGAAAATCAAGTCTTTATGCCAATCATGGTCGACTCTTGCTTAAGAAGGAACTTAAGAAGAGATATTCTTACAAAAATTTCGCTGTGCGTTTTCATAACTTGGGACCTTATATTTTTGTTCTAGGAAGATCTGGCTTTTGTCATCTACAGCAGTGAGAAACAAGGCGGGAGTACTTTCCCGGTCCAGCATTTTGGTACTACTCACTCGAATTGCATATTCTTATTTCAACTTGGCACAATCATTACAGATTCAACAGAAAATATACCGAGTAATATTAAGTGGAGACGCATGTGATCAGGGCCACATATTAGCTTTTTATTTAGAAACAATAGAGGAAAGTAATGCATTGACAAGAGTGGGATAGATGCGCCATCTTAAGAGTACATGCATTGACAGGAAAATGGATATTATATTGGGACATATAAAAACAGAGTGAGTCATTCAAAAAGGGTCAGAAGCTGCCTTAATCATTGTTTAAGAATAATTCTTTAACGAAGGTGACGAAAAAAGTTTTCAAATGAACCCCTAACAAACGACTCGGAGCGTCAAAGCAAGACAAGAGCAGGACCAAACGACTTTCTTCATAAAATTCTGAGCTCAAACTTTCCGCACTCATTAGAATATCAAAAAGCACAACCTTGATATCTTTGCCTAATCCAATGAACTGAATTGTGAATGTTGAGAATATAATTAAGTAAACAAAAGTGTGTTGTATCTAACAACTTAGACTTCAAATGAGATGGTGACGTGCTTTAACATGATATCAGAGCATACAGAGATCCTAGATTCGAGTCTCACCACACTCGTTATGAGAAAGAATTTCCATGTGCTTGACCCATGAAAAAAAAAATCAAGGTCGCATGTACATGAGGAGACATGTTGAGAATATAATTTAGTATATAAAAGTTTGTTCTCTCTAACAATTTAAGCTTGTTGATGAGATGAGAAATTTAAAAATCTCATAGCACCCTCAGTTAAATAAGTTTGTGCCCTCATGTAGGACTAAAATGCTCAATTAGTTGGAGGCCTAAGTTTACAAAGCTAAAAAGAGGTTAGGAGATGGGATACTAAGAGGTAAAAGTATTCAGATGTATCATATCCCTTTGAAGGAGGTACCCACTTTTCTTTCCACGTGATATGTTATGAGAAAAGGACATCCCAAAGTAGAAAAATGTTATCATGTGAATCCAATGGTAAAATTAGGAAAAATACTATGAATTGAAGCATGAGACTCAATAATCAAGACAGTGGATGTTAGCAACTACAACAGGAACATGATGAGAATTATGCAAAAGTTATTGGTGACATCAAGAAAAGAAAAGAGAGGTTCCGTAGTTATTAACGGAGAAGAGCCTAAATTACCCTTCAAGTATTGGAAATGGTACAAATATACCCTTCTACCACCTTTGAGATCTAAAATGCCCTTTTCATACACCTTTGAGATCTAAAATACCCTTCTCATCCACCTTTGGGCTCTATTTTGCCCTTTCCCTTAACAAACTCTTTAGGAAAAATGATTACGAATTTCATTTAATATTTAATAATATTTTATTTGTTAAAATTTTAATTAATCAAAACCTATTAACTCATAAACCCAATTCGGATCCCAGATTTAGCTCCTCTTCATTTTTTATCTCTCTATTTTTTCCAAGTTCTTATTTAGATTAGAGACATATGTCATAGATTTAATTTAATGATTGAGATTTAGTAAATTAAAAATAAGTCTTAATTATGATTAAAATAATTAATTACTTTCATATATTTACTTTCAAAATATTATTTTAATCTCACAATTTTAGTTGTACAAGATATCTTTCCTAAATATAAAAAAAATATTCTCACTTGCCTTGAGGCTTGAGTGAATTTTGTCCAGCATCATTTTTACTTTAATTCTTTCACTCAAATTATTTTTAGCCTAATTTTGGATGTTGGAAAGGAATTTCAATATTGGAAGAGAAGTTCTCCTGCTTTAAAAAAAATTACAACTAAAATTTAGTATAACTTTTTTCCTGTATTATAAATAATATAGCAATCAAATATTTAAAAATTTGACAAAATAAATAATAATATAATTAAAAATAGATTTAATGGCTAGAATTGTGGAATTGTCTTATATTTTGGAGTAAATAAATGAAAGTAATTAATTATTTTAATCATAAATAAGACTTATTTTTAATTTACTAAATCTTAGTCATTAAATTAAATCTATGACATGTGTCTTTAATCTAAATAAGAACTTGAAAAAATGAAGAGATGAGAAATGAAGGGAGCTAAATCTGGGATCCAAATTGGGTTTGTAAGTTAATACGTTTTGATTAATTAAAATTTCAACAAATAAAATATTATTACATATGAAATGAAAATCCTAATCATTTTTCCTAAATGGTTTGTTAAGGAAAAGGGCAAAACAGGGCACAAAGGTTGATGAGAAGGGTATTTTAGATCCCAAAGATGGATGAAAAGGGCATTTTAGAGCCCAAAGGTGGAAAGAGGGTATTTTTGTACCATTTCCAATGTAATTTAGGCCCTTCTCCGAGTTATTAATGAAAACCAGCTGCTTCCACCTTAGAAAACAAATGCCATCCCAAGAAAAGGAGAAATAGGCCATTCCTACTCAGCTAGAAATGGTATGCGATAACCATAACCTAAACCACCAAAATGGCCTTAATTACACGTAGTACACCATGGACAACAAGGAAAAAGGCTGTACACCTTATGAGGAGAACTCCTTTCAACAGTATCAAGGAAAGTTTACTAGCTGTGAGAAGATCCTCGAGGTTACTTCCTACCACAGTGCAGGCAACAGACATGAAAACAAAGTACTCATGCAAAAAAGGACAAGTACAAGTAGGTCAAAATCATCAAACTTACGGAAAAAACGTCAATAATTAGCATTCAGCCACACAGGTTATCCTAGAAGGAAGAACGTCTGAGGAAACAGACATTGAAATATAACTAGTCAAGAACAGGCATTAATTAAACTGGTGTTCCTGAAGACAATAGCTCGGATGAGCATACCAGCATACCTGTCTACGGCGAACTGTTCGCTTGGCAGATTCTCTATTAGCTAATACACGACGCATCCTTCGTTCTTCCTTCTCTGCCTGAAAATATGCTTTCAGTAAGAAAGTGGAACATCTAAGAAATAAGTATAAGAGACTGTAAATTTTCAGCACCTCAGTTAATTCCTGCCTTGATTTTCTGCTGGTAACTGGTGGATAATTTAAATCCAATACAAGACTTGTTTTAAGTTCAGATTCATATTCAGACTGAATGGTTATTTCTTGCTCATTTTCAGACTTTCTGGCTATTCCTTGCTCCTGTTATAAACAAGAGCACCGTTGAAGTCTGTTAAAAGATCGGGAAACAGAAATGCGAAAGAAATAATATCTGCTTAGACAGAAATGGCTTCAGGGGCACCTGTTACTATTTGCAGTACTGCCCAATAACCAATTTGGTCCCGAGGTAAGGAATAACCAGTTACGCCAAAAGATGCACACACGCCAAAAGATGCATACACGAAGATATGTAAATGAAAGTTAAACCTCAATGAATAGATTATGGTATTTGATAAAAGAACTCAATTTTATCTCTTCAAGAGTGATATGAAAAGTAAAATCCCGTCAACAGCTAAATTAAGCCCATATCAAAAAGGAAAAAAGAAAACTAACCTTTGTCTCCTAGACAACTGAGAAAACCCGCAATAGAGTAATTCAGCACGGACTGTCATATCTTAAACTAACATAGGAAACAATCCACAGTGTTCGACCTTAAAAAGCTAAATTGATAAATACACTAATCAATAAAGATGTTGCATCCAGATCAGACATTATGCTCACTCAATGCTGAAGAATGAGTCCATTTCCTACAGAAATAAAGAGACAATACTCATGAGAGTAGTCCCCTGTTCCTTTTTTTTCCCTCTCTTGATAATCCTCAACTCAATTAACTCAACTCATTCATAAGGGAATCACACTAAAGGTGTGTTTGCTACGGAGGAAAATATTTTCCAACTTTCCCATGTTTGATTCGGTCAAAAAATTTCAAGAACATTTTCTCAAGGAAAAACAAGTTTCTTCAAAATGAGACAAATGACTTTCTCGGTAGAAGTAGGGAAAACAAGTTCTAAAAGGGACATTTTATATTAATTGTCTCATCTCCACCCTCCAACCCACTCCACCTCCCACCCCTACCCCATGGAAAGGCTTGAATTCTAACCTTGTGTCAGGACCTACGGGCCAAGGGACAGTCTCAGGCGACGCCCGGATTTGAACTGGGAAAAAAATGTAGCCCCTACACTCACCCCAGGGGCAGATTTAGAGGGGCGGGAAGGTGTTCACCCGAATCCCCTCAGCAAGAAAATTACATTGTATATTGGGTCTTGGCAAAAAATCACACTGTATATATAGGGTAGATTTTCTGTGTTTATGTACATATATAAATTTCGAGTCCCTTGAACAACATGCAAAAGGTTAGCTCAGCGATCCAAGGCATTCAAAATGCAGCCCAACGTCAAAGGTTTGATTCACAGTGCTTAAATTATGTAAAATGCTTTGAGATAATATTTTCTGTTTACCTGCCAAACACCAGGAAATAAGTAAGAAACTCAACTCATTTATTTTCAATGAAAAAATATTTTGCTTCATAGAAAACACACCCTAAAACGATGCCATAATTACAGATGAACAGAGCTCGTACCTGAACTTCTGAGCACCGAAGTTTTGGCAATGCTTTTAATTAAAATTGGTACATTTGTCAGTGTAAAAAGATTTGGTACATCGTCAGTCAATAAATGAAAATTAAACACGTTTGAGAACGTACAAATATACATACACGAATATGGGCGGCTTTTACGCAGAGTTCAATTTCACCGGCGCCGGTGCCGTTTCGAGCCACGGGATGTGACAAAAAAGCCAACGCCTCCGCCGCTTCCCACTCACATTCCACCACTTCGCCGGAAAATCTATCGTCCGCCGCGCGTGACGGCGTCGTTTGGCATGTAACTTCGTAGTTCATGGGGAAGTTAAGGTTTAGTGAAGAGGAGAAAAGCAGAGAGCTTAAAATGGAAGAGGAGGAAGGGTGAGGAAGTGACACGTGTCCTGCCAGATCACTGGGACACGAATCACAACGTTGAAAGCCATGTATTGCTAAGTGACATGTGTTTCATGCAGACCATCGTAGATGGCATTTTTTGCTTATTTTAACCATCATAAATGGTGTGGGGGCAGAGTTGGATGAAGTCACTATTAGGTTTTGTGTTCGAACTTCGAATCCGGACATGTTCGGCAAGACCAGATTCATCAACAAACTTAGGTTTAATATTTACGTATATGGATTAGCAATCAACAGATGAACATTCTTTTACTGCAATATTCCCCTATTTGGTATAGACTAATTGGAGATCAGTGGTCTTGTTATCAATTTATCATGATCCACTGAGATTTAGGCATTTATTTACTTAAATTCATTTGATATATATATTATGAAAAATCATTAATTTTATATTTTTATCTGTCTCAATTTGTGTTGCATACTTTTTTATTTTAGTCTGCCCCAAAAAAAAATATCACTTTTCTATAATTAGAAATAATTTAGCTTTCATATTCTCTTTTTAACATTAATAAAATAATTTATAACCGTACAAATGATTAAGAAGTGTTTTAGACCACAAATTTTACAAGTCTTTTTTTCATTGTTGCAAGACTTTTCATTTATGCTAACAAGTTGTGTGATCGAGCTACTTGCAACCCTCAATCAGCTGTTTGTAAGTTATTTGCATGACCTACTTACAAGTTGTTTGGTTGTAATCAGTCAGACAACCTGCAAGTAGCTCAAACAAATAGCATCCAAATGAAGCTGTAAAAGTACTTAAATGAACATCCACAATATAATATATTTATAAGATATGACAATTTCTTTTCTTTCTTTCCTTTCTTTTTTTGATATCTGAGAAATTTGACAGATTCGAAACACATGGAAATATATAGCCTTCTTATTACCCTCTTCTCATCAACATAGATATGGCAGCATTCCAATCATAATGTGTGTTAACTTACACATGTTACATTCTTACTACTAAATCATAATTATGGGAGCAGGAGGTCCTATTACATTCTTGCTAATAAAAAGTAAGCTAACAGCAGGTTGGAAAACAGAAACAAGGGAGGACCAAAATGAAGTAACTCCTACTTTGCACTCACTGCAGCTTGTTTGCAGGAAAGATGGAAAATGACTAAGTGTTTACACAAACTTTGGTTCAGAAGCGTGTTACGTCACCATTGCACAAAACTGGTGAAGCACAAGTAGGTGATACAAGAGCACCAATCGGCCTAGGAGTTGATGATGCAGAACGAGGTCTTGGTGAGAGGTTCGTCAGTACCAAGGCCTGCTGCCTTAGTTCAGCCGGGTAATCAGCAATGCATCCAATTCTTGGACCTGCACCTGTTGACCATGCCAGGGAGAGTTGATGACCTAATTGATATGACTTTGATGACTTCTTCGAATTAATCCTTTGCAGTATTGCAGTTTTTGGCACCTCTGCTCTCGGGCTCTCAAGACCACCCGAGAGTGTTCTCTTATAGCTACTTGCCTTCTCAGCTTGTGGACTTTTCACTAATTCTGAGGAGAAGTCTTTTTCCTCTTCTTTCGGAAAATCAACATGAGGAGGGGATTCTGATATAGTTGAAAGTTCAGATACGGAGTGACTTTCAGATGATTGTGCCTCTTCATAGGTCTCATCATCTTCTTTTGCCTTTTTTATCTGATAACAGATAAAAATGAGAAGGATTAACTCAGTTCAGAATGAGCTAACTAATCACAACCATTAAAAAGTAAAATCATATGCAGATTAGAAGCGGCTGTTCATGATAATTGGGCCCAATAAGCATTGTCCCATTCCATCAAAGGGAAGCATTCATTAGATTAGATACCGTAGAATGGAACATGATAAGGAAAGAGGAAAAAAACATTACATTAGATCAGATTAGTTGGAATATGGTAAGGAAAGAGGAAATAGACCACGGTTACTAAGCATCTCAACCTGAAATGAACCAAAGCAATTATGTACTATGGATGTTCAGAGTTACAGGGGCATTTGAGGGACTTGAGAATCCTATACATAAGACTAGGCCAGGTAGCCGCAAGTAGGTGGTGATAGGCTTGACGGAACAACAGCTTAAGTCTCACTAAGATTTTGCTTTCTATTTATTTGGCATGGCCATTGTGCCTTCTCCTATATTAATTTCTAATTTATAAAAGTAAATGATCTAATGTTGGTGTTCCAAAACTTTACAGTAAGAAAGTAATCTAGAAGTTTAAAAGACTTGGAAATCACTAACCTCAACCTCATCCAGGTTGACTCCATTTTCCTTCAAAAATGATAAAAAGCTGTCAAGGCTGTCATCAGTTGGCCGATAATGCCCGCTATATGCTGAAATAGACTGAAAAGAATAAAATGTCAGAGCACAGCAGTGTGCAACCTAAACAATTTTCTCTTCGTAGAGCTTTCAATTCTCTATATGCAATTAAAAATTTCTGCAGAAGGTGGTATCTCGTTGAACATTAGTATATTAATGTGGAGCAGAAGTGTTTTTCAAATCCATAAGCATAACTAATGTTTCATAAAGCTGAGAAGAAATGACTCCTTCATTTCGGCAGACGTGCATTTAGATCTCGACATAGTTTCGAAGTCAGGCATATGTCTGAAGATAGTACAACGATATAACAGATATTTACCTTAAGTATCCCATCCTTTACCATTAGTCTTCCGGCAGCTAAAGTAGCCCCACCAGCTAGAAAGCTGGAATGATGAAATATTCCTTTCTTCTTCTGAAAGACATTAGAATAATAAACCTTTTGCGTTAACAGAGGAAAAACAATTTGCATGATAATCATCATAAAAGCATTTATGTAGTAACTTTTACCACTCACCTGGCCAGCATAGAGTCTCTTTGAGGTGCTCATTACAAAAATCCATTTTTCCCCTGGCAACCCATTGGTTGTATCAAGATAAGTTCCAGTTTGGTTATGAAGTATTTTCCCTTCAGCCACTACATATTCATAATGTTCTCTCTCTTGCTGATTACAGAAAGATAAGGGAGCAATTAGGAGCTGCATGGCGATATCAAACAATACGACTAAGGAAATTATGTAGAACTTACACCTTCACTTAGAAGACAAAGTACATACCCCCCCCCCCTTTCAAATTAAGGACAACAAGAACATGCACTAAAAGTAGAATTAATATTACATGGTATACGATAGAGCAAATCATATGTATCACTAAAGAGAAACCAACATCAGCGTATAGATATGAGAAGCCATTTGTATACTGATGCTAAACATCGTGATCTGCATGGCAATAAGTAACAAAAGTTTAGTACATACTGGTCCAAGATACTTAATACTTTGTTTCTGAAGCTTAGACCTCGGACATTCTTTGAGATCAAGCTTCTTGCCATCTCCAAGATCTAACCTGCACATGTTCCAGAAATTTTGTTACTCCAGACTATTTCAAACAAGTAACTTCATAAATCATGTTGCATTATCCATATTGTACAAAAACTGCAGTCAAATGTAAACAGAACCCAACAATGCGCAATGTGATTTCATACTGAAGTAGCACAAGATTAGTCAGCCGCCCATGCAGTAAATTAACGCCTCAACTTCCTGTACATAGTAGAACTGTAATACATGGAATAGTCATTAATTCCCAAATACGTTTGCATTTATGTTGTTTTATCTTATCAATGCAAATGCAAATCAAACAAACAGTTACACTATTTCTTAAAATATTATTCGTTTTATTAGGACTAGTATCAATTTCAGGAGCATTTCTCTTTTGTAATTTTTTCTAGAACCTTATTCAAAAAAAGTCTAAAGGGTATTGATTTTTTTCTCCAAGAATTATCACAATGCCCTTTGTAATGACTAATGATCAAGGCTAGTCATCAAATTTAACCATTCTAAAAAAGAAAAAAGAAAAAAATTTGCAACAGTTCCTAAAAAGCAAGACGAGAAAAAAAACAGAAGCAGTAAAAATAAGCACAAAACTGCCCTTTCGATCCAAAATCTAAAGCATAGAGCTGTCATCCCTCATTATTTACCACCTCAAAATATACCAAAAACTTTGTGATGTACCGAATTCCAGCATGCAGCTTTCTTACCAAAAGAAAAAGGGCTGGCCAGCATCAGTTTTACACCACTCCTCATAGTACATATGCAAGTTGTGCCCATAACGGTGGCGTGGGTCAATCTACAGTAACCACAAAACCAAGATCAGAAAAATACAAATATCAATAATGTTAATGGGGCACACTTCAAATAAAGCAGCAGTGGGAAGTGACTCACTGCCTCAATCCAATGCTGAAAAGCTAGTTTCTGGGCTTTTCCATCTCTAGACAATCCCTTACCAACCTGGCCAAAACGTAAATAGAATCAGACTTGTCTTTGTTTTGTGAATAGGAGGGGTGTCACTTGTCAAATTTCCATCAAAGAATACATCCATTTGACGAGTTGATTTAGAATTAACCTTCAAAAGTTTTGGCTGATTTGAGCTAAGAAAATTGTCAAAATCTACTCCCTTCGTCCGAATTTATGTGGCACCTTTAGCTTCATAATTGCCAATTTAACTAATCTTTGAAGCTAAACTGAATTAGATCAATTCAAGCAGACATTACCCCTATCTTGTGGGGGTGGAGAGATTGTTTCCCATCCTCGGTTCAAGGAAATTTAGATATTCAAAATCTATACGAGAAGTATTATAGGTTGCAATTTCTCACGTCAATATAATAAAAAATACATTATAAAACATCGGTCAAAATTTACATAATTTTAATCTCGAAAAACAAAAAAACTCACATAAATTAAGAGAAAGAAATAGCTTTTTACATGGAATAATTTTCTTATCTGATTTGGTGGGTATTAAACTTCCTCACTAATAATTTTTTTAAAAGAGTTCTTTTTTTCCTTCTCTTTTTGGGCTTGGCTTGTTGTGTATTTTTCTCTTTCTATTCACTTTCTATAGAAAAGTCACCAATTTTGTTCTTTTGCTGTGTATTATGCATAATTTTAATCAATTCTTTTTTTTATCCATAAAGTAAAGAACATTTTATATGAGATTTAGTGTACCTAATCTGCACTTCCAAAGACATTCTCTATCAAAGAAATTGTTTTTTTAATTAGTTCTCTGACAAAAGAAATTATTAAAAAACAAATAAATGATTAAAAAAAATTGTGTGGATACCTTGGAAGCATTTAAAGTGATACGATTCCACCGTGAAGCCGCCGTCTCCGGTTGGGGAACGTTGAAGAATGAAATTGTACTGTGATTCAATCGAGCATAATCTATTGCTTGCCACCTTCAAAATAATAACATTAACAACAACAATAAGAAAGAAGAGTTAATAATAAAAACACAGTATTTCGATTTTTCGAGATTCATCCGCGAACTATTATCAAAACACTACTCAACTATCAATTGCTCCATTTTCGTACCTGAAACTATCCTTGGCATAGGAAAAAGGAAAGGTGTCTTTTTTTATAAATAGCAAGTGATAGTCCAGTTAAGAAACTCGCAAGCATGATAATTCAAATATGAAACTCAAAAAAAATCAAAATAATTTAGGTGTTTTTTTATTATTAACTCCAAAAGATACACCCTATATCCCTGTGGCACAGTTTGAATTTCGAAAGCAAAACAGTTTAATTGTGATTGTAAATTCGAACATAGAATCATTAATTTTTCTGAAATAAAATTGATATATTTGAAAACTATATATGGCAAATATTATTGTAAAAATACATTTACTTGGAATTTCGAAATTCAAAAAATGACACATAAATTGAAACGGAGGTAGTAATAAAATACTAAGTAAAGAGAAAACAAACCAGAGTTCTTCGGCAACCAAAGCAGAGTCTGCTAACATGCGCCGGGTGCGGTAACTCCGGTAAACCTTCTGCACTGTCATTGCGGCTTTCGCATGACGTGTCGTCGGCATATCCGCCGGAATCTGGTCTCCGGCGGAGTTAGGCCACTGGCATTTCCGGCCATTAGCAATATTGGTGTCTAAAAAGGAGTTAATAGGAGACTGGGAGTTGAGATCGAAACAGGACGGAGGGTGAGTTTCGAATTCCATTGAAAAAAAATGTGGAAAATTGAAATGAATGGACGCTTTCCTCGTGGCTAGTAGAATGAGTTATATATAGTGGCAGTGGTCAAAGTTTCTGGGAATTTTCCCCGTAAGAGCGAAGTTCAATAGACTCGGAATACTAAAAATAGTTGTTCCATATTACTTGATGATCTTATTAAATAAAAAAAATATTAATTAATTTTTTCTCATATTATTCTTGCAATTAATTCTTTTTTAAAGTGCTTATATTTGTTTGTAAAATTTCAAAAAAAAGAAGAAGAATAAATTAGTAAAATAATTTTTTATTTATGATTTCTTATAAAAAATTGGACTGAGGGAGTAAGTGCAATTGAGGCACATATTTATCATAACCATAAAACATGTTTGAAGTGATTTTGACGATCTTTAAAATATCAGCACCTTTTATTTGCCAAAAAAAAAAAATACTTCCTCCGTCCTCCGTCTCATTTTATATGAGTTACTTTGACTTCGCACGAACTTTAAGAAAGAAAAGAAAGACTTTTGAAACTTGTGGTCTAAAATGAGTCTTAGATGTTTGTGTGGTTGTAAATCATTTCATTAAGGTAAAATAGGCATTTAAAAGTTAAATTGTTATTAAATATAGAAATGTGTTATTTTTTTGGGATTGACTAAAAATGAGAATGAGTCATATAAAGTGGGACAGAGGGAGTATTGTTTTCTTCGTTTTATTTTACTTTATTAAAGATGATTTAACTAATTTTTAGAGCTAGATTGAAGTAGATTAATTTAATATTTTAAATTTAACATTTAGATATCTAAAAACTATACAAAAAAATATTACTGTATAAATTGCAATCATTCTCATATTAATATGATATGATTGAAAAAACCATCCTAAAAAATTGGTCAAAATCATATAATTTGATTCTCGAGGAGCGAAACTTAACAAGTAAAAAAAATGAAAGAAATATATTCATTATAATTTTTTTGTTTGATTTTAACTTAACACAAACTTTAAGAAAGAACATTTTTGAATTTTGAAGTAAAGGTAGGTCTGCGTACATTCTATTCTCTCCAAATCCCATTTTATAGGAATACAACTGGTATGTTGTTGTTGTCGCTATTGAAAGAGCATTTTTGAATTTCGGGGTTTTAAATTAAAGATATATTGAATGTATCAAAATATCATTTAATTTTGTGATCTTAAATATGTTAGGTCAAAAGTTGAAATTAAAGGGTTAACAAAAAAACATTAGCTTTGAAATGGATTATAATAAAAGTAAGACAAACAAATTGAAATGGAGTAATAACAATAATAATATTAGTGTGAAATATTTGATATTTTTCTAGTTCAATTTATGTATGCAATGATATTTGATTAGACACGATTTTGTTTTAAAAAATTAAAAATATTTGAAGCATGTTATAAAATTTGTATGGCTATATAAAAGCATGTCATAAAGAGTCGAGTGATAAATTTAAAAATAAAATACCTCAAAAATATGTCTTTAAAAATGTCCCACAAATTAAAACAAAGTTTCACAAAGAATAATAAATGGTAAACTATTTATTCTTTTCGATTCATAAATTGTATACTCAATGCAAATTAATAAAAATGTTCATATCAGGTCATTTCAAATATACTCGCTCTGTTCAATAATACTTGTCCACTATTAACTTGGCATACATGTTAAGAAATAATAAATAATAGTATTAATTTTATTATATCACCCTTTGAATATAATTATTTTAATGCTTTGAAAGATGTATTGGTAATGCTATAATTAATAACTAAGGGTAAAATAGGTAGAAATATATAAATTAACCATTGATTTTCCAAATTGGACAAATATTATTAGACATTTATTTTTAATAATATGGACAAATATTATTAAACAGATTGAGTAATACAGTGAAAAAGTATACATGTATCTGGTTGATTTTAGGCCTGATTTAGAAAAAAAAAACTAGTGAAAAATAATTCAAATGCACACTCGAGGAATACTAATCAACGCATGTACTCTCTTTGTTTTAGTTTATATGACTCACTTTCTTTTTTAATCAGTTTCAAAAAGAATGACATATTTTTATATTTAGCAAGAATTTAACTTTTAAATGCCTATTTTACCCTTAATGAAATGATTTATAGCCACTCAAACATCTATGACTTATTTTAGATTACAAATTTCAAAAGTCTTTTTTTATTTCTTAAACTCCGTGTCAAGTCAAACTAACTAATATAAAATGGGACGAGGAGTATTAGTTTTGGATTCAACTAATTAATTTAGATTTACGTTAGAAAATAACACTTCATGGGTGAAATGTTTTGTACCAAAAACGATTTTATTTTCATATTCGAACTTGAAGTTTTAATTAAGAATGAAAAGGTACTTATCTCCCTCATAACCATTTTGATGATACCATTAACATTATAGTTGTGTTCAATACGAAGGAAAATATTTTCAGAAAAAGTAGGATTTCTTACTTAATTTTTTGTGTTCGATACGTAAGCAAAGAATATTAATTTAAAGATATTTGCATATAATTTAGACAACTACGTACTATGAGAAGTGGGAATGGAGTAGAGTGTGGGAATCGATGGTCGCTATTGGCTACGGAGGTCGGATAAAAATGAAGTATATTGAAAAGTGGAGAGAATATCCCTTCTGAAATTTATTTTCAAACTCTACTTTTGCTAGAAAAATTATTTTCTTATTTTTTAAAAATATTTTTAAAAATATTTAGACTAATCAAACATGATAAAAATGAAACATATTTTCTTACCAAACACATCCAAATTATCGTCAAATGTTTCACATCCATGGAAAATTAATGTATCATGTTTCCACACGTGCAAAGTTACTCATTTGTGAATTTGGAAAATCATGAAGAAGAAAAACAACAAAGAAGGCTAACAGTTTTATTATTGGATTCAATTGACTCGTCTACCAACCACCACTTCCATATACCCTTCTTCAAATTAAGGTCAAGTCTAGCAACATTAATTAACAAAATTAGCTAAAATCAAAAAAAAAAAAAAAACTTTTTCTTCGTTTCAAGTTAGTTGTCATATTTTACTTCCTGAAAGTCAAACTATTTAAACTTTGATCATCTTTTTAAAATATCTTTTCTTATCAAATGGATATGAGAAAAAGTTGTAATTTGTAGTACTTTTCATAGAGTTTTTGAATATTCTAATTTTAATTGTATAATTTAATTTATTTTTGAAAATTAGTCAAGCGGTCTTTTGAAAAGCGAAACCTGACAACTAATTTGGTACGGAAAGGGTATTATTTACTATATATATTTTTTTTAATCAAATTGACATGGAAAAAGTGGCAACATATAGTACTTTTCATAGAGTTTTTAGATATCCAATTTTTAATTGTATAATTCAATTTAACTTCAAAAATTAGTCAAGTTGACTTTTGAGAAGCGATACATGACAACTAAAATTTGATACATAGAGTAGTATTATTTACAAATTTTTTCATCAAATTGACATGAGAAAAGCCGCAACATGTAGTACTTTTTGTAAAAAATTTAAACATCCAAATTTTAATTATATAATTCAATTTAATTTTGAAAAATAGTCAAGTTGAATTTGAGAGTCGAAACATGAAAAATATAATTTAACTTCAAAGATTAGTCAAGTTAACTTTTGAAAAGCAAAACATGATAACTAATTTGAAACAGAAAAATATTATATTATTTATAATTCTACTTTTTTTTTGTGCAAATAAACAATGAGCACTTGTTAGAGTTCTCACTACTATACAAGATAATTCAAAAAGAGCCAGCAAGCAAGTCGTTTCTTGAGTTCTTCCATTTTTGCTTGCTTTACCAACTTATTACTATTTGTTTATTTATTATAACAAGGAAAATTAGGTGTATAATAATTATTTCCAATTAACATTTGTGAACACAAGTTGTTAAATTTTTTTTTTTTGTCAAGCATACACCTCTATCGAAACTACATATAACTAAATGCTATAATAAAATAGTAATCGTTAGATGAACTACTAATTTTGATTCAAAGAAAGATGGTACATATAACTAAGCCGTGAACAAACAAATATCATACTATAAAATTTGAATGAGTTTGATCTATAGTCATTAAAATCTCCTAAAACAATGTATTAATTAACTCATCGATGTATTTCAAAGGCTCAAAAGGCTAGTTTGGTCAATGACTCAAATTTTAGAAAAAATGTCTGGACATAACTAACTCAAATTAAGTGTTTATTTATCAAATTGACTCATTATTTCAACTTCAAACTTAAAATATAGAATTTGAAAAATAGGTTTTAAGAGTTTTTCAAAATTTTCAAGTTTTCACTCATAAAATTTAAATGGTACTTTTCTGTCCAAATATGACTTTAACTTCCAAATATTTTTTTCCAACGACTTCAACTTTTTTTTTTTGAAATCTCAACCAAACTATGTCCGGCCACCTAATTAATCTTTTGTCATTAGATATGATGATCTTACACCATTTTTTTGTTGAATATTAACTCAAGTAAGTGTTTATTTAGCAAATTGACTCATTATTTCGACATTAAACTTGAAATAGAGAATCTGAAAAATAAGTTTTAAAAGTTTTTCAAAATCTTCAAGTTTTCATTGACAAAACTTTAATTGTGCTTTCATGTCCAAATGTCCAACTTTAACTTCTAAATATCTTTTCTCAATAACTTTAACTTTAGATGCTACCTTTTTTAAAATCTCAACCAACTTATGTCCAGACACCTAAATCTTTTGGCATTAGATATTATGATGAGTTAATATCCCAAATGGTCACTCAACTAAGGAATCTTTACTCAGAAAGTCACTCAACTAACAATTATTTTCTCAGAAAGTCACTCAACTTTGATTTTTACTTCAAAAGTCACTCAACTATAGATGTTTTACTTACAAAGTCACTCAACCTATTTAATTAATTTTTTCATTAAAATATGCTAATATGAAATTTTTATTTAAAACCAAAATTCAAAGAAATAAAAGAATATCCATTTAAAATTTTAAAATAAAAGAATAAAAAAAAATTAGAGTTGAATTTTAGTTTAAATAAAAAGTAAAAGAGATAATAAAATAATAAATATATAAAATAAATATGACAATAAATTATTATTTTTCTAAACAACAAATATTGAACCTCCTTAAATTTTCATTTGCTTATTTTTTTAAAATAAAAATTATGAATATTATTAATTACACTATTTAAAAATATTATATCAACAAATATTAGGATATTTTTTTAAAAAAAAAAATAAACAATCAAAAATTTAAGGAGGTTCAATATATTTCTTGTTAGAAAAAATATATATTTGTTGACATATTTATTTTATATATTTATTATTTTGTTATCTCTTTTACTTATTATTTAAGACAAAATTCAACTCTATTTTTTTTTATTCTTTTATTTTCAAAATTTAAATGGATATTCTTTTATTTCTTTGAATTTTGATTTTAAATGAAAATTTCATATTAGCATATTTTAATGAAAAAATTAATTAAATAGGTTGAGTGATTTTGTAAGTAAAATATCTATAGTTGAGTGACTTTTGAAGTAAAAATCAAAGTTGAGTGACTTTCTGAGAAAATAATTGTTAGTTGAGTGGCTTTCTGAGTAAAAACTCCTTAGTTAAGTGACCATTTAGATATTAACTCTATTATGATTTATGATGATCTTATATCATTTTATTGTTGAATATTTGGAAAGGTAAAATAAAAGAATGAAAAAAGAAGAAGAGAGGAGGTGGGTGGGGTGGGGTGGGGTGAGCTACATGTGTACCTTCTAATTACAGAAAGTTACAAAATTAATTGACCCAATGGAATATACCAAGTCAAGTCTTTCAGAAAAAAAACAAAAAACAAAAAACAATAAAAGAACAAGTCTCTATCTAGAAATAAAAAGTTGTGGTCAAGCCTAGTGGGAAAAAGAAATGTTTGAATTCTACATTGCATGTTCCTTTTAATTATTATAAAACTACCATTCTATTTAGATTATTTATTCCACATTTTCTTATTTATGTTGGGAGCATTATCTCCATAAATGGGTCATACAATGCACAAATTCAATTTTAATCAGGTTTTATTATAGCTATCGAATATCGAGCAGGAAAAAAATAATCTTGTGAAGTAGATGTTGAAACTTTATTTAAATAAAATCTATCTATATATATATATAAAGGAGGGTTCTAGACAAGGTGATGTGGCACCTCTCTATGACCACCATTCCTATTTATCTTTTTTCTCCTTTTTTTTTTTTTTTTTCATTTTTCCTTATTTTTATGCTTCAAAAACAACACTAGGAAAGAAGATAAAAGATAGAAATTGTCTTGCTGTAATTTATTATACATGAATTATAACATTTATTAGCAACAATCATCAAGTGAGAAATAAATATATGTTGAAAACGTGTGTGAGAAGAGCAAAAGTCATTGGAATATTTATTATATAAGGAGACTATGTAGTGCTGCAATTTGCAATATTTACTTTTACTTGTCCGTGAACAATTCAATATTTCATCATTTTGCTTCATTCATTGGTTGATCCAAGAATTGTTGACAACCACCATGCATTTTGGTTTGAAAAAGGTAAGATATATGTCGATTTTAATAATTTTGTTTCTAATTTATATATTTTAAACTAAGTTTAGAATTTTCTAAACTCTAAAATGAAGATTTTCATTTCATCGCTCTAATTTTTGATCAATTTATTTACAATTTTTAAATTTTATTATGTTGTTGTCCCAACCTAGATGTATATATATGTTTGTTAAGCGTGAAAAATGGAGAAAATGGAGATCTCGTCCTAAAGTTCTTGAATATTTCTTAGATGTCTACTCACTTAAGACCGTTCATGATCTCCACTTTACTCCTATTACATTCCTTTTGACTCGCAATCACAATAGATGTACATGCGAATAGTTGAGTTAGACATGGGATAATGTGAATTCAAAATTACTTAATAATTCTTCACCTTCCTAAATTCTAACTTTCTTTTACTTTTTCTCCCCTTTTAGGCATATTATTATGAAAGTGAAGTCTCAATCATTACTTAATAATTCTTCATATAGCTAAATAAATAGTGTTAAATGTCTCAATTACTATTTTTCTATTTTTATTATTGCAGGAGAAAGTGGAGTCTCAATTATCATAATTACTACCAATAAATTTTTGTAATTGTTTTTACTTTGTGTATGTATGAGATTGTAATATTTTTTTTTTTGCTTTTCTATGTTTTTTTTTAAGGTGCCCTCTTCGGAGGTCTTCAGGCTAACAAACATATAATTTGTTTATAATTTCTTTTGTTGTGCTATTTATTTGTATTTATAAAAGGACATTTTCTTATTAGAAACATGTCTTTTAGCTAATATGAAGGGATTAATGTATATTAAAAAGGATATTTTCTTAATAGAAGCATGTATTTTGGCTAATATGAAGGGATTAATGCTATACTTTGTTTTACTTACTTATCAATAATGAAAAGAATTTAACATAAAATATATAATTCTTCCATTTCAAAATTAGATAAATAAATTGAGACAGAGGAAGTATGTATATTTCCTTTAACATAAAATTGATAGGTAATTGTGCAAAAAAAATGTGAATATAACTTTTCTCATTAAGATATAAATTTTACAACAAATTATTTCTTCTCTTTGAATATATCTACTTTTCTTGTAACGAGTCTTAGGTGATGAAAAGCTAGAGAAAATATAGAATAAATCGATAATTAAATGGATTAAAACTTAAAATCTAACTCTTTTGATTCGGGGACTATAATATTCAAAATTATTTTCAGTATCTTAATAGTATAAATAATTTTTTTAATGTAATGAGGTGGTTTTACATTATCGCGCGAAGCGCGGATGAGTTCACTAGTTAATAATAAGTATTTAAAAAGAAAAGGCATCATTTATGGGTCATTTCATTCTTTGGTTACTATTAGTTTTATTTAAATCGATCTTTTTGTGATTTTTAATATAACTTTTACAGATTATCTTTCTTTATAACATTCTCCAAAAATTCTTTTCTTCTCCAAATTTCTGCTCCCAAAAGATCAAGTTCAAGTTCAAGTTCTTTCAAATAAAATTTCTTCACTATTTGTTTAGTGTAGAAATTTATAGATTTGTCATATTCACTAAAATTATTTGCGGACAATCACATAACAATCTCATAGAAGAGAGGGAACAAATATCATTTTTAGGAAAATAGTTCGCCAGTGTTCAAGTCTTCAATTATGTGTTTATTGTTCATATTGTCGAACCTTCGTCTTTTTGTTCTTCATATATTTTTTGTTTACTTGGTATATATTTACCAACAGTAAATTGGTCTCTAACCACTCTTATCAATGTTGTCCTTTTAGTTCATTGTTTGTTTTTTTTAAAAAAAAATTGTTAGAAATATGACATAGCTCTATAAAATGTTTCAAATTTCGAGTTATTAAACTAATCCAGATATTCTAAGATAATTAATGGATCTCTTTTCAAGATTTTAGCCAATATTGTTTGCCCATTCTTAGCAACCATGTACATATTTAGAGAGTAATTAATTATACATTCAGTCAATTATGTCAACTGCCATGAAAAGAAAATAATACGTGAAAGATAATATCAGTAATGTACATTGTATTGAATAAATATCCCGAATATTTTCGAATTAACGAGGGAACCTCTAACCTGGACTAGTTCGAAGGAAGCCTCATTCAATGGGTAAACAGTGCATGAGGTGGAACATCAATTGTCATGCAAAGTTTATTGATTGTACTACTTTGGTATATCGTAATAATGGAAAGTGAAAATCATTTCGTTTATGAGATTGCTTCACACTTCGTGCGTGGTGTTTATATCTCTTGCCTATCAAAGTTTTATTCAAAAACTTCGTTCGGGAACTAGTAAGAAAATTAAAGAATTTCACGTGGTGCAACAGTTGTATTCTTCCATACCAACTTAATTGTCGAACGCTACTATTGACATAACAACTAGTACACAATAGGATTGGTCTTAATTCAGTCCTCTCGTACAATTCATTAAAGGGTAAAACACTTTCATTAAGATTTTTTTCATTTGAGGATGTGAACGGGAGAGCTCAAGTTAAGAAATTAGGAAAAATCATATCCATCCCAACACCAAATTTAGTGGTATTTCTTTTAATTAATAATGAATCAAATATTATGATAGTAACCTCAATTGTTTTTGTGGAGTCTTTAAAAACTGTCAAAAATCTAAATTTATGATACTTTCTCTGTCCCAATTTATATGGCACTTTTCGTTTCTCGATAATCAAATAGATAAAATTTGATCATGAATTTGGGCATGAAATCTTCAAGTTTTTTTGAAATATAAAATTTATATAATTAGAAATTACATAAAAAGTAGTATAACTCACAATAATTGATAATTCAAAGTATTTGAAAAATATATGAAAAAACTACGGTCAAAGACAAAATTGTTTAAATCTCGAAATTAGGTGCCACATAAATTGAGACGGAGGGAGTAATATTTATTTACTACAAAAGTTGAGGGTAACGTTTACATCTTCAGAAGGAACTTCATTACGTGAATGAATACTTAAAGGGTTGATGTTGAAATAAACGTTCTTAAAATAGGACGAAATGTTTGGTTTTCGAAACTTAAGGGACCCAAAACGACACTTATTGGACTCATATCTTCTTTTCCATTTCTCCCACATCGACCAAATAGAGAGCTTTACAGCACGATAAGAACCCTATGGAAGCAATGGAGTACGTCCCTTCGGGGACATCCGATAAAATTGGAACGATACAGAGAAGATTAGCATGGCCCCTGCGCAAGGATGACACGCACAAATCGAGAAATGGTCCAAGTTTTTTTGCCGTTTCTGCCCGCTCCCTAGTTTAATTTTTTTTTAAATCCTGATATTACTATTATTGTAAAATTCACTCATGTTACATCTGAAACATTTATGAATATGAGCAATTTAAGTATATTTCACTAATCTACTCTCCTATATTTCACTAATCTACTCTCCAGTGCATGGTCTTTTCTGTTTCTTCTTTTTGAAAGTAAATAAATTTTGTGGAAAAGTTGAAAGGATCATTCTTGTGGTCCTGTATTGCAAGAGTTAAGTATAAGGTCAGCTTATTGAGGACATGATCTTAGATAGGTGGTTGTGGAGGACACAGATAAGGGTAGAAGGTTAGTAGGTAGAAGTGCGTTGGCTTGCTGTCTGTCCATACTAGTAGTCGTACTATTGCTTCTGCAGTTTCTTGTCCTTCGATTTTGCTACTATATGTTGTTTCTTGTACTTCGACTATCGTATTATTTTGTTGTAGTACTGTTATGTTACTATCTGCCATTTCGTACTTCCGTTACTTCTTTGTTTGGATTGCTTTGGACTGTTTTTCCTTGAGCCGAGGGTTTGTGGGACTACACTGGTATGTTGTTGTTGTCGTCTCTTGTACCAATGATATCTATACACAGTTCTACAATATAGATTTAGTTTCTTGATACTTGTATTTCACTATTTTTAAACTGGACACGTAAATGAATGCTGGTGTGATATAGCTTTTTTGGGGCCTTTTGGGTGGTGGACAGGATATGGTGAGATTTAACATTATTGGATGGTGAGGGGATTATGTTCCTTTTCCTTGGAGAAATGTTTAAGTTGATTTTAGTTCTCCAGCTCTAAGGATGTGGTGTAGAAAACTGTACATATGGAGCAAAAGCCAAAATATATCCCATCTCTAGTCTGGGGATTGTTATGGATGCAATAGGTACTCTAGTGAAATAGTTGAGGTGCGTTTAAGCTGGCTCGAACACCATCGTCATTTTACTAGTCATCAAAGGTGTATTACATCATCAAAGAATTAACAATTACGCATGACTACAAGGTATCCCACATAAACTTATCCTATATATGGGGAACTCTAATCCAATTTCAAGTCCAAATCCCACACATCAAAAATAATCCAAAGCACTTATATCTGTTGTTCTTCATTATCCAACCGTCTATCTGCTACCAAAATGATCATGTTGAATACAGTTGCTTGTTTTCTATTCAGAATCAACAATTGTTTGTAGATTCATTCTACTATCAATGAATAAGGTCCTAGGGTTGTTCGAATAATATAATACATGGTTCTTTGGTATGCTCAATTGTTAGTATAGCACCTAAAGATATGTGAAGGATGTTAAGACAAGGTACATGTATTGTTGTTTGTTAATGTTTGTTCATCTTGGAGTGTTTCCTAAACTGCTTTTCCGCCCCTTTTTGTTTAATCAGATCTGACATTAGTTGTACAAAAAGATAGTTATGATTCTTTGCCGGAGTCCTCGACATTTAGGTTCATTGGCTTTCAACAGATGATGTTTCTCTCCTTCCTTGTAATGTCGCTGCATATAAATAATTATGCAGTTCGTGGGATCTATCTCTGAGATGGTGGAACAAGTAGTGATTACTTATATAAATTGAGATGGACAAAATTATTATATTTAAACTAGTAAATATGTCATTAATTATATGATCCAACAATTTAATAATACTTCCTCTATGTAACCCAAAACTTAGCTTAGTAGCATTTGATTCTAGTCTGAACCTTTAGCTTGTAAGAGGTGTTGGCAAAAAAATAATAATTCAAATGTTGCTTGATAAGGAATCTGTCCCACAAGATTGTTGTGGTCCAGGACAAGGCTCTCGAGGTTAACACAATGTGATAGATTAACTGGAATTTCCCCTGTTAGATAGTCATTGTTGCATAGCGCACTTAATAAGTGCGCTATTGTAAAAAATAAAATAAAATTCGAGTAACGGATTTTAACGGGGATCGTCAGTCAAGTCTCGTATAGCGCACTAAATTAGTGCGCTATCCCTATTTTGGTCACTTTTTTAAAACACCACATAGTCCGTCACTTCTGGGATTTTATCCCTACTTTGGTTCTGCACTCCAAAAATAATGGGTTTAGGAATTATAATAAAGAAAAAAGTTCTTTTTTTTGTTAAGGGTTAATGGGGAGAATAAATAATAGGTATTGAAATTTGGAATTTTTGGGGGGAGAGATTTAATCACAAAGTAAAGTGGGAGTGGAGATTAAAGAATAAAAAAAAGTAAGTAAATAAATAAAATTATGTGGACTTAATACCTGAATAGTTGGAACTTAAAACTTGTAAAGATACATTGACACAGTAGGTTGCTTTGAAAAATAAAAAAGAAGCACTGCTACAGAGAGGCACGCGCGAAGAGAGCCCAAGGGGGTGTTACGACCAGTTGCTTCAAACAGGCCGATGTAATTTGGGGGGTCCTTTTATAATATATCATAGTTTTAAAAGGTAATATACATATATATACAGAGTTTTTTCCGAAGTTATCGGGTGCACGTGCACCTCCACCTAATAGGCTGGGTCCGCCCCTGTTTGTGGGAATATACTGGGTATGTTGTTGTTATTGTTGCCTTTGGCATGTCACTCTGTAGCGGCAAGCAAAGTTGAGGACGTAGAACAACAATCTTATGTAATGAATGTTTTGTGGAAGATAGAATTATAGTGACTGATGGATGGGTTGGTCATTTGTAGGGCAACAACATAATGGTTATTCATGCTTATACTCATTCACATTGGTGCATCATGTTATGCCCCGTGGGGGGAAATGATTTTCTAGCTCATTACAAAAGTTTTTTAGTTTTATGACCTTTTTACAAGAGATTTTCATTGTTTACACATAGGGAAAAGACATCAAATCCACCATGAACTATACCCGAAAAGTCGAAGACACACTCAAACTATCATCGCGACCTAAAACACACCTGTGCTACTTAAAAGTGAAATTTTTTTCACCTTATAAAGTGTTATACCACTTTCATTAGGTAATGTGTTCCACACGCGCACGCCACATCAGCGCCACGTCAGTATCATACAAAAAATATAATAAATTTATTATTTTCACTACTTTTTCTTATTTCTTTTTAATTAAACTTTTTTCTTTTTCTTTTCTTCTACACCCATCACAAAACCTCCATTGTTATGGAAGACATCACCATAGACAAACCCAAATCATCAATTATTTAGCACCATCAACTTTACCATCCATCAATAAAGCTGCCATTATTATCTATCGTTAACCTTTTTTGTCTCCTTCATTTATTTTCTGGCGAGATAAAAGATCTTTTTTTTAGAGTGAAGAAAAAGAGATGTGTCACAAATCTAGGTGATATGTGTGTGTGTGAGAGAGAGACAAATAAAGAGAGAGAGAAGCTTAAGGGCTGAAAAATCAACAATGGAGTAAGAAGAAAAATAGAATTGATGAATAAATTTAATCATAGAGAATTGGATGAAAAAAATGAAATAGAAGAGGACAATGTGTAGAAAGTAATTGCATGAAGAAGAAGAGGCGTGGGTGGAAGGCTGTGAAGAAGATGTGTGGGTGGGGGACTATGAAGAAGAAGATGTGTGGGTGTGAAGAAGAAGATGAGTGGGTCGGGGGAGGATTTTAATTTTCTATTTTTTTTTGCCTTAATTTTTGACTCAGATGCGTTTACTTTATATTTTAATTAATTATTTTTGTCACGTCAGTTTTAGGGGTATATAAATTCAATTTTATATAGCAGAAGTGTGTAATAGGTCACTTCAATAGTTTAGGTATGTCTTCGACATTTCGGCTATAATTTAAAGTGATTTTGATGCTTTTTTCCCTTTACACATAAGAAATTTTATTTTTACATATAAGAGATCTGAAAAAGACACTTACTTAATTTCAAATTGTAAAGAGATTTTTTTACCCATTTCCTCTGCCCCGTGCAGCTGGGCCTTTTGCTATTCGCTTTAAGGTGGAAATGTAAAAATATCTTTTTAAAATCTTTATAATAATCTTATTGGTTTTTATTTGTTTATTTTTATCCATAGATTATAAAAAATCATAAAGAAAGATGTAATGAATAAATTCAAATTATTACGCGTTAGACTTTTTTAATGTTAGAATAAGCATTATTCGCTTATAGAAATTGGGATCAACTGATACAAGGCCTAGGACTAGAAGTGATCTTATAAACCAAAAGCTTTCATGAAAAAAATTCTCAAAAACGTATTCATTTAGAAGAAAAACAAAAATTGCATTTTTATTATGATTTTATAGAATGACAATTACTTGGATATGTTCGTACCACAAGAAAAAAACTTCGTTACTTTAAGAGAATCGAGATTCAAAATCACATTCCTTTTCAACTTTACACATGACATATTCAAAATCACAAGATTAAAGGGCATTTAGTACATTTGACATATCTTTAATTTAATATCATAAAATTCAAAAATCTTTTTTATTTTCTTAAACTCCGTGTCAAGTCGAAACAAGTTAATCAATTTGAAACGGAGGGAGTAATAAGAGACGAGAAGAGGAAGTAATCAAATATTCAGGGCAACAAATACTAATTTAGAAAAATCTAAGGTGCATTCCTGCAAAATTCATTCTAACAGATAAAAAATATCAAACCACAATATCCTTTTTCAACCACTTAACAGAATTTCAAAAGGAGCGAAATTAACAGTGTAACGTAAAAAGATGCTTCTGGTATCACCTTGTTCAATTTCTGCTCCTCCATCCACAACCATAAGCAGAATCAAACCTTCGCCGATAAAATCCATGGCAGTTGACAGAAGCAATTCCGCTCGGAGAAACGGCATGTCACCTCTCGAAGCTCGAATCTCTCTCGTCATCGCTCTCGCCTCACAAACCTCTTCTCTTTCTCAGAAATGTAAATTTTCTCTCCAATTTCTGATTCCTCAGCTCGTTTGGCCAAGCTTTCCGGGAAAAAAAATTACTCATTTTAGAGAGTTATGATGCTTTTAGGAAAAATAAGTGATTTTTTTTAAAAGCTGAAAAAGGTAGATTTTCTGTGAAAGTTATTAATTATTGTGATGTATGGTGCTTTTTAGATAGTTTTTAAATATATAAATTTTATTTCGAAGTTCGAATTCAAGATCAAAAGTTTAAAATTTTGAATCTCAAAATTACAACTGTGCCGTATAAATTGGGACAAAGGAGTAACATTTTTCTCAATTTTGTTCTGTTTCTAGTCCTCTAACTAGTTTAGGAATGACAACTGTGTTGAATGATTTGATTGATTGTTATATTGTTTATTAATTTTTTTTTAATTGTTGGCAGTGCTGACAGAATTGGCGGGTGAAACTGCAAAATACGTGTTTCCGAAGAGGATATTTGAAAGTCGGAATCTGGAGGAAGCTTTGATGTCTGGTAAACTTTTTCAATCTTTTTATGATTGTTAGTTTCACTCTTTCTTTAATGAGATTTTAGATGGTTAAAATCTGTCCACGTAATGACTAGCTCGTATTTCTGTCATCTTCTTGAAGTGCCGGATCTGGAGACAGTGAAATTCAAGGTTTTGAAACGCAGTGATCAGTATGAGATAAGAGAAGTTGAGGTATTGCACTGTGATTCTATTTATCAACCACTAATTTCGTTGTACTTGCTTTTTTCAATAGAGTCTAGATTTATATGCATCCACTTAGGGCGGTTCAATCAGATCGGTGGCCTAAAGCCAACTTTAACGAAAGGCCTATTGGTATAAAATCATCTTGGGTTCGAGTCTCAAAATGAAAAAAGATCTTGCTAAGAAGCGCTCAAAATCAAATTAATCGGGAAATTCAAAATAGGTTCTGAACACCGAATGAAAATATATATTTTGGGGCCTAAAGCCCTTGCTTTAGTGGCTTGACCCTCTAGCCGACCCTGCATCCACTTTATCGGAAACAACCTCTCTATCTCTACGAGGTAGGGGCAGGGGCGGAGCTACAGCCTGTCAAGGGTATGCAAGTGAACACCCTTTGTTGGAAAATTATACTGTGTATATCGGTCAAAATTATAAAATATTGAAATATAAAACACTTTTGCACACCCTTGTCACTGTTATAGCCTTTGGCCGAATGGTAAAAGGCCTTGAAAGTGGTCGGGAGGTTGGGAGTTCGAACCTCATTAAGATTTACTCTTCGTGTATTCTGTAGGTTCACCTAATCACTAGCTATCTCTACTATTCCCTAAGGTCACTTAATCACTAGCTATCTCTACTATTCCCTAAGGTTTGGGTACACTCTGCCCCACACCCCGCTTGTGGGATTATACTAGATATGTTGTTGTTGTTGTTGTTGACTTGTTGTTGGTTCTAGATGAGAGAGGAGCAATATTTGACTGACGAAAAAAGTACAAAACTTTTGTTAAAAATAAAAATATGTTGAAGATAGAGGGGAAACTTGGGATGAGAAAACCTTTAGAATACTACTTACATAGATACAAATATTAGACAAGATACATTGTTTATTAGATTTGTTTGCACCTGCCTACATATTCTCGCACAAAGAATCCATTAGTCAGTATTTCTTGATATATGGTTATTACAGTGAGTTAGTATGATCTGTTCTGGAAATAAACTAGGGTACTAATACAATAAAGCATGTTAATAGATACAAGTGAGCCATGTCACAGCCCAAATCCATGGCACATATTTTTCGCTCTGACCCAACAAACCTTATTGATTTGTCCCTTGGACTACGCCATCATCGAGCTCAAAAACGCGCATGTTATGTAAACTAGTGATCACAACTCAGGAGTTCCCTCAATTTTGAGAAATATGTTATTGACTCAGTGTTAAAACATGACGAGGAAGCAGAGGTGGCAGTTTTCTGAAATTAATATCTGATATTCTAACTTTGGGTCTGATCAGATAGAATTAACCATGTCATAAGTTCTTCTTATGCACATTGAGGCCCTGGATCCTCATATTCGAAAGTCATTGACATAAGATTTTGGCAGATATCCTTTGCATTTAACCTGAATTTTGGACCATCATTCACCCTGTGATTTATGGTGCATATATTTCTTCTTATGTGTATATTCTCTTTAAAAGCATACCCTCATTTGTCATTCTTAACCTTTCTTTATAGCATTAATCAACTAGATTATAGACATGCAGTATTATTAGAACTTCACTCACCGACATCTCTTTTTGTTGCCGTGTTGATAATTATCCTTTTCCTGATTGTCCTTTGATCCATCTTTTTTTTCCATTATAATGTTGAGTTCATTTATCTAAAGTAATATTGTGACTTTAAACAGCCTTACTTTGTTGCCGAGGCTACAATGCCTGGGAAGTATGGGTTTGACTTTAATGGTGCATCTCAATCCTTCAACACATTGGCTGAGTACTTGTTCGGTAAGGTAGTTGAAGGTACTTATCTAGAGTCAACGTTAGATCGCCTCGAACCACATTGTAATGGTGGCCTTATTTGGCTCTGTTCTGTTTCTTGGTGACTTCCAGAACACTAAGAAGGAGAGTATGGCTATGACAACACCCGTAATCACTCGTAGAACTCAGTCTGATGGGGAGAGAATGGAAATGACTACTCCAGTGATAACTAAAAGGGTACAACTCTTCTACTGGCCATTGTTTTTTTTTTCTTTTCGTTTTAGTTCTTTTGCAGCGTATTATTTACTGCATCACTCGAGACAAATGGTTTGGTTACTCTATTGCTCATGCTTTTTGCTCGACTCTTTTCTGCGCAGTCCTTTTGGAGACTTATTGTATTTTTCTGGGGAAATTGGAGATACTGTGGAGAGGGACTACTAACATGGACGTTGATGCACGGTGTTAGTAAAAGTATTAAAGTGATAACATATTGGAGTTGAGTCACTACATAACTTGAGAAATGATAAATGAAAAACTACTCTAAAAATGACCTCTTGTCGCCAAATGGAAATGCTGACTTTTACTGATTCTATAGGGAAATAAAATAATCACCAGTTACCTAATTCACAAGGAAAAACACATTTACGTTCTTGATGTGGATTTGATAAGAGACTAATTGTACTTTACATAGGATTTGAGGATCTTTCAATTGTGTGCTAGGCCTATACGCCAGAGCAGGTACATATGAAATGTAAACATTCTTGTTGTTTATTGTTTGAACCTGTAGTATTAGATTCCACATTTTGATTATGTTGCATTATGTTACTCGGACCCTCCAAAAATGTTGCTGCACCTGTGTGGGATCCTTCAAAATGCGTAGCTTTTGGAGAATCCGATACACATCCAGCAGTAATTTTGAAGAGTCCGAGCAACATAGATGTTGCATGGATCCTTCATTTGCCTTGCCCGTATCTGTGCCGAATGGGTGTGGGTACTTCTTTACAAATTTTTGAAGTACACTAATAATTGGAAGAAAAAACTGCACATGGGAAAAAACTGCACGAACCCCTACCAGATACTCACACACACGCATCTGATATATGCCTATAGGCTAGTCCATGTTGTGAAACTCGAGGTATTGTATAACATGTCCCTAAGTTCATCAAGCATGTTCAAGATGTCTAATCTTAGTTCCAGACCATGTTTAGAACTAAATATCAGTCAGAAAGAACAATCTTCCACATTATAAAGATTATATGTCTGAATAAATATACACACCTAATCCTCTATACAAACGATAACACATTTTTCTAGTAATTCATAAATGGATATCTGATAACAACTTTTTGCAACATAAAAAAAACCAATATTCTGTGAAAATAGGCACTCCCTTATAGATTGGTTGTTTCTCTATCTGGTTATGCTATGTGGAGACATCCTACAAGAATTTCTTGCTCCCAGAAACTTCAAAACCAGCATTCGTCCATTCTAGAAAAGAAAAAGATCACTTTAACTTATGTCTGACCCTACGTTTTAGTGCTCAACCCTCCCACACCCCACCCCATCCCTACCCAGAAGCAAAAAAGATGAATATTGTGTATGTAATTGTTATATTTATTTCCTGCTCTCGTATTTTCACAAAAAATCACTCCCACTGGAATCTCATTAAGTATTTCATTAGGCGGAAGATCAGGAAAAGTGGAGGATGTCCTTTGTCATGCCCTCCAAGTATGGTTCGGACTTGCCACTACCAAAGGATTCCTCTGTAACTATCAAAGAGGTGCCTAGGAAAACTGTTGCAGTTGTTGCTTTTTCAGGTTCGTAACTTCATATTTTAGCATGTCGATATAAGGTTCTACTTTTCTGTAACTGCTTTGATATACTTGTCCTTGAGCCGAGGGTCTATGGGAAACAACCTCTCTACCTCCCAAGTTAGGGGTAAGGTCTGTGTACACACTGCCTTCCACAGACCCCAATTGTGGAATTACACTGGATATATTGTTGTTGTAATATAAAGTTCTAGATGGAATTTTAAGTTTTCTTGAAATTCAACATCTGAGTAGACAGAAAGCTGGGGTCTGTCTCATTGGTTTATAGAAGTAGATCTTGGTAAAGTTACTTAGTACTTCATTGATAAATTCACTTGTAATGATATGAGAGAAACTTGCACATAGATAGTTGTACTTCCATCTCTTTCTTTGATGTCCTATAAGCCTGCTGTGACGAATGGCGGTGTTCTATTCAGAGTTCAAAAGAAAAAAAAAGTTAGGATCCTAACTTAGCTAACCTTCTATCATTTGATTTCGAGGAAGGTTTTGTGAATGATGAAGAAGTTAAAGCGCGAGAGTCAAGTCTTCGAGCTGCACTAAAGGGAGATTCAGAGTTTCAGGTAAAAGATGGTGCCTTGATAGAAGTCGCACAGGTATATTTGCAGAGCCATTTCAACAATACTTATAATATCTCCTCGAGAACAGATTTTGGCCTAGTGTAACCAAAGTAACCTACTAGTTGTGTACTTCTGCTTGCAGTATAATCCACCATTTACTCTTCCGTTCACACGTCGGAATGAGATTAGCCTGGAAGTTGAAAGGAAACAGGAATAGCTAGTCAGTGTGCAGTATATTGCAGATAAATCTGTTCACTAATGTATAGAACCAAGTGAAGCAAAACTTCACCAGTATACATACAAGTCATATATGGTGTAAATATATTGTATTAATATACACCTTGTATATATACATGTGAGGCGATTTCTTGGCCTTTTGGTCACAACTCACATGGTTATTACATGCACAGAAATATACAGGTCCCTCATTGCTTCTACTATGAAAATAATAAAACAATTACTCTTTTGTACTCTTTGCGATCCTCCATTTGATTCTGTATTAGTATGCATATCTTGGATACTGCTGAAATTTATGTTGTTCGGACTCTTCAAAAGTACTAGCAGGTGTGTGTCGGATTTTCGAAAAGCTATTTTGAAGAGTTGTGATGACTCCTTGCATTGGTTGTCCACTTCTAACATACAATTCCTTTCTTTTAATAAATGCAATTTATTATTAGTGGACACTTTTCATATGACGCTGAAAGCATGTTTTTTATTGTTATAAGAGTAAATATTATATGCACAAATCACAATGGAGGTTATATTTATGTGGTGTAACCATCACTAGGAGCTCTCCATCATTGATGTAAGAAAGCTGCTCTAGGAACAGTTAATCCATTAATTTCTGTCCATTTTATCAATTAGTATTAGGTACCCTAACAATAATTAATCTATATGGTCTAGTTAACCTAAAAAGAGCAGGAGAACACACAACATTAGCTACCTAACTGTAGGGTGGAATTTTCACTGGTTATCCTTTTCGAGATAGTTGTTTGGTAAATGACATTCTTTTTTATTTTCCTAGCTTGCAACTTATATAGACCTTTTAGACTACGGTGTAAGGATCTCTTTTGAGCAAACTGAAAATCTTATGATCAGAAATCATTAGACGGGTTTAAAAGTTTATAAGTTATTGGCATATATTAGATGACTATCTAATGTTTTGTCCGTAAAGTTAATATATGAGCAAACATTAAATGCGAGTTTTCCTGCTCACTAGACCACTCAGCCTAAAGATTTACGCAAATGTTACTTTATTAGTTTTGGCTGAGGTCAGTCATACGCAAACAAAATTGCAGTTTTCCCAGTAACTTATTCCATTCACTCTTGCTTTATGTATGTTACATGTTCAAGTCACGGAAGCAGTCACTAATGCTTGTATTAGGGTAAGTTGTCTATATCACACCTCTAGGAGTGTGGTTCTTCTCCGTACCCTATGTGAACGCGAATGTTTTATGCACCAGACTGTCTTTTTTACTCCCATCCGTTCGGCCAAGGGTATGCTTCCTCCAATGATTCTAGCACCAAGTACTTCATGACGAGCTCTAATATGATCTGATTTATGAGTAAAACATCTCTCGTGAAATATGAGCAAATTAACAAATGAAAAAGTTGATATGTTGAAGAAGATTGACAACCAAATTTGTAAAGTTTCAATTAATTTGCTAGACCTAAGAAAAGAAGTATTAGAAGAAAACAAATCCTGTTTCCTTGGTACCTCTAGTACTCAAGATTTTTGCAATATCTTACTATAGTTGACTATAGTTCATGTTACAACTTTACAATTATAAGAAACTAAAGTTAATTTCTGAGATATGGTTACTCAACTAATAATTATTATCTCAGAAAGTCACTTTCTTTGTTGAAGCAAATTGAAATCAAGAAAAAAGACGACTTTATGAGATAATAACGGTTAGTTGATCGAGTGACCATCGGAGAAATCAACCTTACTACTAAATCCAAAGAACACTAAGCTAGTCTAATTCAGGTATCCTATCTAGAGCTGGCTTCCATTCTGTACAATCATTAATCTCATTGATAGAGTTTTGTTCTTTCTGAAGAGGATATTGAACAACCATATTACCATCTTGAACTCTTAATTCTCCTTCACTTGATAGAAGTGCTTGCAACTCTTGCTTAGTGATAACAACCTTAATTCTTACAACCTCTGATGATGAACAATCTTTGCTACTATTTTCCTTAAGTAGTATTTCATCTGCAAACTTCACCTTCTTTTTGACATGTTTAGTTTGTGGATCTTGTAGAAGAGGTGACACTTCATGATGGACCTTCATGGGAGCTTTATGTTCAAGGACCTTCTTCTTATCATTTTGCAAAAGTACTATACAATTTCCCATTGTTGTATATTGCTATATGTTGTGTTGCTAAGGAATTATAGGAATTTAAAGAGTTTAAGATACAAGTTGGGTTTTCTGAGTAAGCTTGTATAGAGCACACACCAGTGTTCCTTTTATAAGAAAAAAAGAGGTGAGAGAAACCCCATCTAGCTAGGAATATTTATCAATATTATGAAAATGATTTAACTGTTCTCTATTTCAATTTATGTTTGCACTATTCTACTGCACCTGGAGTTTTGAAATACTTCTAAAACTTGTTGTCTAAAGCGAATCATAAATATTTATGTAATTATATATAAATCTTCTTGTTAAGAATAAAATGGGATAGAGAGATTTCATACCGACAATATAAAGAAATTTACCATCAATGCATTTTTAACATGTTGTAACTAGTAGCCAATCTTATCTTTTTTATATTACTAATCTCAATTTCTATGGACAGTAATTATCTATTGTTATCTTTTTAAGTAACTTGATTTTGTAAATTTTACTTATTATAGAAGTTTAAGAAAATAAAGAAATTTTTGGATCTTGTGGTCTTAAATTAAAGATATGTCAAATGTACGAAAATGTCTTTTAATTTTGTGATTTTAAATATGTAATGTGAAAAGTTATAATTAAAGAGTTGCTAAAAATGGAAAAGACCAATTTTTCTGAAACGGATCAAAAAAAAAGTAGGTCAAATAAATTAAAACGAAGAGTGTACTTATTGTAGAAGTTAAATTTGAGTGGAATGGATATTAGCATTTTGGACCCCCCACCTTGTTGATTTTTGTTGTTTGTGCAATTGAGGGGTCATAATATATCATGAATTCTCTTTTCATACACCTTTATGATGTACCATCCACTATAAGTGAGAGAGGCAGGCCTGCTTATTTTCTTGTTTTGACCAAGTATACATAAACGTGTTACTACTTGTCAATAGTGATATGATTATCACAAAACTAAAGTAGAATAGTAACACTGCTGATTAATTTGCTATTAGTAGTAAACCTTTTTTTCTCTTTTGTGGAGTACAAATGATAGGTTTTCTGTTTTTTGTTTTGTTTTGTTTACTATTGAGTCATGTTCAGTATCAATTAGAGTTTGATTAATTCGAAATTGACTCATTACAAAGCCTATTTTTGGAGGTGATGCCAGAACTGGAGGCAGAGGGAGTCGGCCCAAAATGTCTCTCTTCTTTACTAAAATAAATACTCAATGGGAAAAGGTGTTAACTAATTAATAAAAAAATCCCAATTTTGATCATCTTTAACGCCCCTCTGTGATCAGTCATCCATAATATCAAATAAATCATTTTCATCTATTTCTGGGCTATAGTCATAGAGTATTCAGTGTTTGTTAGAGTTCGACTAATTCGAATTCACACATTGCAGACTCATTTTTTGGGGCGACGGCAAAGGTGGAGGCAGAGGGGTACAAAGGGTCAATTGAACCCCCTTCGTTGAAATATTATACTATGAAAATAGGATTAAAAAAATTCTTTTGCATATATATAAATTATTAAATCTTCTTGACATAAAAAATATATTTCATTTTGGATCCCCTTATTTAAATTTTTAGCTGTCACTGAACGATGCTCCTAACAAAATTATTTCCATACTCAGAATTTGAACCCGAAACCTCTGGTCGAGGTCGCAACATCTGATATAGGTTTTCCTGTTGAGATAAATGGCTGCTTAGGTTACGTGGCAAAATCCTCACCATAAACTATTATTTTTACGATGAAAGATGATGAGTTAAAATCAAATTAAATAGGACCACAAACGCAAAAATTAAGTGATTTTGACTAAAATGGATCAAAAATAATAATGGCACTCCTTTTAGTGCACTTTGTTTCTTTCTTTTTGGCACCAATGTCTTTTCTACTCTTATTTCCTAAACGAGGTCGGTTGGGCATCCAAAACTATCATTGCATTTCTAATTTTCTTATACAACTTTCAATTTTTAGGTTTTTCGACTTGTATTCGGTATTCCTGTTGAAGTTTTAAGGTTCGAATTTAAAATTATAATTAAAAATAAAAAAGTATTTATCAGTTTACCGTTAATCCTTATTGGTAGAACTTTCCCTTCATAATGTTCATTATTAGAAACAAAAGTTTTTTCCATTACGAATTAATGAGAAATTTGTGTTATGAAACATCATTTTTGCACCGAACTAGCTTATTGAAAAACACATGGTGGAAAACAGATTTTTATTGAAACACTAGGAAGCTTTTAAATTTTTTCATTTAAAACACTACTACTTTTATTTTTTTCACTGATTCAATCAAAAAATTTGTGGGAATAACCATTAAATATTTCTGATTGAAAATTTTCAATTGGGAAAAAGTGATTTTTTAATAGTGGTTGTTGTTAAGAGTGAAATCTTTAAGAAGATTATTATTGTAATTCATGTTTATTTTTCTCTTTCGTCTTCTTTGTACCCTATGTTATGAAAGCCCTCCATATGTATAATTCAACAGGGAGAAGGGGAAGAATCAAAAACTTGACAAATTAGTAAGTTAATGACTAGCTCTAGTGGCGGAGCTAAATATTTGACGAAATATGTGTAATTTTTTTTTTCAATTATGTTGAAAATGTGCAAAATATATTCATAATATTGTTAACATTAAACCTTTTTATACCACATAGTTTTTCGACGGAGGATGTAGACCAAATTATCCTTCACCTAAAGTGACTCCCCCATTCTAGCAACGAAAGATGTTCATTCGATGAAAAATTACATTGAATATACAAATATAAATTATAATATATAGTAGATAATGAATTTCTTAGTAAAAAAATTCCCGTTTGGTTAGCACTCAACTATCATATAGTATATATATGTAGCAAATTCGTACTTTTCTACCCTATGAGATCTTAGACTATTTGACCAGTATTAGGATCTAAGATCCTTTGTGAGATTTCACATTTCATGTCAAAAGTGTCATCACTATTATTAAGTTATTATTATTATATTTGAGATGGGCTATGCTTCAACAATTTAGGGGGACAACATTAGATACATATAGTTATTAAAAAGAGAGGTTGCCATAACTATGATTATTTTAAAAAGTTTGAAGGGGCATGTATTTATGGCCCCTCTTGCCCCCTTAGCCATATATCAACAACAACAAATTTGGTGTGAGTGATCATTTCACAAGTGAAATCTGGAAAAAGAGTAAGATATATGTAGACTAATAATTTACCCTTATTTTGTGAGATAGATGAATTGTTGATCTTCTGGAGTAGCCTGACTCTGGGAAAGAGACTGTAATCACCGCCGAGAATAAACATGTTGTACCGGGTGATAAGAATTCTTTGAGGTCAGCTGAACAGACTGACAGTCGATAGAAAATACTGAGCAAGGTTGCTGGCCTGAAGAGTGAGGCTAATCCGTTGGTTTTGATAGATCCCTAAAAAATTATTATCAATAGCAGAATAAATGACAAATACAAAAGTAAAGTCTATAGTAAAGATAATTCAAGTAATAACAATAATAAAACAATTGACAAATAAAATAGTAATAGAAAAATAATTAAGATGAGATTTTAACTTTAGAAGCTTCAAGATATGGACGCATGCATATTCATAATTCATTGTTCAACTTAAAAGTCTCCTTGTACATGAGAAAACATTCTCATTAATTATCCTACAGCGAATTATTGAATTTACTTATCAAGTTTCAAAGTACGAAAATAATAATATACTTAGTGCAATCTCAGAAACTAGGATTTAGGAAAGGTAGTATACGTAAATCTTGTCACTACCTTAGAGATAGAGAGATTGTTTTCAGTTTAATAAAAAAAAACAGTTCAAAGCAGTATAGAGAAGGAAATAATAGAAATAAAGACAGTCATGACAAAATACTATAGATAACCTGATAAACCATCCTAAACAGTAGTCATAACAAGATACAATGATAATCAAAGTGCAAAATAACCACAAATAATAACTAAACTCAAAGGACAAGAAACTACAAGAAAAATACAACTAATTAATAGTACGGCTAATAATAAAGAAGAATAAGCGAGACACGCTCAACTATCTAACTAACCTCCTACCCTATTTCGTGTCCTCCATAATCTTCTTTCTAAAATCATGTCCTCGTAAGTTGAAGCTGTGTCATGGCCTGTCTGATCACCTCTCTCTCAATACTTTCTTGGCCTACCTCTACCTTTCTTAAAATTATCCATAGCTAACTTCTCACACCTCTGCACTAGAATATCCGTACATTAATTTTCTCTGCACATGTTTGAACTATTTTAATCTCGTTTCCTGCTCTTGTCCTCTATTAAGTTTCTAGACATTTAATTAATTATTTGACTAAAATAATTCAAAAACACTCTTAATATGTCGTGATATTATTGTTTGAATCTACTATCAGTATGAACTTTATGGCCAACAACAACAACCAACAATCAAAATGAAAAACCAACTCTAGAAGATACTTTTCAAACTGTATCAGACAAATATTCCCTCACAAATCATATCTACAACCAAAAAGGTCAGTATCTTTACTGCTTTTGCCACCCCCATGTTTAAAAAGAAGTCATTTTTGAGTTACTTTTTCTCTTTCCTATAATTTGTTTTTAACCCTTTGGAAAATCTACCAAGTAGTAATATTTTGTGAACTTTTCAACTACTGTGGATTTGGAGTGGGGAATTTGTTGGTTAATAGACACTGACACTTGTCTTCTTTGTAGTGGGCGGCCACCGCCATTTGGACTTGCCTTTGCCTCTTACTATTTCAACTTTTGCTCATCACAACTTATTATATTTTTCAGTTAAAGTTTATTATAGTCAATCCATGTTGGTTGAATCAAGAAGTTGATCGGATTTAGAGTGGATTGGATCCTAAATAAAATGAAGTACTGATTTTACTTTTCTAAAACGTTTATAGTTATTACGTTATTAAATAAGTATTTAAATTGTATTTTCAGTTAAAATATCATAAAAGCTAATTAGGTAAAATTAATGACTTTTGAAAGACAAATGTTAATATTGAACTATTTTATTTTCACCTCATATTATGATATTTAGGAGATTCGGAACACCCTTTTGTGTTGATGGAGTTGTACCAGGGATCGTCCCTTAACCCATTTTTATTTGCTTTGGTGATGAATATATCAACACGATAAATTCAAGGTGAGATATTGTAAGGAGTTAATGCTAAGTTGGAGGTTTGGAGACAGACCCCGGAGACTAGGAGAGATAAGATTTGGAATGAGGATATTCGAGACAATGTGGAAGTGACTTCGGTGGAAGACAAGATGCGGGAAGCGAGGTTGAAATGGTTTAGGCATGTGATGAGAAGATGCACAGAGGCCCCAGTGCGGAGGTGTGAGAGGCTGGCCATGGATGGATTCAGGAGAGGTAGAGGTAGACCGAAGAAATATTGGAGAGAGGTGATTAGACATGATATGACATAGTTACAGTTTACCAAAGACATGACCCTAAATAGGAAGGTGTGAAGGACGCGGATTAGGATAGAAGACTAGTAGGAACGAGTGTATCCTTGCTAGTAGGTAGGAGTACCTTGTCTTGTTGTCTATATACTGGTAGTCATAGTGCTACACTTGTAGTTCTTGTTCTTGGAGTTTTGGTGATGCCTGTTATAGGGTAGATTGATTGTAGTATTATTTTGTAGTAGTCTTGTTTCTGTTACTATTTGTTGTTTTGGTACTACCTATTGTTTCTTGTATTTCTATCACATCCTTTTTTAGACTAATGTTGTCTTGAGTCGGAGGTCTATCGGAAACAACCTCTCTATCTCACCTTTGAAATAAAGGTACAGACTGCGTACACTCTGCCCTCTCTAGATTTCACTTTTGTGGAATACACTGGGTATATTGTTGTTGTTGTATTCCTTCAGAAACTAGTGTTGGGTTTTGTATACCTTACAACTGTTGTGTATTATATAAAAATGTGAATTATATATTCTCAACATATATAAAGTACAAAAATATTAGGGATAATTACACAAATGCCCCTCAAAAGGAGTGGTTTTACATTTTTTCTTCAATAAGAAAGGTCTTATAAAAATAATCTTCCTTCTTTTTATATATAGAACAACTACCTTTTTGCCCCTCTATACCTTAAATATTTTTAAACAACTCTCCATGCTCATTTGCCTCTCAACTTCTATATTTATTTCTTTTTCTCTTTTTTTTAAAATTTTTTCTTTTATCTTTTTTCCCTTTTTTCTCAACCTTTATATTTCTTTTATTTTTTTCTTCTAAGTTTTTTTTCCTTTTTCTCAATCTTTATTTTTTTCCTTTAATCCTCTCAATTCTATTTTTTTCTCCTTTTTATTTTTTCTTTAAATTTTATTTTTTTATTTATTTTATTTTATTTTTCTCAACCTTTATTTTTTGTTTGTCTTTTTCTTCTTCATTTTTTTCTCAATCTTTATTTTTTTCTTTTCTCCTCTAAACTTCTATTATTTATTTTTCCCTTTTTTTTCTTTGATTTTTAATTTTTCTTCTCTTTTTTTTTAATCATTTTTCTCAACCTTTATTTTTTTTATTTTTTTATGAGATGTTCTATAACTCTTGCTTTAGAGGCAAGACTTAGCCCAAGGACTTCCAAACAACAAATTACACCCCATGAGCAAGACTTGACACTAGCACATTGTGTCTTGATTTATGAGATGCTTTATAACATTTGCCTTAGAGGCAAGACTTAGCCCAAGGAGCTCTCAAAAAAATAAGTTACGTCCCATGGGCAAGAGTTCACACTACTTCATTGTGTCTTAATTTATGAGATACTCTATAACTCTTGCCTTAAAGGCAAGACTTAGCTCAAGGATTTTCAAACAACAAGTTATGCACCACGAGCAAGACTTGACACTACCTCATTGTATCTTGATTTATGAGATGTTCTGTAACTTTTGTCTTAGAGGCAAGACTTGTTTCAAAGGACTTCCAAACAACAAAGCACGCCCTTAAGTTTTACTTCGATATCAAAGAAAGAAGATCTTCTTTTTACTTCGATATCAAAGAAAGAAGATCTTCTTTGTGGATTATCCAACTTTCTGTTCATTAGCAAAAAATAATAGAGGTTAAGAAAAAAGAAAAAGAGAAGAAAAAAATAAAGATTAAAAAAAGAGGAAAAAAATAAAGATTGAAAAAAAAAAAGAAAAAGAAAACAAAAAAAATAAAGGTTGAGAAAAAAAGAACAAAAAAATAAAGGTTGAGAAAAAAAAATGAGAATTAAAAAAAAATGAAAATTAAAAGTTGAGAGACAAATGAACATGGAGAGTTGTGATGTAGAGGGACAAAAATGTATTTGTTCTATACATAAAAAAAAAGAAAAAAAGTATTCTTTAAATACTTTTCTTATAGGGATAAAAATTGAAGACCACTTACTTTGAGTGACACCCCACGTAATTTCCTGAAAATATCACTCATTTTTAATGCAAATAAGATCACTGTGGATACTGGATATGCTACTTCATCTCTAAGAGTATTTATTTGGGCCTCTATTCGGCCCAAATTCATAAATAGTCTTGGAATGGGCCAACCTCCAGTTGTCTTGTCTGGCCAATTTTGTCATCCCTGCTTACAATTTGCAACTTTGTCTCCACTCTTGATCTAATGGTTAACTAGTTCAAATTGTGCGGTTTGTTCTTTAGATGCATTGGTTTTTAATTTTTATTTTTCAAATGAGCCAAATTTTAATTTTTGTTCTTAGAAATTGAACTTATATCTAGTGGGATATAAGTTTTTTAAAGGCGTCACATTACTTAAAAAGATATTTAAATAGTTGTTCATCTAATCGGCTAAACTAAAAATAATTGGTTGATGAATAGTATGTGTGTAACTGTAAATAGTCGATACATAATCTTTGTCTACCCCCGATAAAAAAAAAAGATAATAGTGAAAGATTCCACTTTAAACTATAACACTGACGTTTTATACCATCAATTAAATATATTATAAATTTTATTTTAGACTTAAACTAATAATATTTCATTTTATTACATCTAACTTAGAATTATTTTGTCTCATCTTTCAGGTGGATAAACTAATCCAGAGATTATAATTTTATAATAATTTAGCCAAACAATGGGTTAAGTCACTAACTTTAGTATAATAAGGACAAAAGTTATCCATAAATGCGATTGTAAAGTTGATTTATCAGATGCTCACTCAATTAATTATTATCTCATGAAATTATTATCTTTGTCGAAGAAAATTAAAATAAAAAATAAATGTGACTTTCGTGACAGGCAGGGAAGATTTTTTTCCCCTCAATTGACAAAAGTTGAGTCGAATTTCCATGAAAGTGAATAGGAAATCACGTGGTTAAAGCTTTTGAAAATGGCGAATTTCTCTCCTTTTTTCCTTATAAGGTATGCATGCATGCACATATATAGAGATAAGATCTCTTCATATATAATAAAAGCTAAGAAATTCGATACCTTATCAATTTCACTCAACCATATCCATGAATTTGTCCATTACACCTTTTATTTCCTGTTCACTCGAGTGTCAATTCAAAAAAAAAAAAAAGAGGATATTTTTCTCCTTTGTTATTGTTCGTGTCAATTTCAGCTTTTATTGGAGTATCATTTTGCCCTTGTATTTGATTCTTCTTTCAAAATTGCGAGATCCTAGATAGGAAGGTTAATTTGAAGGTCGAGGATTATAGCAGAAGGCGAGTAAGTAGCGAGTGCTCTCGCTTATTCAGTGTGTATTACTACCATTTGTGTTATGATCTCAAATAGCGAGCAAGAAATATTCGTATTCGGATTCGAAGTCAAGTAGAGTTTCTCGTTTATAAGCCGCGAAATAAGAAATGAAGGGCTGTGATTGCCAGTTGATTAAATGAAGCGCGAGAGTCAGGATCTTGCCACGTGGAGAGGTAGTTACAAATACCCATCAGAGGAGAGAGAAGGATAACAGAAAATTGGTACGCTTCTTTCTCGTTTCTTCTCTTCTCTCTACTGATTCTCTTTCTTCTTCTTCGACCCCTTTCTGAATTCTCTTCTCATCTAAATCTGCAGGACCTCATGGCTATGGCGGATTATCTAGTTAACTTTCATTAATTGTAGTTTCAATTTCCTTGTATTAGAGATCCATTTTTCCATTTTTCTACTTATAAAATCGAAAATCCCAAAAAAGGTTGTGTTCATTTATTTCGCTTGCAATTTGAATTTCTCGACCTCATTTGAGATCATAACAATTGGTATCAGAGCTCAGATCGTGCGGCCTGTGTGGTAAGGATGGCAGAGGGAACTCGTTGGAAGGTTACTGATGATAAACTAGCACGACATGATGAATTGTTGGCAGATCTGTTGAATTCGCAACAAGAGGTGCGAAATACACAAGTGGGGATCCAAGGAACACTAGAGTTAATTCTCGATAGGCTGGGTGCTCTAGAAAGGGCTCCTGCAGGCCAGAACAATGGAGGAGGATTATTGCCCATTCCAGCTCAGGACAACAGGAATAGGCATCAACAGGCTCCAGTCTTGCCACCTAAGTGGGAGCTGCCTAATTTTGAAGGACATGAACCCAAGGTATGGATTCGTAAATGTGAGAGGTATTTTACGCAATATAGAATTGGGGATGAACAAAGGGTAGACACTGCTGCTCTATATTTGAATGGGTCTGCTGAAGTGTGGTATCACTCAATGGTGTTGAGTAGGGGAGTAGTGAACTGGATAGAGTTTAAAGAAGAACTGTCCAGTAGGTTTGGTGAAATATTAGTAGAGGATGTGGTTGAAGAATTTAACAAGCTAGATCAAACGGGTACAGTTGATGACTTCCTTGGTAAATTTGAGGACCTTAAGGCTCAAATGCTTATCAGAAATCCAGTATTAAATGAAGCTTACTTCTTATCTAGTTTCATAGGGGCCTTGAAGGAAGAAATTAAGTTTGTTGTAAAAATGTTTAAACCAACCACTTTGAAGGTTGCCATTGAGAAGGCTAGAATGCAAGAGATGGCTATTGAAGCTGCCTTGAAGAGGAACAAGCCCAATATCAGGACTAATCAATCACTAGTCAGTGTTAATACTGGTGCTAACAAGGTGTCAAGTAACCCTGCTATGAGGAACAACACCTTCAGAATTAACCCTGAAGTGTATGAATACAGGAAATCCAATCATTTATGCTTCAGATGTGGTGAGAAGTATGGCCCTGGGCATGTCTGCAAGAAGAAACAGTTAAACTGCATCATAGGGGAGGTAGAGGTTGAACCTACACTTGATGCTTCTGAGGTTATTGATGAACCACCTGAGTTGATGATTGAAGGGGTGTTAGAACAGGAGATTCAACAAGCAGTTTGTCTTAATGCCTTGACAGGCCATAATAGAGGGGAAAACACTATCTTAGTGGGGGGACTGTGAAGAAGAGGCAACTATCATTACTGATTGACTCAGGTAGCACCCATAGCTTTGTTGATGAGCAAACAGTGCAGGCTACTGGTCATCAGTCTAGTCATTGCCCACCTGTGAGAGTTACTGTGGCAGATGGCAATTATGTTATGTGTACTTCACATTGTAAGGGTTTTTTGTGGAAAATGCAAGGGAGATCATTCATAGAGGACTTGCTTATTATTCCTCTAGGTGGCTGTGACATAGTGCTAGGGAATGATTGGATGAAAAAGCATAATCCTACTAAGTTTGACCATGAAAGGAGATGTGTAACTATTGGGAGGAAGAATAACAAGCTGGTTTTACCTGGTTTACCCGAAGAGGGTAGTTTGAAGATGCTATCAAGTGGCTCTATGAGCAAGATGTTGAGAAAAGGTCAGGCTCTTATTGCTCATTTGTTCATGATGAGCACAGTTCCAAGTGGAAATGAAAATATCATTGATGTTGGTATACATGAAGTACTGGATGAAAATATGGAGGTGTTTGCTGAACCCAAGTCCTTGCCTCCGGCCAGGGATCTTGATCACTCTATACCTCTCAAATCTGGAGCCATGCCAGTGAGTTTGAGACCTTACATGTATAATTATCACCAGAAGGATGAATTAGAGAAACAAGTGAAGGAAATGCTCACTAGTGGGATAATTCAGCATAGTCAATCTCCATTCTCATCACCTGCTCTTTTAGTAAAAAAGAAGGATGGAACATGGAGGTTCTGTGTGGACTATAGAGGCCTTAATGACATCACCATCAAGGACAAATACCCAATTCCAATAGTAGATGACTTACTAGATGAACTGTGTGGGGCAACTGTGTTTTCCAAGGTTGATCTCAGGGCTGGATATCATCAGATAAGAATGAGGGTAGAAGATGTCTTTAAAACTGCTTTTAGGACTCATGAGGGGCATTACGAGTTTAGAGTAATGCCTTTTGGTCTCACCAATGCACCAGCAACCTTTCAAGCCTTGATGAATCGGATCTTTCAACCATTCCTAAGGAAGTTTGTGATGGTATTTTTTGATGACATACTCATTTACAGCCTTACCATTGAGGATCACATTCAACATTTGAGAATTGTATTTGCCACTCTCAAGAGTCACTCACTATTTGCTAAAAGGTCCAAATGTTCCTTTGGTCAACCAAAAGTGGAGTACCTAGGACATATTATTACTAAGGAGGGGGTAGCTACTGATCCACATAAAATTCAAGCTATGGTCGATTGGCCTAGACCTACTACACTCAGAGCTCTCAGAGGTTTCCTTGGTCTTACTGGTTATTACAGGAGGTACGTAGAAAACTATGGCACTATTTGCAGATCTCTTACTGAATTGTTGAAGAAATGATCCTTCAAGTGGAATCCAGAAGCAGAACTGGCATGCCAAGGTTGCTATGACTACCACACCAGTACTAGCTCTTCCAGACTACACTCAAGAGTTTGTGGTAGAGACAGATGCTAGCCATGGAGGCATTGGTGCTGTGCTTATGCAACAGGGCGGACCACTAGCTTACTTCAGCAAGGTGTTGGCACTCAAGCATAGGGGAAGGTCCATATATGAAAAGGAGTACATGGCCCTATTGAGTGCTGTAGATAGATGGAGACACTACCTCCAGTTCAAGCATTTCATAGTGAGAACTGATAACCATAGTTTGAAGTACCTGCTGGAACAAAAGGTAACTTCAGCGATTCAACAGAAGGGGTTGACTAAATTGTTGGGGCTTGACTATGAAGTTCAATATAAAAAGGGTGCAGAGAATAGAGTTGATGATGCTTTATCTAGACAGCAAGAAGGATTAGAGGACAAGGAGGTACCCACTCAAGGGCAAATAATGGCTATCAGCACCTACACTCCTACTTGGATTCAGGAGATTGCTGGAAGCTATACAGATGATCCACAAGTTCAGGAAATTATAACCATGCTATCAGTAAACTCTCATGGGCCTAATATATGGCATTATGCAGCTGGCATACTTAAGAAGAAAGGAAAGGTGTACATTTGATCTCATGGAACATTCAGACAACAACTCATCTCCTCCTTCCATGATACTCCACTAGGAGGGCACTCTGGATAGTTAGGGACCCTTAAGAGACTGGCTCAACATTTTTATTGGCCGCACATGAAGCTCATGGTGAATGACTATGTCTCTAGTTGTGATGTGTGTCACAGGAACAAAGATGATAACTCAGCTTATCCTGGTTTACTACAGCCCTTACCTATCCCCAACCAGGCCTGGAGTCACATAAGTATGGATTTTGTAGAAGGCCTGTCCAAATCCAAGACTAAAGATGTCATACTAGTTGTAGTCGACAGATTCACCAAGTATGCTCATTTCTTGACATTATCTCATCCTTACACTGCAGCTACAGTAGCTAACCTCTTTTGGAAGAGAATTCATAGCTTGCATGGTACACCTGAATCCATTGTCACTGATAGGGATAAAGTATTTGTAAGCAATTTTTGGCAAGCATTATTTAAATTGTTAGGCACTCAATTGCATTATAGCTCTGCTTATCATCCACAGAGTGATGGGCAAACTGAAAGGGTGAACAGATGCCTAGAGAACTACTTAAGGTGCATGGTTGCTAATCGACCTAATCAGTGGAAGTTATGGTTATCAGCTGCAGAGTGGTGGTACAATACTAACTTTCACACTGGCCTACAGTGTACTCCCTTTGAAGCCTTGTATGGCTACACCCCTCCACAACTCTCTATTGGTCCACTGTTGGAGAACATAGTTCAAGCTGCTGAAGATGTTGTGATGCAGAGGCAGCAATTCCTCCAATTACTCAAAGACAACTTGAACAAAGCACAAGCCAGGATGAAGTATTTTGCGGATAACAGGAGGACAGACAGAGAATTTGCAGTTGGTGATTCAGTATACTTGAAGCTGCAACCTTACAGACAGACCTCCTTAGCGTTGAGGAGAAATCTCAAGCTCAGCTCTAAGTACTATGGGCCTTACTTGATCATTGCCAGGATAGGTGTTGTGGCCTACAAGCTAGCCTTACCACCTGAATCTAAGGTACATCCTGTGTTCCATGTTTCCCTTCTTAAGAAGAAGGTGGGTGATCGAGTGGTGGTGCAGTCCACCTTACCCTCTACTGGTTCTGATGGCCAGTTCTTAGTCCAACCAGTGGCTATTTTGCAAAGACAAATGATGAAGAAGAATAATGTGGATGTTGTTAAGGTGTTGGTCCAATGGTCCAACCTTCCTCCAGAAGATGCTACCTGGGAGGATTATCAATTTCTGCGTGCCAAGTTTCCTAATTTCGATGCTAATCCTTGAGGACAAGGATTCTTTGAAGAGGCGGGGTATGTTATGATCTCAAATAGCGAGCAAGAAATATTCGTATTCGGATTCGAAGTCAAGTAGAGTTTCTCGTTTATAAGCCGCGAAATAAGAAATGAAGGGCTGTGATTGCCAGTTGATTAAATGAAGCGCGAGAGTCAGGATCTTGCCACGTGGAGAGGTAGTTACAAATACCCATCAGAGGAGAGAGAAGGATAACAGAAAATTGGTACGCTTCTTTCTCGTTTCTTCTCTTCTCTCTACTGATTCTCTTTCTTCTTCTTCGATCCCTTTCTGAATTCTCTTCTCATCTAAATCTGCAGGACCTCATGGCTATGGCGGATTATCTAGTTAGATTTCATTAATTGTAGTTTCAATTTCCTTGTATTAGAGATCCATTTTTCCATTTTTCCACTTATAAAATCGAAAATCCCAAAAAAGGTTGTGTTCATTTATTTCGCTTGCAATTTGAATTTCTCGACCTCATTTGAGATCATAACAATTTGCCTTGTATCTTGCTATTGCAATTCTGCTTTGGTAACATTTCTTTTGAGCCGAGGATCTATTGGAAATAACTTTCTCTATGTCACAAAGGTTGGGTAACGTATGTATACATACTACCCTCCCCAGAACTCACTTGTGGGATTACACTGGATATTATGTTGTTGTTGTTGTTGTTGTATTTTGATGCTTCTTTCAAAATGGCTAGATATAGGATATCAATTTCATATGCTTATGAGGTATTTGATGAAATGACGGAAGTTTGTTAATACACTCTGTTTAAGGGAAAAAGTGAAGTTAAAAAAAATATGATGGAAATTGGAAACTGGAATTAGCTATAAAAAAGTTTAATTATAGCAAAATACCAATTATCCATTTAATACTTCTATGAACTTTCATTGGCCAAGTGGTTGTCTATATCTTGTATAGTATTTTGACATTAATTGTTAGGAACTTTCATTGGCCAAGTGGTTGTCTATATCTTGTATAGTATTTTGACATTAATTGTTAGGATGATATAACCTTCATGGATAAGAGGTTACGGAGGACACGGATTAAGGTATAGAGGGTTAGTCAGTAGTTGTGTGTTGCCTAGCTTCTCCTTTCATACCAATAGTGGTAGTATTACTCTTGTAGTTCTTGTCCTTCATTTCTGTTACTATCAGTTGTTTCTTGTACTTCGATTAGCTTACTATTTTGTTGTAGTTGTTGGGAAAGGCAAGGCACTAACAAAGAATGCACAACAGGGTAGCAGCGGAAGAATACCCAAGTCTAAACTTTCCCTTTCAATTTGAACCAAGAGAAGACAAACAAACCAAGCACAATGGTAATAAGGCAGCAAGTATATCAACCAAAAGAAATACGACAAGTCAAAATAAACCAATCACACGAGACACCAAGATTTACGTGGAAAACCCCTTCGGTGTGAAGAGTAAAAACCACGGGACCAAAACCTCCACTATAATCACCAAGAGTTACAATAATGTTCTCCAAAATGGCCACCAAAGAAGTGCCAACAAACGAGCAACACTACATAAATCACAACACCAAAAACAAGAGAATAAAAGGAGCAAAAGCACCGAAAAACGCAGCTACTGTTCACGGATGCAAAACTGGAGCTACGGGATACCAAATCCAACTCTGTCAGTTTCTAATCAAAGATTGAGATGAGAGGAACAAGCTGTCCAAAAATCAGATCAATCGGATAAGAAACGAAGCGGGAATCGCAATTTGAAGTTGGCAATTTAGGGCTGAAATTGGGTGCGAAAATCTGCTCTTTCTCTCTATGTGTGGCTGCTGAAAAATATTATGTGGATTATGAAATAAGACCTAAAAAAGGTCTATATATATGCCCCATAGAATTGGGCCTATGGGCAAAAGTGGGTTGGTCCAAATTGAGCTTTATTTATCCACATAGGAAGGGAAAAAGACCCATAACCCCAACAATTCTCCCCCTCACGACTATGTGGAGGAGACCGCCATCCCGGCGATCATGCAACAATCTTCAAATTTCCATCTTGGCAAAGCTTTAGTTAGCATATCGGAACCATTATCATCCGTATGAATCTTCTCAAGTTCAAGCAACTTAGAATCCAACACATCTCGAATCCAATGGTATCTCACATCAATGTGTTTAGACCGACCATGGAATGTAGAATTCTTGCCAAGATGTATAGCACTTTGACTGTCGCAATAAAGCACATACCTCTCTTGAGCACAACCAAGTTCCCCCAAGAATCTCTTCATCCAGAGCAACTCTTTACAAGCTTCAACGGCAGCAATAAGCTCAGCTTCTGTAGTAGATAGAGCAACACATTTTTGCAACCTAGATTGCCAAGACACAGCTCCCCCTGCAAAAGTAACCAAGTACCCTGAAGTAGACTTGCGAGTATCAACATCACCAGCCATGTCTGAATCAGTATAACCACAAAGAATAGGCTTCCCTGTACCAAAACACAAACTCAGACTAGAAGTGCCACAAAGATATCTCATGATCCACTTCACAGCATTCCAATGTTCTCTTCCCGGATTAGAAAGAAAACGGCTAACAATACCAACAGCATGAGCAATATCTGGTCTTGTACAAATCATTGCATACATTAAACTACCAACAGCTGAAGCATAAGGAACTTTCTTCATATCTTCCTTCTCATCATCACTGGAAGGACACTCTTTCGTGCTCAACTTGAAGTGCATAGCTAAAGGTGTACTGACAACCTTAACATTATTCATGTTGAACCTTCGAAGTACTTTCTGAATGTACTTCTCCTGTGATAACCACAACTTCTTGGCCTTTCTGTCACGGACAATCTGCATGCCAAGAATCTGCCTTGCTGGTCCTAAGTCTTTCATAGCAAAAGACTTACTCAACTCTTGCTTCAACTTTTGAATCCTGCAAGCATTATAACCAACAAAAAGCATGTCATCAACATAAAGCAACACAATAATAAAGTCACCATCAGAGAATTTTTGCACAAAAACACAATGATCTGAAGAAGTCTTCTTGAAGCCCTGCTGACTCATAAAAGAACCAAACTTCATGTACCACTGTCTAGGAGCTTGTTTCAAGCCATACAAGCTCTTCTTCAATTTGCAAACATAATTCTCTTTTCCCTTGACTTCAAAACCTTCCGGCTGCTCCATATAAATTTCTTCATCTAAGTCACCATGGAGAAAAGCAGTTTTAACATCCATTTGTTCAATCTCTAAATCTAGACTTGCGGCTAAGCCTAGAACAACACGAATGGATGACATCTTCACAACTGGAGAGAATATCTCATCAAAATCAACTCCCTTTTTCTGGTTAAAACCCTTCACAACTAATCTAGCTTTGTACCGTGGAACTGGATTGCCATCTTCATGTTTCACCCTGAAAACCCACCTGTTTTTTAAAGCTTTTCTGTCTTTAGGTAACTTAACCAAATCAAAAGTATGATTATCATGTAAGGATTTAATCTCATCTTCCATAGCATCAAACCATCTTTCTTTTTCTTCACTATCCATGGCTTCATCAAGACTCTCAGGTTCTCCCCCATCAGTCAAGAGTACATACTCATTGGGAGAATAACGAGATGAAGGTAGTTTCTCTCTAGTAGATCTTCTGAGAGAACTCTCTGGAGCATCAATAGCAGCTGGTTGCTGGCCAACCACATCCTCTTGCACTGGAGCGTCAACAACATCCTGGTCATTCTGAACATGATCATCATCTTCATTATCAACTTGATTTTCATTATTATGAAGATTTTCTTCAGGTGCAGTAGTCAAAGGAACTGGATCAATATCAACTAGGCTCTCACTACTCTGAGAATCAACCTTCTCAGTTTTGTCAAAATCTTCAATTGTTTGGTCTTCAAAAAACACAACATCACGGCTTCTAACAAGTTTCTTCTCAACTGGATCATAGAAACGATAGCCAAATTCATCTTGACCATAACCAATGAAGATACACTGTCTAGTTTTAACATCCAGCTTTGACCTTTCATCCTTAGGAACATGAACAAAAGCTTTACACCCAAAGACTCTAAGATGATCATAAGAAACATTCTTACCAGACCAAACTCTGTCAGGGACATCACCATTCAAAGCAACAGCAGGAGATAAATTGATAACATAAGCAGCAGTATTAAGTGCTTCTGCCCAAAAGGAATCTGGCAGCTTAGCATCTGAAAGCATACATCTAACTCTCTCAACTAGAGTTCTGTTCATCCTCTCTGCTAAACCATTTAACTGAGGAGTCTTTGGAGGAGTTTTCTGATGCCGAATACCCTTCTCTCTGCAATATTTATCAAAAGGACCAATATACTCACCACCATTATCTGAGCGGATGCATTTCAATTTCTTCCCTGTCTGTCTCTCAACCAAGGCCTGAAAACCCTTGAACACATCAAGTACCTGATCCTTGGACTTCAAAGGAAATACCCAGAGTTTGCGAGAATGATCATCAATAAAAGTCACAAAGTAAAGTGCATCGCCATGAGACCTTACCTTAAAAGGACCACACAAATCAGAATGTACCAACTCCAGCAAATCAAGCTTTCTTGAAGGCGGATGACTCTGAAAGGAAACTCTTTTCTGTTTACCGGCTAAGCAATGAACACATTTCTTCAACTTTGCTTGTTTCACTCCAGAAAGTAAATTTTTCTTAGCCAAATTGTCAATCCCCTTCTCACTCATATGACTTAGCCTTCTATGCCATAATTCTGATGAAGTATCATTCTCCATCAAGTTTACTGAGTCTCTAGAGATGGAGCCCTGAAATACGTACAAGTTAGATAACTTGTCACCACGAGCCACAACCATTGAACCTCTAGTAAGCTTCCACTGGCCAGCACCAAGGGTGTTAACATAACCCTCATCATCAAGGTTCCCCACAGAGATCAAATTCAGGCGAACATCTGGAGCATGCTTGACATTGTTGAGAACTAATCTCGAACCATTGTTACTTTCTAAGCAAACTGTTCCAATGCCAAGAACTTCAACTTCATCATTATTACCCATCTTCAACATCCCAAAATTACCTGGAGTATAAGAAGAAAATAATTCTTTCTTGGGCGTGACATGAGAAGTAGCACCAGAATCCACAAACCAGCTAGACTCATCACGAACAAGATTAATGGCATTCTCACCACAAGCAACAAGAAGATCATCATTAGCAACAACAGCAACACGATTCTCATTATCGCCTTCTTTCTTTTGTCGTCTCATATCTCTCTTGTGCTTGTGACAATATTTCATGATATGTCCATTCTTGTGGCAATAGTCACATGTAACATTCTTGTATCTGGACTTTGACTTGCTTCTACTTGTACCTCTATCATTCTGACCTCTGAACTTATTTCTCCCCCTATCTTCAGTAACCAAAACATCGGAGTGTGAAGCTGAAGAAGATGAGGCCTGTGATCTTCTTCTCATCTCTTCATTCAAGACACCACTCTTAGCATATTCCATAGTTACAACACCACTGGGAGCAGAATTAGTCAAAGAAACTCGAAGAGTCTCCCAAGAGTCTGGCAGAGTATTGAGAAGCCAAAGTCCCTGAATTTCTTCATCAAACTTTACACCCATTCCGGACAGCTGGTCAAGGACACCCTGAAAATCATTTATATGATCAGAAATAGGACTACCCTCTTTGTACCTGATATTTATCAATTGTTTCAGCAGGAACAACTTGTTGTTGCCAGTCTTCGAAGCATAAAGTGTCTCAAGCTTATCCCACAAACTTCTGGCATGTGTCTCATTCACAATATGATTTCTAACATTATCTTCAACCCATTGTCTGATATAGCCACAAACCTGCAGATGCTCAAATTCCCAATCCTCATCATTCATAGATTCAGGTTTGTTAGAAGCAAACACAGGTAAGTGCATCTTCTTGACAAATAGAAGATCTTTCATCTTGCCTTTCCAAGTATGATAATTACTACCATTCAAACACACCATCTTGCTCATATTTGCCTCCATCATTCAAATTGACTATCAACAACAACCAATGCTCTGATACCACTTTGTTGGGAAAGGCAAGGCACTAACAAAGAATGCACAACAGGGTAGCAGCGGAAGAATACCCAAGTCTAAACTTTCCCTTTCAATTTGAACCAAGAGAAGACAAACAAACCAAGCACAATGGTAATAAGGCAGCAAGTATATCAACCAAAAGAAATACGACAAGTCAAAATAAACCAATCACACGAGACACCAAGATTTACGTGGAAAACCCCTTCGGTGTGAAGAGTAAAAACCACGGGACCAAAACCTCCACTATAATCACCAAGAGTTACAATAATGTTCTCCAAAATGGCCACCAAAGAAGTGTCAACAAACGAGCAACACTACATAAATCACAACACCAAAAACAAGAGAATAAAAGGAGCAAAAGCACCGAAAAACGCAGCTACTGTTCACGGATGCAAAACTGGAGCTACGGGATACCAAATCCAACTCTGTCAGTTTCTAATCAAAGATTGAGATGAGAGGAACAAGCTGTCCAAAAATCAGATCAATCGGATAAGAAACGAAGCGGGAATCGCAATTTGAAGTTGGCAATTTAGGGCTGAAATTGGGTGCGAAAATCTGCTCTTTCTCTCTATGTGTGGCTGCTGAAAAATATTATGTGGATTATGAAATAAGACCTAAAAAAGGTCTATATATATGCCCCATAGAATTGGGCCTATGGGCAAAAGTGGGTTGGTCCAAATTGAGCTTTATTTATCCACATAGGAAGGGAAAAAGACCCATAACCCCAACAGTAGTTACTGTGAATTCTTATATTTACAGCATACATTGTCTCTCTTTTTTTATTTTTGAGCCGAGAGTCTATCAGAAACAGCATGTCAACCTCCCAAGGTAGGGGTAAGGTATGCGTACACTCTACCCTCCCCAGACGACACTTGTGGGATTAAATTGGGTATGTTGTTGTTGTTGTTGTATATATACCTGAGAAAGATGCTTTAAAATGGGACTCTGATTGGTTACAGAACATTCTGTATCAAACGTGAAGGAATCTATCATTGCCAACTGACTAAAAGAAATCTTTTTTTGGTACTTCTCTCATCTTTGTTGAAGAGCTCTTAATTGAGAAATAAGGCTAGATTTTCTTAAATTTACCCAGCTTTGTTCATCCCTAGGATTGCATTTATCCTAGCAATTGCTTATCCATATATTTTAGACATATTTCAAAGAACTTGTGCTGGTTTGTGGAGTTAAACACTTGATTTTCACTAAAAAAGATCTCAGATGTGATAATTACTTTTGATCTGAAGAAGTATTCGCAATATTTCTGGAGTAGCAAATTGAGGAAAGTGCAAGAATGTTTTATATATGGAACATTCAACTGCTAAAGGTTACGCATATTTGTACTGCTAAAAACTATGCAAACCAATAGGTTAAATATTAGACCAGAAAATGAGAACCCTGAAGATCCAATGGTGTTACAGTATTGTATATAATCTTGAACTCTAATTGTTACACGTTATTTTATTCCTTCCAAAAGGAGCGTCAGCTCAGTTTCCCACATGTCGGCGTCTGTTTGAGACATAATTACTCATGTTTTTCCTTCTATGTGGAGATGAGATCTCTCAATTCCAACTGAAACCATTTAAGTCAAGTTGCTTGCAGTTAGAAGCAGCATCAGTTTGGTCATCCGTGTTTAGATCCAGTTTTGGAGCAAAGTAAGGCAGCTTATACTCTTGTGGTGACACCTGCTTCTCTGGTTTTGCTGAATCACTTCTGTCAGTTGCAGCTTGGTGAAAAAGTTTGATGTCTGCATCTATTCCATTAAATCTTCCATCAACGTAGCTACTGTTAACACTCCGTTTTCCTCCTTGGATTCCAACATTCATTGATAAGTTGCTCCAGTTTGTCTCTTTGGCAAATTCTTTTTCTGTATCCTCGTCCATTTTGGGAAACAATCTGTTCTCCTTGAGGTCGTCACGCCATCTTAGTTCAGTCTGCTGTAACCTGGTCTGATTTTCAATATCTTCTGTACATGGTCCAAAGTTTAAAGTCCTCAGACCAATTTGGCTATTATGCATTTCCTGCAGGTCCCTCAAGGGGCCTTCTGAGGAGGTTAAGCAGCTATCCATTGAACAATCTGCTAACCGCTGGGTTGCTTGTGTTTGTGGGGTGTGAAATCCTGAAAGTTCTTGTATCTCCGAAAATGCAGAATTCAGGCATTGGTTGGATACTTTGGATACCAAATCAGACAGTTGAACCTTGGCTGCCTCTAATCCAACTGTTCCCAAGTTTTGTGTTCCAAGGGTTTCTTGTGCTTTCTCGAGCACAGCTTGCAAATATTTCCCTTGAGCCTCTATCCTTAGCTGTAAATGTCGTTGCACCTAATCAGTTCAATTAGGTCTAATTTAGAAGACAACAAGGAAAACTTTTCATCTACTTGTAAAGTTTTGGCTAGAAGAAAACCTATGCAAGGTCATAATTTAGATCGTCGACTTAAAACAAAAGCACTATCTGGGACCAGGACTATTGAACAAGTTGCTTAATATGTCATTTTGAGTTCAATTAGGCATCGTTGGAAACTGGTAAGGAAAATTTACCGGTACTAGTAAAGTTTGGCTAGAAGAAAACCTTATGGAGGGGTCACATTGTTAAATTGTTAATTCTTATAACAAAGCACTATATAAGACTAGGACCATTCATCTACATGATCAAGCTATCATTTTGTTATCTTGTTTTCCACAACTATGAGAAATTTGTTTCTGGTAATTATCAATTAACCTGTGAAATCATCTTTCATGAAAATTAAAATGCCTTTTATAAAATTACCATAATGTATTGTTTCTAGTTTTTCTTCAGATTATGACACAGGAGGTCTCATCTTTTGCATTAGCATTTATGGTTCTAATATCTCTTATCTAAGTTAAATTTTGCAACAGTTTCTTACCTCAAGCTGCTCATGAAGCCTTCTTTGGACCTCAATTTGCATTTGTATTGCTTCGCTTATTGGTATATTTCTGGACAAGAAAAAATTCAGTTGCTATAGTGTAAGGTACGGTTCAGACATGAAATAGGATGATATTAACAACTCAATTTTGTTAGTTCTTACTTGTTTGGTTGGGGTCCAATGCTCGGATTGCTCGTTGGGCTTCCAATGCTCTCACATATTTTCTCCATACTTGCTGCTACAATTATTTTACAAACAATAAATTTTAGAATGTTCTCTCTCTGTAGAAGAAGCTTTTTGGATTTATATATTCTTGAAAAGAATTGGATTTCTTACCAGCTTTATTGGCCCCGCTAGTATTTGCTTGTCCATGGTGGTTCTTACTTAGTCTGTATTTCTGCACAGCCAAAAATAGAAGATTAGATTTTCAATTGCAACTCAAAAGTACCTGAATGTCAGGTTTGCTCTTCAATTATTTTGACATAAACAATTTTAGAGGTCTTTGCAGTTGATTTAGAAGATGTGTTCACTCTTAACCAAATGTTTTTTTGTCCGGAATGGTTGTGTGGACCTGTGCTATGAAAGTTTTTCAAGGCTGATTGTGTCCCTATTGAAATGTCTAGTTTCTTCGCATGTAATTTTGTAAACCATGGAGTGAATAAAAACTAACCTGAAGATGGCTCTTTAAGTGGTACAAGGTTAGTCCCTGGATCCCCATAAGTTTCAGAACTGATTTTGGTGTGGCTTCTGCAATAGAAGAATGGTGGATATTTAATTATCTCAGTGAGAAACAACATACATCTGGTGCTTATCCAAATTAATATATTAGTGTACACTTACTGTCTGCCCCGCCAAGTTGGTTAACTGCTTCTATAAACCTCTCGTGGAGGTCTGGCGTCCATTTCAATCTTGGCTTAGCATCAGTTGAAAGAACAAGCCCTGCGTCTTCATTGGCATTCCCGCCTTGCAGGAACAGATGCCTTTCAGGGAAAGACATTCTTGTCGAAGGGTGCATGTTGGTGGCAGCTTGGTGGTGATGATGGTACATCTTCTGGCCTTGGATGTGAATATTTGGTTATCAGCGAATAAGTCTTATGGTAAGATTTATAGGCATGATGGGTGACTGAAAGTATTTATCGCGCACCTAGAGGGAATCTGATGTTGCTTCAGGTTCAGTGGCTCCAGTCTTGTCTTACTCTTGAATTGCAAGTAATGATTCTTTACTATTCTTTACAGTATATAACATTGTTTTCCATTTGGTTAAATAAAGTTGTCTGCTACAGCTCTATATATCTCCTTGTTTTTCTTTGACTAAATTCACAAAAAAGACCCAACCGAAGAAGCTTTGATGAGCAAATGAAGAGAGAGGGAGGGGGTCCATGAGGCATAGCATCTTGGACAGGTCCAGCAGGACTAGATAAGGCGGATCTAGGGCAGGTTCTGTGGGTTCAACTGAACCAATTGTTTTCAGCTCGAACCATATATACATAAGAAAAAAAAACATTTAAAATATATGCATCTAACGATTCTGAACTCACTGACTCTAAATCCTGAATTTTTCTAATTTTCATACCAGCTTAAGAAAAAAATCTTGTCCTTCCAATTTTACACATTTGTGGGTCCTGAATGCACGTTCGCTTTCTAATCTAAGGGAAAGGCACTATGCATTATATTCCTCTGCATTATAAGTTCCTGAAACACTTACACACCTTACAATAGGTACATGAATTGATCCACCAAAGACTTTTTCCTATGCACACATATTCTTTATCTGGCAAAGTTTGGGAACCATATTCCAAGAACTAATAGTGGAATATTTTTTCCCTGATGGAGATTGGAGGAATCCACTATCTATGATGTCCTGAAAAACCTACAAAACCATCTTCCTTTTCAAATGGAAGATTCTGTTGACTGGAGCATCTAGTACTGGGTATTAGATACATGCAAAAAAGAAAAGGCAAAAAGGTAGGAAAATGGTTAAGATGCTTCCCCTATTGAACACCAAACAAGAGGAAATCATACATTTTTTTCTTTAGTTTCAGTTTGTTTAGTTGTGGACATGGTACATGCAATTAGTTGAGGATGCATATTTTAGCATGTCAGATTGACGATAGCTTGTCTTGGCAAAAGGAGATAATCTAACGTCTTGGATTTTCTAAACTTCATGCTGTATCAAATCCTCTGCTACTAATATTTTTCTTCTTATTTGTCTGTCAAGCCATGTCATGCTATTCAATTCCCTTCCCTATTTCCCTAGATTTAATCTCGCATATATTCATTTCTGGTATGAGGAAAAAATCATCTAATTTTATGAAGTGTAATGTCCCTTTGAAGTCCTGCATGATTTTTTTGATCGGAAGCGGGGTGGGCAACCTCTACACAGTATAGGCACAAGCATGCCAGCTTTGGATGGTTAATGATTTTAGTGCAACATCTTGGCCTGTACATAGTGATATGGAACTTCCTGAATATCTTGAGCAATCTTTCCGTTCTATGCTATTCTAAAATATGTGAATATTTAAAAGGGAAGAAGAAATAAAATAAAAAGATATAGTGGAGAGATGCTTCTTCGCTTTGTCTGAAGGCTAGGAATCAAATGAAGAATACTTTCTTGTTCTCTCCTTCAGTAAATTTGGTACTTATTCTGCCTGGATAGCCCTAAAATAGAGAGAAGAGGACCTCCATCTAAAAGTTTTTATTCTTTTATTGGTATGAAATGGCCTTCTCCAAAGCATTGGGACCCCTTCCGAAAAGAAGAAATAAAGGAATGTACTTCCATACTTGTTTGATGGAAAACATGACAACTCGCAACTGGAAGATCCCAATTTACCTTTCACTTGACTTAAGTCCTAATTGGTCTTATAGGTACCCTTGATGAATCTATATATCCTGGCCTTACAAGATAACTTTTTATATTCTTTTGTGCCCGTTTATGGGTTAAAACGTGCCCATACACAATATAAAAATACAGGTTACTTTGTTTATAATCATAGTTCTATTTTCGTGGACAAACTTGAGAATCTCAATTTTTTTCCTTATAATCGTAATCCTAATTTTGTGAAACTCTTTTTGTCCTTCTCTTTTATCTGTTAAGTTTTTCTAGGGAAAATTAGGGAACTCATACTAAGCTGCTTTTGAAATGCTTAGCCTTTTTGCACCTTTGCCTCGTTTACTTTGTTTTAAAAGTGTATATCTGCTTTAGCATGTCTGCAGATAGGAAAAATTATGGAATAATACGAGTAAAAAAGAGTATGGTCTGTGTAGAGATACCGTATGCAGCTGCTTAGTATAAATTGAGCTGTGCAGCATTTCAATCTACTGTATATCTATAGATGATTACATTGGATATTTTTTCAAAGGAGAATTTTGTTTCTGTTTTGTAATCTTTTTCCATCAAGGAATCGATCCTCGAGATCACTTATACTTTGAACATTATCTTGGATCAGTCCTTCTAATCTCATTTAATGGCTATTATATGTTAGTTGAAAAGCATGCCACACCCTTCATTTCATGTTTTGGCTAATGGATTAAATCCTGGATATCAATATTATAGCCTATTAAAATAAGAAAGAATATTATCAACTGATGAACAGCCAATGCAGAATAAATTCGCATGCTACACGATGGACCAATACCTAGGTCTACCCATGGCTATTGACAATACAAGTTAAAAATCTGCAGCTGTTAACCAAAATGTGTTATTGCGTAATTAAGAAATCCAAGTGTCAAAAAAGGAAAATTCTTTTGACATAATTGTTGGTTAGTCTTATGTCATGTATGTTTAATTATGCACAATTTATTAGAAAATAAGTGAAAACTCCTCATCTTTGAAAATGATATGCATATTTGTTTTCAGTTGAACTTTTGCAGGAAAAAAAAAGAATCAGTTGATTCTGATATGATAGAATATTTTATGGAGTTTGGAGGAATGCATTTTGTATGCAGTTTAAAGGAATCTATCACAGCCTTCACTTAAAGTGGCAAAAAGAATCTCAACTGTTTTGCTGGCATGGTGACTGCTGGCTATGATGATAAATAACTTTTGTGATGCTCATGGTTTGCTCTTATCATTTGATCAAATGTTAAGAGTTTTTAAGTTCTTGACGTTCAGCAGACTTATTTTTGCACGGTGAAAGTGGTACTTTTTAATAACATCGTTCTATTGGAACTTGTACTTGCTACCTCTTCTCAACACATGTACTAAGTGGCTCTGTCCATAAAGGCTCAAGTCATATCGAAATAAATTATCTAGAGTTTCTTTTTCTTTTATGTGTTTCTAAACATATATATGTAGGTCCAAGGGTAAGAATGAACAGAGAGGACTGCAAATTGGGAAGCTTTTCTCCTCTCAAGGTAAACAAAACCTAGTACCAATACTCTAACCCTTCAAGAAAATTATCTGTAATGCTATTATCCGGGCCAAACTGTCATCTGATAAGTGTTGAATTGTTTTCTATTGTTTATATTCTAAGTCTCCCTTATGTTATCATAACAATGAACTTTTGATTGACGATATGCGAGATATATAAGTTGTTTTATGTTTCTATATCAAACCATAACTGCTACAACCATGTCATAACTTTTATTTCATGTCTCTTTGAAGCAGGGGCGGAGGCAGGATCCAAAAAATGCTAAAATGTCAATCAAACCGATGACTCAAATTTTCTGAACCCCCTTTGTAAGTTGTCGCTACACTAGAAGCTTTCCTTGTGTTAATGAGATTAAACATCAATATATATGCATTAAAAATATATTCACCTACACACCGCCGTAACTTTCCAATTGGGCCAATGTGGCTCCGCCACTGCTTTAAAGGACCCAAAGCTCTTTTCTAGAATGTCAAACAAAAAGTACTTAACTTATCCTTGGTGTTGCCATAAAGCCATGACTGCTGCTTCTCTCTTTGGTCATACAGTTTAGAGTTAGAAACACCCTTTGCTTTTTACCATCCAATCTATAATTTGTTCCTCTAATTATCCTCTAATGTTTCCTTTGTGTTATTTGCAAATGATATATTCTCCACTTTAAAGAAGAGAACATGTGCTCTTGTTCTTTCTTGTACTTCCATTTCCTTTTTGAGGTTAACTTAATTTTACTTTGAAAAAACAAGATGAAACGCACAAAAAAAGGAAGATAATAGCATTTAGAATCAATCATTTAGTCAATGATTGGCTAAAATTTGAAAAAAGAAGAAGATAGAAATGACCACAGAATGATATTCCCTGTAAGGAAAAGGGGGGATTCTGCTGTGAAAGGATAATTTAAAGTTGGATTCTGGGGAATGGTATTTCAGAATCATAACTCAAAACTAAAGCCATAGGTCGTACTCATCGCAAGGTCAAGAATTTCTTGGTCGATGTTTTACATTTGAATGAAAATGGACCTGAATATAATTAATCTAAAACATAGTAGGATGAATACTTATTCGTGTTCATAATGTTATTCGATTCCAACTAATGCAGAAATAAGAATAGTCGATTGCTTGTTACTTAGTAGTAATATTTTAGATGCTCCTAAACAATCAACATTGCATATAATCTATGATTTTATCCTCCAATATAATTTGCCAAACATTTTTAATGTTTTGAGATATATTTGTCTTTGTTTTGCTTATGCTAGAAAGAGAAAAGAAAAGAACATAAAGGTAGAATCAAGATCTGCTGGTCACAGGCATTATGTTGTTGCTCTAAGAAGGAAACTGTGACAGAAAACTATTTATTTATAATTTTGAGTGAAGGGCGAAAAACACACCTAAAGTATCCCTATTTTTGAGTTTTATACGTGAACTATTAGGTGTGTGAGTTTCCTACCTGAACTCTAGTGTACAGGAAAATCCATCTTTCGTATATTTGTATGGTTAAGCTTTAATACTTGTTTTCACTACATAGATTTTTTGAGACCATATATTCTAATAGAGCTAGTAGCACTTCCTTCTGTTTGCTTCCACGAATGCACCCCTTTTCTTTAGATTCCTATTCGGTGTTCAATACTCGTTTTGGATTTCTGAACATGGAAAATTTATCCATGTAAGAGTGGAAGAATTCTATCCATCTCACCACAGTCCTTGATGGTACGGATTCACCACTTTAGAGCCCCACTTGTATTATGTTGGCGCCATTCGACCTCGGCAGGAAGAGTATTAACTATAGGAAAATCTCACTTGTAAATAAGAGATGGTCCACCACTCATAAATGTAATTACTTCTATCTTAATTAAAGGAAAATTCGGATTATAAAAGACTCATTGAATAGGATTACAAATGTTTCCTAAAAGTTCAGGGACGTGATCTAGTGGTCAATGAAGTGGATTGAGAACTATAGGATCTCAGGTTCTAATTTCAGCAAGTGCACAAATTACTCAATCATGACACGGGAAGATAGTGACAATAACAAGCTCATGAGTCTGGTAATTGGAATGAGTACAATCTAAATTTCTTAACGAAGATTCGCTAACGAGTGTGTAACAACTCACCTGTCGAATCAATTAGCCCTGAAAATGGACAGTGTTTACTGTTTAAACATGCGACCTACACCTGGCAGTTGGGGCCAAGTGCCAAGCCCCGATGAGTAGGAGGAAAAAATACCAGGTGATTTCTTAACCAGTACTTATCCTTGTGGGAGATAACAGGTTTTTGTGGAGTCAGTTGAGGTGCGTGCAATATAGTGCGGACATCACAGTTCGCGGGTAGAAATAACAGGTTTTTGTGGAGTTAATTGAGGTGTGTGCAATCTAGTGCGGACACCACAGTTCACCGGTGGAAATACAGGTTTCTATGGAGCTAGTTGAGGTGCGTACAATCTAGTGCGGACGTAACAGTCCACTGGTGGAAATAACAGGTATTCTGTGAAATTAATCGGGGTTCGTGCAATCTGGTTCGGAGACCACAGTTAACAAATATTCCCTAAAACATTTTGCAGCATTATGCAACTAATTCAGCTACGAGAATATAATATTATGATATCATTTGATACTTATTGCTAGGGGTGTACAAAATCGAACCGTAAATCGAACCAAATCGCAAAAAATATCCGACTAATGGTTTGGTTTGACTTGGTTTGGTTTTGAAAAAAAACCAACTATAATTGGTTTGGTTTGGTTTTAACTAAAAAACGTCAAACCGAACCGAATCAACCCGATATTATATATATACTATTTTTAAAAATATTTTATACATAAAAATATTTATTGTGATATAATTTATAAATATTTCCTTAACTTTTTCATAGTTTTTATCTTTCAGTATGTTATTTCAAGTTTAAACTTAGAATTTTAAATGGTTCAATAAATCTTTTTACAACCTATAGATAGTAGTAAATCAAATAAAACCCAAATCAATACGAATGTTAACAAAAGATTATTCAATCCAACACTAGAAATGACAATCATGTTAGATATTTATTCTTTAATTTTACATAAATGCATAAATTAATTTGTTTTTCTGTTTAATATTTAGCCATGTAGTTAATATTTATTAGACTTATTTTAGCATGACTTAATACTTTTAAATTATGATTATTTTTATTATGACTTATTAATATGCAATATTTATTCCATGCGATTTCATTATTTTTTTGGTTGAATATTTTATTGTCATCACTCACTTCATAAATTTCAAATAAAATGTATATATTTTGTGTTGTTTTTTTAAGAAATACCTTAGATACTTGTATTTTGATTGGACTAAAGAAATATTTGAAGCACAAGTTAATTATATATTTGTATGAAGACTTTATCGGGAAAAACCCAAAAAAAAATGAAAATCCCGAGAAAACCAAAAAAATCCGAGGTTGGAAAACCCGACTTTCATTGGTTTGGTTTGGTTTATAAATTTAAAAACCCGACACTAATAATTTAATTTGGTATTTAAAAAATTCGAACCAACCCGGTTCATGTACATCCCTACTTATTGCTACACAATTAGGACCCTCTAATCGTTTATGCAATTGGAACTTAAGAGTGTTGGTCCTTATCATCTTAACTTGATTACCATTCAAAAAGGAAGAACAAAGTTTTGCACATGGAAAGTTTCAATTTGTGTCACTAAATTTTTGATCAAATCAATGCTTTGGAATCAAATGCTCTACAAAACGTTAGGTTTCTCTGCAATTTTGAGATTCTAATCAATACTGGTGACACACTCTCATACATTTACTAGAGGAATTAAGTTAATATGCTAATTCATGCATGTGTTCTTTTTCTTTTTGATAATTGTGGTGTTCGGGTCACGGGGTCAATTTGTGCGCACTTCAATTAATTTCACGGGATATTTGTTACCTTCCACCAGCACAAGGTATTTGGATAACTCTAGCTACCAAGGCTTGAACAAATGAAAACAAATCACCTAGTGTTTTATTAGGGTTCATGAGAAGGAATAATCGTCCTTTTTTTTAATTGCCTTCTGCCTAGACTCATGCCTAGATGCTAAGTGACAGACAGGAATTTATTGCCTTGGTTACAAAATTTGCAAGTAGTAGATTTCAATTTTGGCAGAGAGACAGATTTAACTAAGAGATACTCAACAATCCATTGTAGACTTATAATAACTTACAGCATCAAAATGAAGATGATATTGTACCATGAGGTATTTGCTTTGGAGTTGTTACAATCTTTTATGATCAAGACTAAATAGTTCATCGAATAAGTATATAACAATAACTACGCTTCAGTCGCACATAAGCTGAAATCGGCTATATGAATAAATTCATCAATAAGTATAGACTATGGAGGACCTCAATCAGCTGGTTCTAATTCTTCTTTATACGTATAGACTATAGAGGACCTAAATCAGCTGGTTGTTAGTTGTTACTTATTATTTCATATTATATTGGATGGTGTTGTTTTAATAAATATAACGTTTGGAACTTTGGATAGATCATGACATTTTTTGTTGTTTCATAATGTCATGCACCAACGATATGAAGAATGAACTTATAATATTAAAAAAAAAGTAGGGTAAAAAGTAAAATTATAATAAACAAAAGGTATATGACAAAGAGAAAAATAAAATTATTAAATAAAAGTAAGGCCAAGATATATGAGGAAAACAATAAAATAGTGACGCGATCACATCAAATTGATCGTTACATAAAAATAACACTATATCAATAAATATAATAATAAAATACAATCAAATTTAAAATTTAAGTGACAATCAAACTAAATGTTATATTTAAAATAATAATACGATGTAATACAATAATTAACAACCATCCAAAAACAAGTTGTTAATTACAAAACATGGTACCTTCCCACCAGTAAACTTATGTACCATTTGCAATAACTTGCGTGTGGAGAAAAACAAAAGATATACTGTATGCAATGCCTCGTCCCAATCAATGAACAAAAATATATTCAATCCGTTTCAATTTGTCTGTCTTGTTTTGATTTGACATGAAATTTAAGAAAATAACGAACATTTCTTAATTTTATGATCTTAAACATATCACGTGAAAAGTTGAAAGTAAAGGATTGCAACAAAAAAAAAAAAAGAGAAACAAAATCTACATACTATGTGGTAGCTAGGTCCTATAGAAATTTGAATAAGATCTTGCCGGTCACGTGGAAAGTCTTCGGGGAGCCTTTATAGAATAAAAAGAAAGTGGTGTAGAGATCCACTAAGTACCCTCGTACTAGAGGATATTGTGGGTTAAATCTATTAAATTAAGATATTTTAAAAAAAATGGACTAAAAAGAAAAATATAAGACAAACAAATTGAAACAAAAGGCTTAATTATTATATTGTCAATATAATAGAAAATATGGGGTTTGAAAAATGTACAACTTCTAGTTAAGTCACATTGACGAATAAAAAAGATTTGCTAAAAGTCTTACGAATATTCATAATTATTTCATTTCTTCAAAGATGAACTACCTTACAAGTCAATCATCGTGACCACTGACCAAGTCCTGTATCAACAGCAATGAAATAATAGCTCATGAAACACAATTTTTTTTTTGAAAATATACTCCCTCTGTTTTAATTTATTTGGCTTATTTTAATTTGGTATAAAATTTAAAAAAATAAATTTGTGATTTAAATTAAAGATATATCAAATATCAAAATATCATTTAATCTTGTGGTCTTCAACATGCCACGTGAAAATTGAAAAGTTAGAATAAGAATCGTTAAAATGGAAAAGACTCACTCTTTTTACAATGGACTAAAAAAGAAAATAATTCAATCAAATTGAAATGGGGAGAATATATGAAATTGACTAAATTAGGAGAAATATTTCTTTCTGATGACCCATTCTTACACAGAGAAGCAAGCAAAAGCAAAACCACAACATGTATTTGTTTAACCATGTGGCCATAGATTTCCAAATATTTTTGACAAATATTATTTGAGTGATGATTTGGGTGAAATTTCACTATGTGTTTGGTCATAGTATTTGAAAAACATATTTCACTTTTTTTAAGAAATATTATTTTATACCCATAAGTTTTAAAAACCACAAGAACTAACCATAAGTTTGTATTATATAGCAAGATAGAAACATCGACGTAACAAGATTCATGACTTCCGCAACAAGTCAGTTGGATCTAAGTTGTAGCAAATAACAAGTAGTGAAGCACGATTATTGTTCCTTTCAAAAATAAAAGCTGGTGTAGAATTGGAATAAATAGAGAGTGTTTTTGTAAAAGATAAAAGTTTGTTGTAGAATTTAAATTTTTAAAAGCTCCCAAATAATGAGGTTTGGCCCAAATATTAGTTTTTTCTAGTATTTGAGAATTTGGTTTATTTGCCAAAAAAATTGTGAAATAATGATATATTGTATGGGCAAGCACTATTTGCCAAATTTCCCCCCAAATTTTACTTGAAAAATCTATGGCCAAACAGGTCCTTATAAGTTGGTCGAACTAATTACTTGTAAGTATTTTTTAAATTTATTTATGTTTTTGTAATATTAAAAGTGTTTATAAATTAAATTAATCAAAAATTATAAGTTGATTACTTTAACTTATAGTTTTATAGCTTATGAACACTTTTGATTTGACCAGATCTTTATTATTTTATCTCTAATATCTTCAGTAATTTCTGGAATATTTTTAAAAAAATATAACTTTTAATTATTTCTCTATCTATTTTTTTATGTAAAAAGATGTATAATTTGTACTTATAAATAATTGTAAGTATATATCAGTCATTTTAATACTAAGAAAATGCTTATCAAATCTTTTTGAAAAAATTACATAAAAGTGCATGTGACGACCTTACATTGTAAAATATGGCCAACTTTTTAAGCTCTTACAAAAAATGCCCTAATGTCTATAGAAAAAGAAGGTTACTTTACATCCTTAGCCAAATTTTACTCTCTCTCATACACACAATGCAATCTTCATAGTTGTTCATATTGCTACAACTAATGAACATTTAAGGGAATATGGGTCTATAAAATTCATAGACCAAGCATATAGCAAATTTACATTACAATTTCATAGCTATAGCATGAATACTTTGGATGTTCAGCCATTATTGAAGCTCCAAGCTTCAAAATTTGAAAATTAATTTTCGTAAATAAGTTTTGCTTCGAGTGGGTATGATTGCAAAAGATTGATTATGTATTGAGGAGCATAAATGTGAAATTTTGGATAATTTGGTGCTTGAATTCGAGGAAGAAGATGAAGTACATTTTGTTGTATATATTTGTATATTGTATTGTATATTGTTGTATATACAATACAGTTTTTTTTATTTCAGTGATTTTCTTCTTCCTCTCCATACTATACACACTTATACAATGTAGATACATTGTTTAAACATTATATATACATAATTATACAACGTATCTACATTGTATAAATTTGTATAGATTGGAGAGAAAGAAACAAATCACCAAAATAAAAAGACTGTATTGTATATACAACAATATACAATAATATACAAATATATACATTGTTATACAAAAAAAATTACTTTACACTTATGGCCAATTCCAGATTTGGCTATAAAATGTAATGTACTTTTTTGGCCACGAAATTGCAATGTATATTTACTGAGTGTACTTTTTTGAAATGATCCCCAATCTTTTTTACCATACATATAATACTAAACTATTTATTAATAGTTTCAACATTTCTATTTAAACCTATAAATGTTTATTAGTTACTTTAATCATACTCTTATTTTGATGGACAAGTTAGGATCATGACATGATTTTTGGAAAGAAAATCAGACAAAATCCAACCAAAAAAAAAAGGAAAGGGAGATAACGTGTTGGACCCTTCATAAATTGGTGTTATTTAAATAATTTCTTCCTAAATGACAATGAAAACACCCATGACTTGAAATTTGAGTCAATTATTTATATAATAATGTTTTGTTTCAATTTTATATCGAAAATAACATCTCTATTTTATTTTTGAAGTAATGGTACGAACTGCATACACTCTACACTTTTCAGACTCACTTTATAGAAATATACTGGATATGTTATTATTGTTGTTGTAATGTTTTGTTTCAATCTTCTCAGTAGTACACTTTTCAATCATGTCATTTATATTAAAAAATTCACAAAATATATAAAAAAAAAAATAGATTTACGATCCAATTACTAACATTTGATTTTACTATGTTTTAGAATTTAAAACTCAAAAAGTTTAATTTATGAGTGGGACTATGTTATTTTTTTGAGTGGGACTATGTTTGATCTGATAAAAACAGAAGAAATTTTAAAATATCAGTGCCTTTTTTTAGAAAAGAAAAAAAGAAGATAATTACATAGGAGGGCATAGGAAGGAGAGAGAAAAATTAGATTTATATTCATATTTACTGTGTCACAAACTCAAAAAATATTTAAATATAATCGTTTATAAGTTACATTGCTTAAATCTGTCAGAAGCAAAAGTTTTATAGCTAGGAGTTTATACCATTTTCCCCTCACCTAGCTTGAAGAGGAGTGTTAAATAGCTCCGAAGTCAGTAAGGGTAGTTTGGTAACTTAGCTTTGTAAATCTGTTATTATAACATAATTGACCAATCTTAAAGTTAGTTAGGAAAAATTAATTAGAAACTAATCATATCTTAGTGTTTGTATATACCTAAGTTACTTCATTATAATCTTAGATCATTGAATCATAAATCAAAAAGTACTTTACTTGATTTCATCTTTTTCAAGATTAGGGTCCTTCCCTTTATTTTTCATAAACCTAAAAGCGTAATATTATAGTATTTTTTTTCTCGATAAACTTAACAACAAGCAAGCAATCTGTTTCGACTTTTAATTTTTCATACCCCTCTTTGTAGTCTTGTTCCCCACCCCATTACCATAAGTACCAACAGATGGTGACATTTATTTTGTCCTTATTTTTCATTTTGTGAACTGTATATTTAAATATTTATTTCCATAATTTATTTTTCTAATATGACTTCCTTTTGCAACCTCATTCATGTAATTTTTTTTCTTTTAATTTTTATTCAAATCTTATATATAGTCAAATCTTTCTATAGTGGCAACGTTTGTTTGAAAGTTTCATGGTTGTTATAATGAGGTGCTGTTATATATGTATGTTGTTATAGAGAAGTAAAATATAACATGAAAAATCGATTCTGGAGAAAATATTGTTATAACGAGGAATCGCTGTAGAGAGATTTGACTGTATATTTTAAAAGATCTAGTAAATATTTATAAATATTTAATTATAAATCAATTATTATTATATATTAATTTGAAATTTTTGTTATAAATAATTCATAAATTTTAAATGGATTATTTACATAATAATTGGGTTCAATTTTCTATTTGCAAAATATGAGACCAACGTGGAAGCAGCGCCTGTGAAGGCAGATTCATGTGATGAGTCTCAGTTGTGTCTTCGACAGAGTGTACGATATTTTTCCTCTTCTCCATATGTGCATGTTTTTCGGATTTAACTTATATACATTGAAAATAATATTTTTATTTTTAAAGAGTAAAATTTACGTATATTTTATTATCTTTAAATTTGACTTTATGACATTATGTTGAATATGTTAATATTGTTATTATTGATATCATAATATTGTATTATTATTGTAGCTTAATTTGTTGTAAAATATTATTCCCTCCTTTTCAATTTGTTTGACATACTTTTTATTTTAGCCCGTTTTAAAAAGAATGATCATTTCCCTTTTTAGTAATTTTTTTATTTCAACTTTCTACTTTAAGACCACAAGATTAAAAGACATTTTGGTACATTTCATATATTTTTAATTTAAAATCATAAGATTCAAAAGACTTTTTTATTTTCCTAAATTTCGTATTAAATTAAAATAGGTCAACCAATTTGAAACGGAGAAAATATTTAGTAGCTTGTTTTCCGGTCACTAACTCACTAGTACTATTTTAGACAGTTACCTATGATTATACGTTTTATATTTGTACTAGTGTTGAACTTTTTATGCTCCCTCCGTTCGTTTTTACTTTTTTATTTTGAATTTTTTACTATCTCTTAAGAAATTAATATGAGTATTTTATCATACCATATATATTAATTGATATATAGTTTTAGGTTTTGGAGGATAAATAATTAATATTAAAGATAAATATGAAAAAAAAATGTTATTTTTTTATATATTAAAAGTGACATTTAAAAATAAAAATATATTTTTAATATAATGGACAAGTAAAAATAAATGAAAAGAGCAGAAGTTAAATCGTTTTCACCACTTGGATCTACATGCAACAACAATATTTTAACATGTCACATTATTCAAAGTTGTCCTATTTCCAAACTCCAAAGATACCTACGACAGCTTTCTTATTAGTTTGTTTCTTTGGATGTTTTCTATATATTTCCGTATTTATAATGAGGTTTTATATAAACTTTTGCTTTGCTAAGTACTTAAAGCCAAGTAAGAAAACTATAGATTCTCTGTTATATATGTACGGATAATATTATTAAAAGTTCGTAAAATATGTAGTATGTCAGTAAATAATTGAATATCATTCAATATTATACCAATTAATCTTTCCAAATGTTGAGTTATATGTTTGTGTTTTTCTTTTCATTGTTTAAAAGACTACACAAGCATGAATGCATGATGCAATAAAAGGTAATTAAAGTTGACAGTAAAATGTTCCTTAACAAAAGCGAATTTATATTTACGAAAGCTCAGACCTAAATTTTTTAATTAAAAGTGAAAGAATAGTTACCATTTTCATCACAACCCTTGTTTGTAACGAAAGCAGCATCTTGTTAATCATATTAATTTAATACGTGCACAACTCTACATAATATTCATGTATTATTCATCATACTACCTAGAGAGAATACATAATTATCCCCTTAAAGTAAGACTTGTCTTTCAAAAAAACACTTAAACTTTGTAGATGTTTTATTACCCTCTAAACAATTTTGAAATAATAATATTACCTACTTCCTTCGTTCAATAATATCTGTCAATGTTACTAAAAATATATGTTCAATATTACTACTTGCCCAGTTTAAAAAATCAAAGGATAATTTACTCATTTCAACCTGTTACCCTTAGTTATTAATTATAGTCATTACTTACTACATTTTTCAAAGCATTGAATTAATTATATTCAAAAGGTGATATAGTAAAATTAACCTTATTATTTATTATTTCTTAACATGTGTTTCAAGTCAATAGTGAATAAGTATTGTTGAACGAGGTAACTAGTTGAACCAACAAAATTTGAAAAAAGAAGAAAAAATGTTAGTTTAAAACAAGAAAAAAAGTTCGATGCATTAAAGCTTGACATGAGATTCAAGAAAAAACTGTATCGTCTATTATACGCAGCTTTATACTACCACAAAAAGTAAAAATATGTAAATTTTACTGCCACGTCGGACTTAACGATCTTACGGAGTCCAATTTTAACCATTCATAGAAAGGACTTTCCGCGCGCTCTTTGACTGGAATTCAATTTCTTCTATTGGGACCCACTTTCCGATCTGCACCCAACTCTGAAAGTACTGCATCGATCTCATCGGCAGCCCAGGATTCCGATCTCCGGCCCGACGTGAACCGCATCATCCCTCCTAAACCGGTCACATCGGAAACCGGTTCAACACTCACCGGAACTTTCACGGCGTTGCTCTTTCTCGGCTGAACCGGTTCTTTCGGTATCGAATCATGCGTCGTTCTCTCCATACTACTACTAGCCTTCACCGGTTTGATGTTACTCCGGCCGAACCCGAACATCGAAAGTATACGTGAATAAAATCCGGTTTTACGTTTACTTTTAGATCTCTCGAGTGTAGATATTATTTCACATTTTGTCGCCGCCGCCGGTTCACATGATCGCCGGCGACCTTTCTTCGATCTCACTCTTCCCATACACGATACCTTCGGCGACACCGGTTCCGGTTCAGAAACCGCTTTCAACACCGATTCTGATCGTTTCGTCGGAAAAAAACGTATATTCGCCGGTTTACACGTTTTCCTCTTCGAATCAACGGAGCTACTCTTCGGTAATCCGAAAAAAGTAGTTTTAGTTTTTAAATTCAAAGGAAGTCGTTGTGAGCTCGAATTCAAATTCGGAGTCACATTCATTGCGAGTGAACTGTTACCTTTTGCAGACTCTTTACGCTCCAAAAATGCGTTTCTATCAAACCAATCGAGTTCGGCGTCTTTCGAAAGGCAGAATGATTCCGGCGGAAGTTCCTTATCGTCGTCCGGAATATCGTTTTTCTCCGGTATGACGCCGGCGGCGGCTTTCGCCAGAGTTTCACATACGATTTTCCGGTCGTTATTTCCGCCGGAATTGGTAGAACTTAGTGATTCCGAATCAACTTGAGTCATTATCGAGAAAGAGAGAGAGAGAGAGAATAGTAGAGAGTTGAAAGAAAAATTCCAAACTCTGAGGCGATTTGAGTCTGGATTGAAAATAGCGAGTGGAATATCTTTAAAAAGGACTCGTATAGATAATTTTGAAATAAGGAAGTAACTAAAATAACCAATCACCAAAGATAATAACCTATTTGTATTAAGGGTGTCTGGTGGGTCGGATCGGTCCGAGCCGAGTTGGTTACTGGATTGGCTCTATCTGGGTTTATCGGTCCAGTCTCAAAAAGATTTTAAGTGACCCGTTCAATTTCAAATTATATCGGTTCGGGTCGGGCTAGGTTACATTTTAAAAAAATATTTTTAAAATTTTTTATTAATAAAATACAAATTATTTATTATTATTATTTATTATTTAAAAAATTTAGTCGGGCTGGATTGGGCCGAGTCATTTAACCGGTATCATTAATGATGTGACATTATCAATTTTGACCGATTTTGAGTTACGGGTTTAAAAATTAAATCAACCGATTCCGGTTATAGTAAGCGGCCTAGACCAACCCAACTCTTTAACTGAAGATCGGATCGGGTCAACCCCACCCGATTGACGCCCTTAATTTTGTATTTGAAGAAATGTAAAAGTTTACTTCATTTTGTTTTATCTTTTAAGAGTAACTTAGTTTTGCCTAATTAGCTTTTATGATTATTTTCTATAAGAAAATAATTTTGATACTTATTTAATGACGCCTATAAATTTTTAGAAAAAAATAAAAATAACAATTCAGTGTAGTTCCACAAGTAGGATCAATGGAGGATTAACTAGTGACTATGCGACCTCATTCCTACCTTGAAAAGTAAAGATGATATTTTCGATAAATTTTAGAGAAAAAATATTTTAATAATTAATTAATATTTAAATTTATTTAGAACTCATCTATCCTAAATCCTACTCAATATTTTACTCGATCCGCTTAATAAATTGATTATACAAAAGGAGTCTTTAATACTATTTAACTAAAAGAACATGATTGTTTTTCGATTTCTAAACAAAAAAAATAGATAAATTATATCCGCAGTATATTAACTACAAGACATTTTTACTAAATCTTTCTGTGTTTTTGGAATACTGAGCTAAAAAGTTGTTTACTAAGAAGTAGTATTTCATTTTCCTTTTTGGTTTAAACTGTGAATTCTATGTATGACTTCTATTTCATTGGGAACTTGATGAATCGATTCGCTTACGCATCTTGTTTTTACATTGACAATATAAATAATTAGTAATTTTTCTAATAGAAATTAATTAGTAATCAGAACAGATTACATTACACTAACAGCATAAATAATTTTTATATGTATAAAACTTAAATGATTTACTAGTTGCAGAAGCAAGCAATCTACAAACAATAACCCATTTTAATAATTGAAATACTGATGGGATCCAACACCAACTAAGCAATGTTTAATTATTTATATTAATAATTAGTTATAATTAGTCACATTCGATATGGACAGACTTGAGAGTACAAATGGTGTGTGATCAAACTAATTATTTTCCATATGATAATAATGCACGTGCCAACTCCACGACTCTTGTTTGATAGTACTTTGGAGTGGAATCAGAAAAATCTGATTCCGAGATTAAAAAGAATCAAATTTTCTGCTATATTTAGTATTTTTTTTTGAAATTGTAATTCAATTAATCGAAGCATTGCCTTATCAAGGTGAAAGTTGTGGGTTTGAACTTCATCAATCCCTACGGATCCAATAAATATGTTAAAAATAAAAAATAAAATTTTTCTCCTTTTTCTCCGATTGATGATATATTTGGAACTAGCTAATGAGTTGCAACTATTTATATACATTTTAGAGCAAATAAAGTGAATTTGTATCAATTTATACATTTGAATATCAATTCTTTTGATTGCATCAGGTTCCTATTTAGCATGCGTTTGTATTTGTATTTGGACATTAAATCTGCGAGCTAAATATATTTGATCATTAAAATAGCTACTAAAATGTAGCTACGAATTGTAATTAGGCAAAATCTAGCCAACAAGACTGAATTTCGTCTAAATGTTAGTAGCTATTTTTGAAATTTTTACGTAACATAGAAAACATCCCTATGTGATTACATTTCACAGCTAAGGTTTGAAATAATTATCATTCGTAACTAATGTATAAAATAAATAGCTAACTATTTGTATTTGAGTATTTTTATCGACATTGCAAATTCTTTTGTTACCTCTCTTATGATGCGGTTCATTTAGGTTATGTCAGTAAATTTACCAAAATAAAAAACATATCCACTAAATAATCTCATTATTACTAATCCAATATTATAATTCCCATATTATAAATTTATAATTCCTTAATTTCAAACCAAGTGACTCGAAGTGTCTTAGCCCCTAATTCCAATTACCTCTTTACTATTGTTTCTCAAGTGGATTTTCTTACTTCTTTATTGACTTTGTAATAGGAAAACAAAAAAAAACTTATATGGATAGTCAACTCAAGACCGGAGACTCACGACTTGAGAATTAAATAATGTCCCCATTAACATATATACGTTTATTTTTGAGGTGATGTTTATTTAAGATTCAACTAACATGGTCTTGCTATTTTTTGAGGAAAATATTTTCCTATTTCTCTTGTTTGGCTATACAAAATAGTTGACCCAAACCAAAGATGATTATGGGTAGTTCACATGCACTTAATGTCTATAATTAGAAGATATGTCGATTTTACCCGATTAAACCTTTGATTTTCACTGTGAAAAACTTCAAATAAACACATACTCCGTAATTTAGTGTAGAAGGAGTTCTAAATTGAAATTCAATAATAATCTAAAGAAATGATAATTTGAGCTCCACGACTACTAGTATTGTGACTTTTGCAAAAATGTGGAACTAATTAAAATTGTGATTCTCTCGATACAGCTTAACTCCATTAAATCTATAAAAGTAATAAAGAAGTATAGAGCACTTTATTGGTCAATGATAATCATCTTCCACTCCAAAAATTTGGAGATGGACACTTGGTGGATTTGAATTGTTCATGAAAACTGGTTAATTGTTCCAAAGTCTTTTTTTTGGTAGAAATTATTTCTCAGTCACCCACAGCTAGCTGCCCAAATGACTTTCCAGTTGACTATCAACTTTGCCTTGAATACAACAACAGACCCAGTGAAATCCCACAAAGTGGGGTCTGGGGAGCGTAGAGTGTACGCAGACCTTACCTCTACCTCGTAGAGATAAAGAGGATGATTCCGAAAGACTAAACACTGAAAAAGTAACTATTTGTTCTGGTTTTTAGAACTAACAAGTTTTGGTTGGAAAAACCAAACGGGCACACAAAGGAGCTGCACAATGTCACAAAGGTTGCTGTTTTAACTAGTTTGAAGCTAAGTCACTTTTGACGCCACACCCGTGTCAGATTCTCCAAAAATACACTACTTTTGGAGAATCCGACACACACCCGTTGACATTTCTAAAGAGTCCGAGCAACATAGGTTTGAAGTCCTACAAGAAACCATCAAACCTAGTAGCATAACTTTCTAAAAACAGGAAAAAGAAATTCTCTAAACAGCTATCTCAAAAGCCCAGACTTCATAAAAGGCGACAGACTCTTCCACTGCTACATGAACCATCCGCTCCTTTTTCGATTCTTCTTCTATATAAGTGAATAGATCTTTGTGATTCAATCGATTCGATTCTCGTTCTCATGCTCGGTGCACTCCCTTTAAGGACACACTTGTCTTCAACAAATGGAATTGTGTTCCAGACTATTAACTTCATAGGACCTTTCCTATTAACTAAAATAATCAACATGTTTATGATTCTTCTTTGTTACTACTTCATTATTCTATAATTCATATAGGAAAGAACTTTCTAACCTTCATTTGTGACATCCTTTTCCGTGCAAATGGCAGCATAATGAGAACCGACTGGCCAACTCTAGGAGCAAAAACTGCCAATTGCCTGTCAGGTCACTGGGATCATCGAGCAAATCCACTGATATTTCAGATGCCTGAAAGAAAGTATTTGTATCAAGTATCAACAAATGCATCAGACACTGAGGTAAGAGAAATATATTCTTTTCGAATGAAGCTACTATTTGACTGGGAAAGCAACAACGATAGAGAGTCTGGTCTTGTTAAAGAAGTTGGTATACTAATCAGGAAAAGAATTGCGCGTGGAAAGTGCCATGCCGGACAAGGCTTAAAGTGCATTCTGGCTGTTTCAAGAGCGCAATTTTGGCTAAGTAACACGTGATTCTATAAGCTTGGCCTCTCTTTTGCTGTATCATAGAAAACCTCAACTAAACCCACAGAGAGCCTCTTTACATGTTGAACTCATCACTGTTTGAGTCAATAATATCCTACAATACCAGCCTCTAATAAACAAGATTATGGGGAAAATCATGAATTGGACCTCTAGGTTCCTCACGTATGCTGGTAGAGCTCTGCTCATAAAGAATGTCCTCTTTTCTATTCAAGTGTTCTGGTCCCAGGTGTTTATTCTACCAAAGAAGGTCATCAAATGTATTGAAGCAATGTGTAGGACTTTCCTATGGACTGGGGAAGCTGATCTCTCGAAAAGAGCTTTGGTTGCCCGGGAACAATTGTGCAGTCCATACTGTGCAGGAGGTCTAAATATGTTGGACATATATGCTTGGAACAGGGCAGCTATTAGTAAGTTGTTGTGGAATCTGTGTAGGAAAAGAGACAGACTTTAGGTGCAATGGGTACATGTGTACTATGGGGAACACGGTAGCATATAGGGTGTGCACGCCCCTCAAGCCTCATGGATGGTGAGGAAGATCATTCAAGCCTATAAGTACTTTGAAGCTGCTGGATGGGATGAGGGTACAGTACAACGTACGGACCAGTTCTCTATCAAGCAACTGTATCAGAAGCTTCGAGGTGATTACCAAAGAGTTAATTGGACAAGACTGATCTGCAATAATGTGGCGTGCCCAAGATGGACTTTCATACTGTATCTAGCTCTACATGGAAGATTGCTAACGAAAGATAGATTGGCCTCTTGGGGTTATATAACAGATGTTAAATGTGTCTTATGCGAAGCAGCCGATGAAAGTATCAACCATCTGTTCTTTCGATGTTGTTTCTCTACTCAGGTTTGGCAGACGCTCCTCAATTGGCTACGTATTACTAGGCAGCCGGCAGGATGGGATGCAGAAGTTTCATGGGCTATCACTCTGTCACGCTCCGAGACCAGGCCCTGGACGTGACGGGCAACCCAGACCAATGAAGGCCCGAGAAGGCCCCTTAGCATTCATTAAAAGCACATTCAATAAATAAAGAATTTGCAGTAAGAGGACCCATTTGAGATTATTTAAAACATATATAAAAATTAACCAAGTGTTGGGAATAAATCATTTAAACAACATCTACATAGGTCTACGAAGCCTCTAACATACTGATGAAATATTTATATCGGGACAAGGCCCCGGTGATACCATAAAAACCAAAACACTATAAATGTCTGTCATAAAGGTGCCTTCCGAAGAATGGAGGGCTCACCAAAAGGCTGGATCTGTCTGCTTGAATCTAATGCTGAGTAGTACCATGAGAAGGTGCCTCTGAACCTACATCATACAACGATGTAGCCGCCCGAAGACGGTCAGTACGTGGAATGTAGTGGTACACAGAACAAAGAAAAATAGATACAATAGACTTTATCTGAAAAGTTAACATTTAAAACACTTCTAATACAATGACAATAAATATCCATAGTAAATTCCGTTAAGAGAAAACAATATACTTTATGTCTGTTACTTTTGAACTAGATGGTATCACCGACTTCTATTCAACACCACGGGCTATGTGGGTCCGATCAACGCTCGACCGGCTAAGCCCCAACCCATGTTTGCCGCATGAGTCGAGATTTCAATACAATATGGCCAGCACAATCACCCTCGTAAGGGAAAAGATAAGGTCGTCCCAAGTGAGGATCGAACCATCCCTATGTCGGCAAAACACATGTTTCGGGCGTTGAGACGTTTAGCATCACACCTTCTCGGTTAACCATCTAATTCTCTTAGAGCCCAAATTATTATCGTTTTCAAAATCTTTAAAACATCATTCAATAAAACAATTCCGTTAGGGGCATAAACCGTTATTGGTATCGTCATACCAAGACTTGCAAGTCACCCATTTCATCAATATAGAACCCATAAGGTCCGTCAACAATTCATCATGCCCAATTATAGGATTTGTATAGTAAAACAAAGGTTTTTTGTCTCAATCCGATCCTTTAGTAGAAACCGTTACCATAGCAATATCTTTCAAATCTGAGAAATCATTTGGAGTCCTTTGAACAATGGGAAAGACAAGTAAAATCTCAAAATCACTCTGTAAGTACCATTCGTTGTACAATTACTAATATTTTCAAGTGAAATATAAAGGACTAACGATTTCATGAAGTTTTATCAAAGTTAGAAAAGCTATACTTGCAACCCTAAGTTCATATTCAAAGTAGTGAAAACGTAAGGGTTGGAAACCATCATATCTAGAAAATACTTTGAAGTATGATCGTTCTGCATACCTTTTGACGGAGAAAGACTAAGAAACACTTGAGTTTTGCCTTAGAACTTTGAACCCTAGGCACCTTTTGCTTCAAGAACTTTGAGGAGAGAAGTAACGCTCTTTCCTGATTTTTGTTCGTGCCGTAGGAGGTTTGGGAATATTTAGAATGGTTGGGGGGCAATTCTTGGATGAGGAAAGGACCAAAATACCCTCAAATAGCTTAAGAAGAGGCAATTCCCGTAGTAATACCCTAAGGGTCCTATTTATAGGCAATTCCAATTAAAATCCGGATTGGTTTAGGAAGGAAAATGCGTCAGAAAACGGTCACCAAAACGGTCCGTTTTGGCTACAAACGGACCGTTTTCGAAAGCGTTTTAACTTACGGAAATTTTGAGTTTCTGTCTCCAGAAACGGTTGGGAAAATGGACTGTTTTCTCTTCCGTTTTAACTCCCAAAATTCGACGGTCTTCTGTACATACAGACGTCTTCTCGGTAAACTGATCATAACTTTTTACTCCGGACTCGGATTAATGCGCGATCGGCGGCGTTGGAAAGAAGACTCGAATAGCTTTAATTTGGTGGGTCTGGCCACTTAACTCTTTATATTCTAGGAGTAATGATCGTTTGAAGATGAACTAAGTTAGAAAGTTATACGAAAACTTAGTCGGTAGAGAAGCTTTTAACTTAACTTGTGCTAGAGGTTCCTTAAGACCTTGATTCACGCCCAACACTCTTCCCACACATAGTGCTTGACCATAACACCTAGTTACAAGGTAATCTTTCCGGGTTCAGGTCTAATTACACGCGAAAAAAACGATTGGAATCCTAGCTCAAAAGTTTGGGGTGTTACACACTCATTGTAGAGGAAAACAACCACTGGCTATGCTATATAGAGGGGTCTTAGCAGCATGTGTGTACAATAGATGGCAGATAGATTAGTAAGTTTGCAATCTGGGGTTGTCCAGTTGCTTTTTTTCTTTGCTTTGTAATTCTCAGTTGGTGATAAATAAATTCAGTTTATTTGCCAAAAAAAATATCTTATTATGTTTAATTTAGAATTTTTTTTTGTCTTTCTTGTTGCACATCTAGACAGTGTCAAAACATTTCTGTCTTTCTGAGTGCACCATTAAAACACCAGCCCATCTGAAATAGTAATCAAACTAGATCAGAAGTAAATGTGTCATACCTCAGCACTTGAATTACGAGAGAGGTGAGACCTTACTCCAATAGCACTTCCAAAACGAATCGTAAATGTCTTGAAAGGTGCACCTGAAAGGCTGAAAAGCCTCTCTCCAGTGCTTTCACATATGCCTCCTGCAAGCAATCTGCTGTTTTAGAGAAGCTCAATTTACTACTAATAACGTGAAAACTTAACCTAGGGATTCCTCCACCCTTAACTAGAGGTCTAGAGTTCAAGGCACCGAGAATGGAGAAATCCCTGGTAGGAGCGCCTCCCATTAAATGGGTCCTAGCAGCATGAATCTGAATTAGTCCGACCAGTGGGGACTAAATATCACATGGTTATAGGCTTATTGCCAAAAACAAAGACAACTTTGATCTTTCTCTTTCGATCAGTAAGGATAACACATTTGTCAAGCATATATATAATATATTGGTTAAAATGCGCAAAAGCCTGCTCTACATAAGTTGGCAACCTGTAGAGTAACCTTCACATATACGTGTATCGAAGTGGTAGTGTGACAATGATGCTTTCAACAGAAAATGCACCTGGAAACCGTAAGCCACGGTACATCCAGCAAGTGAATACAGTCTTTGAAAGCTAGCCATGAAGGACCTGGCACTTGTCAAGTTTTAAGGAGAGGAATCGGGCAAGATGACCCCTCAAGCCTCGAATGAAGAGAAGTGCATGTTTCATCGAAAATATTACAGCTTGAAAGATTATGTTTCAAAAAGGAAACAAACAAGAAAAAAGAAGAACAGAAATGTCCAGTAGAACAGCAAAATTTTATCAGAAGGAGTAGAAGCATCTAAAGATAAATCATGACTTCCCTTTAAATACTAGAGGTAAACGAAGAGGAAAATAAACCGTGTGAATGAAACCATGAATATGACTAGGAATAGGCGAATAGCTATACTTCGAAAGAGTGTTAATTGGAGTGATTTGTTAAATTGAGCTGATTAAATATATATGCTCTTCACTAAAAGAAACTGGGACAGTGACTACAGTTAAATCAATTAAACTAAACTGATCTTTTGACAAGTAAAATAAACTAACCTTTAGTGTCCATAACTTCATAAACTCCTGGTGTTGATCTTTAATAGCAGTCAACACTTCTAGTTCATGTTCAGAGAAGTATCTTCTAGCCAAAGTCAAGACATTGTGCTTTAAAGTCCTTTGCTTTGCTTCCACATCTGCACCAATCTATAAACGGAAATACAGCTGAATGTATGTATACACTGACTTGAGGGACCAGAATATTTACAGGAGAATTTACGGTCACACCACAAGCTACCAGAGATGTTGAAATACAAAGGAGGAGGCTCACAATGATCAAACTGTTGCCAGTCTACCTATACGCGTTATCAGATAAAGTTAATGGTAACCAATTATGAGCATAGAACTCGAAAGCTACTGAACGCTCGAATCACACTAACCTCAGGCTTCCGTGAATGCTCTTCCTAAACTTGAGGGATTTAGGTGAGGTTGAAGAATTTATCTGGTCTAGGAAAAAACTAAAGCTTTCAGAGCTATAATACAGTTTATAAATCTCTTCCACAACTGTGGCAGCAAACTTATTGTAGAGAATTACAACACGGATTTGTTGATTCATATACTATAGATTGCTCAATTATCGAACATTGAAAACATTTTCCCGGTTCTAGATTAGCAGCTAATAAGCTTCTAAAATTAGTAATCTCAGAGGAAAGAAACAATTACTATTAGATATCAAAGAAATTGTAGTTGCACTTGGATAACATCCTTTTACCAGAAATTCTATCGCAACCACATAACTTCTAAAATGGCATGACATAATTAATATGATACTAATGAAATGGGTTGAGAACCATGAGACAAAAACACTAGGTGATTTCTTCACATATGTTCAAGATACATGTGCTAGCGGGAGGTAACAGCCTAGCAGGTACCTCGTGGAATTAATCAAGGTACACGAGAACTAACCTAGATACAACGGTTATTAAAAAGGAAAACAATACCAAAAACCCAACAGTGTATCTTACATCTTGCAATGGTGGTTCTAACCAACGTAAGGGCAAGTAAAACACTTTTCCTCAGCTCATCTCCACGCATAGATAACACATTTTCTTTCTCACATGAAGACAGAATTTCCATATATTTGTTCAGAAGAGATTCACTCTTCACTTCATTGGGTATTACATACCAAAGATGTGTCTCCCTAACGTTCAAAGCATTTTACATAAAACCATTAAAAGCAGAACAAAAAGGCCGACATTTGGGGTGGGTTCGATACGGAGGAAAACATTTTTCAATTTTTACATGTTCGGTTGGTGAAAAATTTTGAAAAACATTTTCTCTAGGAAAATCAATTGTTTAAAAACGAGGAAAATGACTTTCCTAGTGGAAGTATAGGGAAAACAAGTTCTACAAGTGACATTCCACATTAATTGTGTTCTCCTTACCCCCTAACCCCCACATCCCGTAGCCCCCATCCCCAAACTCTCTACCCCCACCCTTATCTCTAATACTTCCTTTGTTTTTAAATAAGTGAGTTTTTTTAGTTTCGGCACACCCCTTAGGAAATTACTCATCCCTGGAAAACAAAAAGTACTTTTACTAACTTGCCCTTAATAAATACTTTGAAAAGAATGCAACTCTTTAGTAGTTTATTGATTTTGTAAAACATTTTTTATTTAAAGAAGGGTAAAATCGGAAGAACATCATTAATGTTTCTTGATTATCTAAACCACCACTTATTTAAGAACAAAATGAAAAATCTAAACAACCACTTATTTAGGAACAAATAGAGTAGTATTTATCTATATTATATATAAATACTTTTACTATAATATTTTTTATTTACGTACCGACCACAATAATTTCAAAAAAAAACACTAAGTAAATAAACATTGCAATTTCGTGGGGAAAAAAAGTACATTACATTTTATAGCCCAAACCTGGATTTGGCCATAAGTGTAAAGTAACTATTTTTTGTATAATAATGTATATTGTATTGTATATTGTTGTATATACAATACAATTTTTTTATTTCAGTGATTTGCTTCTTCCTCTCCAATTTATACACACTTATACAATGTAGATACATTATTTAAACGTTATATATACATTGTATAATTATGTATATATGATGTTTAAACAATGTATCTATATTGTATAAGTGTGTATAATATGGAGAGGAAGAAGAAAATCACTGAAATAAAAAGACTGTATTGTTGTATATACAATACAGTATACAAATAAGTATAACAAAACAGACTTCATCTTCTTTCTTGAATTCAAGCACCAAATTCATCCAAAAATACCTCAAAACTACACCAAATCATCCAAAAATTCACATTTATGCTCCTCAATACATAACCGATCTTTTGCAATCATACCCACTCGAAACAAAACTTATTTACGAAAAATTAATTTTCAAATTTTGAAGCTTAGAGCTTCAATAATGGCTGAACATCCAAAAAATTCATGTTATAGCTGTGAAATTGTAATATAAATTTGTTATATGCTTGGTGTACGAATTTTATAAACCTGTATCCCCTTAGATGTTCATTAGCTGTAGCAATAATGAACAACTATGAAGATTGAATTATGTGTGAGAGAAAGAGTAATAATTTGGCTAAGGATGTAAAATAACTTTCTTTTTTCTATAAACATTAGGCCATTTTTTGTAAGAAGAACAAAAACATAATGCTATTTTCTTCCTTTTCACTTAGAAACAGTATTCTGAGTCCTAGTTAAATATGGATATTGCAGGGATCACGAAATTAATTCATGAGACACCTTATTGGAGAAATAATTTAAAATTTTATTTTGAATTATTCTTACCACAATAAATTACAAATCGTTCCACTAGAAAAGTAGAGATTCGTAATTGCACTCTTCCATTTATATTTCTAAATTTCTCATCAAACACTTATAACGTGATTCTCCAAGTTAAGATTATAGATACTAATCAATAAATTAAATTATAGAAGACCTTATATCAATAATTAATTTCCTTTAAGTTACTGCTTAACTTATTTCATGCGAAGTGTAACAATTCTCAAAAAATGTGAGATCCTCTCCAGCAGTTACGTAGTCCCACGCGTCACTAAAAGAATGTGCAAATATGAATTATTACGGGGCGAAATTAACGCAAGACGTTTCTTAGGGTTTAACTTTAAACACACCATTTTCCTCAATTGTATCCCATCGCAATTTCATTATGCACTGGTTATAATTACTTTCAAGTTCTGTATCTAAAGCTCTTGTTAATTATTTTATTGTTCATTGCTTTCGTTCGTCACTTTAGTTACTTTTAACAAGCAATTTAGCATTAACAATTTTATTGCCTAATTATTATAATTTGTGTGTCGTTAAATCACATTAACAAATTCAAATATTATTTTAAGCACGTTCTCAAAGGCAAATCTTGTCATTGACTTATTGATTTGTGAAAGAAGAATTTTATGGAAGGTTCTATATTTAATTTAATGAAATTTCTTCAATGATAATTTCCAAGAATCAGGTACAAATTTTTCGTACTGATCATTACATATTTTTATATATTATTATTCACACACAAACATTAAATTTATATTGTAAAGTAGCGTCGTTCTCCCCACATCGATGAATTCAAGTTTTTTTTAAAATATTTATACAAATAAGTCACTTAATCTGATTTTTTTGTATAATCAATACTTGTGGATAATATTATAACAATCTAAATTACCTATAATTAGATTGTTGTTATAATCCTTTAAATTATAGTAATAATATATCAAAATCTTTAGTAAGTTTTTTTTTTTTAAAAAATAAATAAATAAATTGGAGCGATAAAAAATTGAATTACAATGAATCGTCTGGTAATTCACTTTCTCATTTATAATACTCGATTATATACTCCTACCTATTGCTCGATAGAAATTGTAATTCAAGAATATCATGTGACTCTTTCGCCCCGACAACTTAGCCAATTACACGTGTTAGGGCCCTAAATCTTTAGCAAGTCAAATCTCTCATTGATATGCCCAAATTTTTAAAAAAATATTTGGTCTTTTCTCCACACTTTATGTGTATGCACGTTTAGTTTCTTGTGTTTTTTTTTTTTTTTAAATGAAATTTCTGCAATGATATTTTCCAAGAATCAGGTACAAAATTTCGTACTGATCATTACATAAACTTTTTATATTATGATACACAAGTTAGGCATCAATGTACAAACGAGTGAAGTCAAAATCACAAAGAATATTCTAATTTAATTTTGACTTCTAACATCTTGAAGTGAGCTATTAATTTCCACACACAAAAAAATATTAATTTCAAAACAGCTGTATCTCTAATACTTTTCAAAATTAACAACTATTTTGAAAAGTAAGTCTTTGTCATCTTGTAAAGTAGCATCGTTCTCCCCACATTGATGAATTAATTTTCTTGTTGAAAAAAAAAGAATTAATTTTCTTAAAAATATTTATACAAACAAGTCATTTAAAATATTTTTTATAATCAATACTCCTTAATTGATAATATGAAAAAGAAGTTAATTTACCTATTAGATTGTTATAATAGTTTGAATTACAGTAATAATATATAAAAATCTTTAGCAAGTTTTAAAAAAAAATAATTAGAAGCGATAAAGATCTAGTTAAATTATAATGAATCATGACAACAAAATTATTTTATCATTTATAATATCTTTCACATATTTAAGTCATCATCTTCAAAGTATTTTACCTGTGACTCAATAAAAATTGTCATGTGACTTTTTCGTGTCGATGACTTAGCCAATTATACGCGTCGTTAGGACCCTAAATCTTTAGTAAGTCAAATCCCTCGTTATTATATATGCCCAATCTTTAGTAAGCCAATTATCTGTATGCACGTTTAGTTTCTTGGTCTTTTTCATTTTTAATATTTTGGTAGTTTGACTAATTTTATTCACTTAATTAAGTGCCTAATATTGAAAGGGTTTTAAAATTATATTAAACGTACTTTCCGTATGGCTTCTTAAGATTTGACGTACAAGCCGCCCAACAAATTGATGAGTTGGTGATAAGAGGTAAAATGATCGGTGCACTAAAGCTCCCTCTATGTGCAGGTTTGGGAAAAGGCCTAACCCACAAGAGTTGGTGATAAGTGCTAACTTTCCTAAATAGAAAAATCCTAACTTCTTTAATTTTCTTATTTAGATTGACAAATGGCAAAGAATTAAGTTAAGCCTTCAACTAAACCATGATTAGATTCTTCATTTTCAATTATAAAACGGTTATGCTAATCCTATATATTGGTAGAATAGGTTGGTTATAACTAATCCAAGTTCTCTTTTTATGCTAATCCATTAGTTAAGTAGTCGTTAATATTTGATTTAACGACTCCTTTTTAGTTGGTTACAAGTATTTGATATAACCAACTCTTGATCTCCTCCATTCACAGTACCTAACGAGGTTTTAATTTTTATTTTTGAAAAAATATATATTGTTCCAACTACATGTATATTTGTGCTAATAACATTCTTAATCCCTCAATTATTGAGAAATTTAATTTTAATTCTTATGATATTTGACTAAGCATATTTAAATTTAAATATACTTTTTTGATCCATTCGCTTGTGAATACTCACAATCTTTAATTATTGTTAATCGTTATTTCCACCATTCAATTACTTATGTGTTATATTAATTTTGTATCATTGCTCCATATTTGAGAATAATATACTTCTAAAAATCGTCCAAATATAATATATTTCCTACATAAAGGAACTCAAAGTACACATTTTAATTAATTAAAGATTAAAAATGTCGAGTCATATATCACAAGGATCAAAATCAAAATTTACCAATAAATGAAGGTCCAAAAATGTTATTATCCCTTTATAATGTTTGGAGTCATAACATCCAATAAATAATATCTTCTTGGTTAGATAGGCTATAAGATTTGATATCTACTAACAATTGCTCTAAACTATTGACAAAGTCCAAAATACATAAAATAATATCTTTAATATATAGTAAATCAATGAACTACAACAATCATACAGTAGTTATTTTCTTTGAGAAAAACCATCCCACCCACCCTTTTCTAGTGGATATATATTAGTCAAAAAAAACTTCTTTCTCTCCATATATGTTCTTCTTCTGCCTCTTATTTTTCCAATCCAAATTCTTTCCTAATTAAAATGCTAGGGATCAACAAGTTTATTTCAATGAAGAAATTAGCCAAGAAGGCTAAGGCAATAACAAGTACTACTACTCATGAATACCTTCTTATTAAGGACAAATACAATAATGAAGATCAATGGTCGATCGATAGCCCTAATTCCTCAGCACCAACAGGGAATTTAGCCATCTATGTGGGAGAAGAACGTGAACGATTCATCGTTCCAACGAGCTATCTATCTCATCCATTGTTCAAGATTTTGTTGGAGAAAACATATAATGAGTTTGGGTTTGGTCAAACAAGTGGATTGGTGGTGCCATGTAGTGTTAATGCATTTCAAGAAGTGGTTAATGCTGTGGAATGTTGCAATGGGAAGTTTGATTTTGGTGAGTTGGTGGAGGAGTTTTTGTAGATATTGTATGAATAATAATAGCATAGGAAATAGAATGTTTTGTAACTTTTAATTAATTAGAAATTGGATCACGTTTTGAGTGCTATCATATACCATGAAGTTCTTGAGCCGAGGATCTATCAGAAATAACATCTCTACCTCACAAAGGTACCGATAAGATTTGCGTACACGGTACACCCACCCTCCTCAGATCCGACTTGTGAAACTATAGGGATCGAGTATGTTGTTCTGATTGTTGTTATCATATAGCATGAAGAAATGATCCAAGGATTCAAGGGATAGCTAGAAGAGGTAATTAATTATACTTCAATGTCTTGTTAATTCTTTTGTACCATATGGGATTTGGTAAGGCAAATTTTTGTGTAAATTGAGACTCGTTTTCTTAGTAGGTTTAGTATTTGTTTTTTTGTTTTTGTTTTTGTTTAATCCATGAGATAGATTATGAAACGGAGATATTGATGGTCACTACAAGAAAAACACAGATTTGTGATAGTTTAATGAATTCATCAATTTTTATTCTTCTCGAAAAATTAAATCAAACACATAATTTGCAGTATCTTTATATTCGTTTTACTAATCAAATAGTGTAATCATATGCCATAAATTTGCAATTGCTCAAATTTTTCACAAAATTATTTTTTTATTTTTTATTTTTATTATTATTATTATTTATTTATTTTTGTGGGGTGAGCCAGGCCAAGGCAGTAGTGCAAAGCCTAGGCGAAACACGAAGGCCCGAGCAGCAAGCTACTCTGATGGACATCCCTCTCCTTTAAAAATTGAGTTAACATCGTGTGAGCCGATGGCCCACATATCAGATATTAAACTGATAATCACAAATATTAATGTTTTTTCGTGTAGCGGCGGATAAAGGGAAAAATTAGTATGTGTTATTATTGCAATATGATCATTATAATTTATATTCTAATCTAGGTTCGCAGAATGTTTTCTCAAGTACACTTTGTTCATTTAGATGTATTTTTGGATTTTTTAAAGACAAATACAGAGTATAAATCAAAGTTATTGAGTTCGGCTAAATCCGTGACTTGATCTCTAGCTCCGTCCCCGTATATTATTGTCCCTAACTTGTAACACAACAACAACATCAATAACAATAACAACGACAACATACCTAGTGTAATTCTACAAGTGAAGTTTTAATAGAATAAAATATACGCATATTTTATCCCTATCTTTATGGCATAGTGAGGTTGTTTTTGATAATAGAGATGAAAATTACTAATTACGTCTGTCACTATTATGTGTCGACTTGGAGATGGGAAGTTAAGTTGAGAGAAGTATCAATTTTTTATCTTTAATTTAGTCAACTAGTTACATGTAAATTTATACAAGTGAATGAAGAAATGTAACTTTCACACACACAACTTTGCCTCTTCAATTTCAAATTTTCAATAAGGCCGGCGGTGTAGCTAGCCGTGTAGGGATGATACTCGTTGTTACCTAAGATCAAGATGTTTTCAATTTTCATATATTCAAGAATAAAATTATTTCACTTCGTTATCATCAATAGGTGCATTATCATACATTCCGGGGCGGACCCACGTTGAGCGAAGGAGTGTCTTCGTTCCGATAATTTTACTAAATATATATATTAATACTAAGCATAAAGAGATATATTGAATAAAATGCCATTACTTGACTCTAGATTCCTCTTGGCGCTTTGGTTCAACTCCCAATTTGCTTCTTTGAAGTTTGGGGTTTGAAGTTCGATCCTCAGCTTCTGGTTAAGTAGTATTGAACCCAAGACCTCTTCTAACTTAAAATCAGAATATACCAATGGGCCAAGGATATTATCATAAATATAAATGTGGTAATTTAGTTTTTATCCTTTCTTTTATACATATCAACACCGATTATTAAAGATTCTGCGTACACCGCTGCATACATTGTACATGCACTAGTCAATTAATTAAACATTAGACACTTTTTAATAACTTAATTAGTCATGAGATGAGCCAAAAATAGGGAAGGAATACTTTACTAGCTAGGCTGCATATATGTTAGTTGGCGAGGTGAACCAATAGCTTTTACCGAATTTGCGACTTTCCGACGAAACTCAATCGCAACTCCACACTTCTCTTCACTCTATCTCCAGATCTACGTTCAGATCTATGTTCAAATCTACGTTTTCTGACGAGAAACTCATTCAACCTTCATCCTTAGGATAATGCATATTCTTTTTTTTCCAAGAGAGAGCTCAAATGATGTATTTTCTTGCCTCCAGAAGTGCCCCAGTAAACACTGACAATATATTTGCTAAGGTTACCACCAAGAAGGAAGGAAATAATGAAGAAGTCTTTTACCTCTTTTTAAATGGTGTCCCAATTAACCCGGTAGAAATGGACATTAAATTCATTTGAAAAAATAGCGTCCCTGATTTCTTCCTCATCATCAGGAAGTATTTGAAGAAAAAGATTGTCTTCCTCAGTAATGATTCGCTCACAATATCTAAGGATGTGGTCTTCTGCACACTGTGAAAATAGGCACACAAAAAATAGAGTTTTTCGGCTAGATCTGTGTTTCTTCTTATTTTGCATCACCTTCTTTTTAAGCATGTATCTATGCACAAATACATGTATCAAAAGTTATGATGAGTCAACTTGATAATAGATACATGTATTTTGAATTCACCGTATAAAATTGGTACTGGATACATCACAGAATACATGTATCAAAAGTGTTTGTGCACATAAATTTATATAGGATACATTAAATTAATACTGAATTTACATTGTATTTTGAATATAATGTATGAAATTGATACTTGATACATCAAATTAATACTAGATACATATAAACATATACATGAAATTAATATTAGATACATATAAATAAATACATGAAATTAATACTAGATACATATAAACAGATACATGAAATTAATACTTGATACATATTAAAATATACATGAAATTAATACTAGATACATATAAAATGATAGATTAGATGAAAAATAATCAAATTAAATAACCAAGATATACATGTTTCCGTCTTATATTAATGAAATTAATGAATTTATTATTTTTAAAAGTAATAAAATAAAATTAATTAAACACATATACATGCCTTGTTTTTCGTCTTATATTAATGGATTTGATTAATTAAAATTTCCATAATTAGTTGTTCATGTATCTGAGATACATACAATCAGCGTGAAACATGCATGTATCCGAAGCATGAAAAATGGTAAAAAATGTAATTAGATAAATTAGTATCTTAAGATGCAATTGGGCTCTAAAAATATGAGTTTTATGTGAAATGCCCGAATTATTATAGTCCACCGAGACCACCACCCTCACCAACTCGAAGAATTAAGATCTCTTGTTCACTTACAAAATAAATAGAAAATTATGGTCTTTTCATATTTACTATGCGTATATATATTTTTTGTAAAAATAAAGTCTCTTATAAAAAAGACATAAGATTTTAAAAAGTTGTAAGTGGACGACAAAACCAATTCTCTCACCACACTCTATAGGTGTATTTTGTGTAGTTAATTTTTCTGTGTTCGATTGGTCAAGATATTCTGGAAAAAAAAATTCTAAGAAAATAAGTTTTTTTTAAAAAAGAGAGGAAAATGACTTTCCTAGTGAAAATAGGGAAATCAAGTTTTATTGAGTGGCATTTCAAGTTTATTGTCTCTTCACCACCCATCCAACTCCCATCTCTTGATCAATCTACCCCGCCACCCGAACCCTCACCAGGTGTTATAAATCTAATACCAAATCTAGTACTGGGATATTCCACCTTATCTCATCCAACATAGGATTATTTTATCCCACCTCTCATGTGGTATAAATTAGTCGAGGGATTATAATTCTAGCTAGGACTATAATTTTGAGATAATTTAGTCTGCGTATAAATGATCACATAGTATTTTGGTAGATTACATATAAATATTTTTGAAATAATATCTTTTTAATTACTTGCCAAACACTAGAAAATAAGTAAAAAAAGTATTTATTTTTCAAGAAAACATTTTCTAAAAAAGAATTTTTCATGAAAAACATTTTCCTTCGTACCAAGCACACCCTTTGACTCCAACGATAACGAAGTGTGAGGTGGTAAAATAGAGTTCACTATGTAAACAATCATTGAACTACTAAAAATAGTCGAGTACTTTTTTTTTATTACAAAGATTACTTATCTTTTGTTATTTCACTCGAAATATTACTGGAACTGAAAAATGATATATCCGATCACATTTTAATGACAAAGACACCTAATATTTAAGCCAAAATATAGACAACATAAGACTCGCACATCTTAACCTGAATTCTCTCCTATGCGATTAAATACCAAAAAAGAGCTATGCAAAATATGCACTAGTAGTTTGTGAGGTTAATTTTGGGCAGATATAGTTGATTGATAATTTGATATTCATTGTAGCAGAATCTTACTGTGGAAGTTTATTTAGTTGTACAAGTCCGCAACAGGTGTAGAGTCAATCGAACTAGTCTTACGAATATGCGAAAATAGAATTTATGTATCCAAAAATTAGCAGTAAGACAAAAAAAAGAAGGATAAATTACATAAAGAGCCTAATATTTCTACCATATTTACTAACTCTCCCACTACTTTATTTTAATTACTTAATATACTACATGTTAACAAAAATTCATCAGATACATCCCCAAAAATCCAACTTCTTGTAACCCTCGTATACATGTTGTAACCCCTCAGATACATGCGGATACATGTTGTAACCCCTCAGATACATGTGAATACATGATGTAATCCCTCAGATACATGCGGATGTGATGGATCTGAGACTAAAACCATGTATCCGAATAGCGGATACATGCGACTGAACTCGTTTACATGCGAATACATTTAAGTTACTTATGTATCTGGATGTCTTATGCGATGTATCTGAGATAACATTATATACCTAGATGCCTTATGCGATGTATCCGAGATAAAACCATGTATCTAGATGCCTTATGCAATGTATCCAAGTGGTATATTGAAAGTAGTGGAAAAAAGCGACACTCTGAGATGTCAATAGAGAGAGCAGAAAAGCGAGTCGTGAGTGTTCGAGTCTGTAATCTTGTCAAAGAGGGTTTGACTTCAACTAGGCTACGGGTTGTTATTCTGGTAGACATCACCCGAACGCCGCGTCCTAAGTTGCCCAAAAAAGAATCGTTCAAACTACCTTCTTCTTCAATTGGGCTTTTGTTCAAGTATAAGCCCATGTTTCTTCCTTCCATGAAAAGCCCACGAAGAAGCCTGACCCGAACCGAACAACAAATCGAACATGACCCGATGGATAACTTCGTAAATTAGCAACCTCATCTAAAAATCCAACATCATATCCACCGTCCATCTGAACTCTCACAAAACCAACGGGTAGATGATGATCAAGAGCGTCTTACCAAAAAAATTCAAATTCTCCTCTTCATCCCGCTCCCCATTTTCAGATCTCTCTCTTAACACAAACGGCTAATCTCTTTCTCTCTCTCTCACACAGTAACACACAAAACACACAGTCGATTATTCCTTCTGTTTAGCCGCTGGAAAATGTGGAATCGCCATGAGAAGGAGAAAAGCGTAAATGTTCAAGTTCTGCTTCGTTGCAGGTACTAATTATTATAGTTCCGTTTGAAAATTTCCGTTAATTACTTATATCAATGCTTAATATTGATCAATTAAGACTCGATTTTAACTTAATTGAGTCGAAAAATGGATTAATTTTGTTAATTGTCTGCAATACATAACTTGTGATTTTTTTCCCCATTTTTTTGGACGAGTTACTGGTAAAGTTGTTAACATGGTTAGAGTCGTGTAAACAGTCTCTTTCAGAAATGCACGGAAAGGCTGCGTATAATTAGATCCTTGTAGTCCGGCCCTTCCACCCACGCACTGTGGGAGCTTAGTGCACCGGGCTGTTCTTTTTTTTTTTTTTTGTTTGTTAATGTTTGATGTATCACAGGCCGTTTAGTGAGGATGAAGTGCGGAATAATGCTCCGCAAGTTGTGACTTGCAATGAGTACCAAAGAGAGGTAGCTGTTTCACAGAACATTGCTGGGAAGCATATAGATAGGGTTTTTACATTCGACAAGGTAATTACTGTTTAATTACAAAATGGTTTCAATTTTTTGAAATCTAGTTAGTATACTGGGCTCAATTTTGTTGTTCATTTTGGTTTGGTTATGCATTGTTTTTGAATTGGTACTTGGAATTTGAAGGTCTTTCCTTTTACCTCTCTTTGTCCTATGGTATTGGTTTTTTTTTGCTTTTGTATTTGAACACAAACCTGAAAGAAGAAATCTCTGGGATAGGCATTCTAGTTGAGACTATAGAACCTAAAATCTACTTTCCTTGGCTCTATTTAGGTTAGAAAATAAATACTGCTCTTTTTTTGAACATAAACCTGAAAGAAAACAGCAATTTTTACTTGGGAAGCGCTTTTCATGTTTCTTTTTTGGTTGAAGAAGTGATGAAACTGCATCTTTTAATCTTATAGAAGGGTGATTTGCTTGAGCATGAGAAGAGGGCAAAAGAAAAAGATGCCTTGATCCCTAGGGATTATCCACGATTTTTTTTCCTATCTTCATGTCTGCTCTCTCAAATTATAACCAGAAACCAGAGAATGTTAGGAGATAACTGTGTTCAGCAACATGGCAGATCATTTAGTCCAGTAATTTTCTGAGCTGATGCATTGCTACTAAGACTATTCTTCCAGGTTTTCTTAGACTAGTTTATTTCACATTGGGGGATAGATTATTATTTAATTCATTGAGCATGTCAATTAGTTTTGGCATTGAGACCCAAGTTGATTTGGTTAAAGTAAACTGAGGGTTGAGGTTCCTCCAGTGGACTAGAGATTAGAAATTGCTGGACTGGGGTGACTCTGCTTCTGCAATGTTTCTCGCTTGTAGCTCCTTTTGTCATGCCAATGTCAGTCTTTGACAACAACATCCTCCTTCTTGATTTATCTTATGCACCTTTCTAAATTAAGAAAAGAAAAACAACCTGTCCTTTCAGTCAGACCGAGCATCTATTTCATAATCAGACTGACCATGGACTACAATTTGGTGATATATCAACTTAACCAGAGTTTCCTGCTTCCATATATTGTGTCTCACTTCTTACGTTAAAGAAAGGGAATATTACTGATATCTCAATGGTGTAATAGCATCCTTTATTTAAAGTGGAGGTCTGGCTCGACTGCTTGTATGAAATGTTATTGATTTCTAGTCTTGGTTACAATAGAAAAATAATATGACCCTCTAGTTTTATGTTCAGTGGTAGAGAATTCCCCCCTTCCTTGGGGTGGGTTTCCATTGTCATTAGCAAGTTGGATATCGTTCATAGTGCTATAATATGGAAATGCCCTCCTAAGATACACTTTATCACAAAGCATTATCATGTGGAATTTACGATCCAAACTGCTGTAATTTGTTTTGTGTTTTAAGTTATGGTCTTTCATGCTTCTATCATGTTCTGATGACGAAAGAACTGCTTCTATCATGTTCTGTTCTGTTCAGGTTTTTGGCCCATCTGCTCAGCAAAGGGATCTTTATGATCAGGCAATTATCCCCATTGTCAATGAAGTTTTAGAGGGATTTAACTGTACTATTTTTGCTTATGGTCAAACTGGTACAGGGAAAACGTACACCATGGAAGGTGAATGTAAGAGGTCTAAGGTACTAGCTAACATGCCTTGTGCCTCGATCCCACTATAAAAGCTTATGTGATGATTTTTGTTTCTAACTTGTCTGATGTAACAGAGTGGGCATAACAGTGAGCTTCCCCCAGGAGCAGGAGTTATACCTAGAGCTGTCAAGCAAATTTTTGATATGCTGGAGAGTCAAAATGCAGAATATAGTGTTAAAGTAACTTTCTTGGAGTTGTACAATGAAGAGATCACTGACTTGTTAGCCCCTGATGATTTATCAAAAGTTTCTATAGAAGACAGGCAAAAGAAACAATTGCCTCTTATGGAAGATGGAAAAGGTGGAGTTTTAGTGAGAGGGCTTGAAGAAGAAATTGTTACAAGTGCCAGTGAGATATTTGCTTTGCTTGAAAGGGGATCAGCAAAACGTCGGACGGCAGAAACCTTGCTGAATAAGCAATCAAGGTACTGTTTTTTGCTTGTTTTTAGAATCCATCTTATGATTATGTTGCATTCAATATGTTAGAAGCAATGCTTTTGTCTTTTTCAGTCGTTCACATTCTCTTTTCTCCATAACTATACACATCAAGGAAGCAAACACGGAAGGGGAAGAACTCATAAAATGTGGCAAGCTAAATTTAGTCGATTTGGCTGGTTCAGAAAATATTTCACGTTCTGGGGCTAGGGAGGTAATTTTTTACTTATCTTTTAAACTCTTTGCGAAGGTTGTTTCTTGATCTTGTTTGGTTTACCACATAGAATTCATCTGTTCCTTCTCTCTTTATAGTTTAGGCACTGCTGTCTAAATTGTTTTTCCTCCCTTTTCAACTTCTTCAATCCGCGCATTAACCCTGTCGCTTGCACCATTTGTCAGGGGCGTGCAAGGGAAGCTGGAGAAATAAACAAAAGTCTACTTACACTAGGGAGAGTAATTAGTGCTCTTGTTGAGCATCTTGGACATGTCCCTTACAGGTGGTTACTATCTCCAATCGTTTTTCATTTACTTTTAGATCTGTGTGTTTCAAAGCCATTTCTTTATGATGCTTACTATGAATTTAGGGATAGCAAACTCACACGTTTGCTCCGTGATTCATTGGGAGGAAGAACAAAAACCTGTATAATTGCCACAGTGTCACCTGCTGTTCACTGTCTGGAGGAGACCTTGAGTACGCTGGATTATGCCCACAGGGCAAAGAATATTAAGAATAAGCCTGAGGTAAAATGCTTGAATAAGCAAACAATTTCTTATATGAATCATCTCAGGATTCTGCCACTCTTAATTATCTAAAAACAAACCCATAATTCTTCGATCGCTTGTACTGTTTGACATTCACATGCAATATCAGTGTCCATCTATTGCTCACATTAATGCTTTATTTTATATGTTGAATCTCCATGAGTATCTTCTGGATGTAAATCACGTCTTAGTGATTCATGTTCTTGTTGCATTCCACTTGTCAGATGGTTTATGTGTCGTTTTATCAATCAATGTTGCTTCAGTCATCTCCAGCTGAACATTCCTCATTTTCTGGTTTAGTAAAACAGCTTTAGGCAAGTATTGCTCGCCTTAATTTACCATATCTGTTTTGGAGGAGCTTTCGGATGAAATTCATTTGTCAGAATGGAGCTGTTTCCCCAAAGTTGATTAATTTTCTTTTTGACTATGCCATTCTTCCTTTGAAGAATAGAGATATCATTGTTGTTCGGGTTAAAACAGAACCACTACATGGCCTATTCATTGAGATGTTTCACTGGCCCATACATTGAGTTGTTTCACATTCGCTGGTATATAACTACATAGTGGAATGGATTATCAGGTTTTGACTTTTGCATAAAGATTTCAGAGCTAATATGTAAAAATTGGCAACTTATCTGATGTTCCTAAAGTACTTTGGTTAATTGAAGGAAATTGGTCAGTTTGCTTGAGTAAACAAAGTTTCAGCATTTATCCACTTAATCTCTGTCAGATAACTGCTTTATCTCTTTCAACCTCACCTTATCCGATGCTAATTTCCAGATAATAACCTCATCATGTTAACTAAATTTGAACTATGAGAACGAAATTATTTTGGTTGTCTGTTGTCTGTATATCTTATTTTTTGTTTAAATCTGTAGGTAAATCAAAAAATGATGAAATCCACTCTCATCAAGGATCTGTATGGTGAAATTGACAGGCTTAAAGCAGGCGAGTACTTTTTTATTCGCCAATTGTGGTGTGACTAAAGCACCCTCATCAGTTATCATTTTTCTTTTTGTAGAAACTGTGTAACATAATTGTTCATTTTTTTTTGTTCCTCTTGTTCTTCCAGAGGTGTATGCTACACGTGAAAAGAATGGTGTGTACATACCAAAAGAGCGATATTATCAGGAGGAGAATGAGAGAAAGGTAGTGCATCTTTGTTTTCGCCCATTTTTTGTCTTGTTTGCTGTCTATTAATGATTCTATATATTGCTATCTTAGTGTGTAATATATCTAATTTCACTATATGTTAGCTTCATTGAGTAGTGGATTATATAGCTTCATTCAGTTTATTGGATGATTTCCAGGTATTTAATTATTGTCTCACTATTCATTTGATAGCAATGCTTACCTTTTCCATGTTTAGGCTATGGCAGATCAAATTGAACAAATGGGAGTGACCTTAGAAAACCAGCTGAAGGTCTGCTTGCTGAAACTCTTGTAGTTGAAAAGTGTCTATGTATTCCACTTGTGTAGAGTGAATGATTTCGATTTTTTGTTTGTGAAAATCAGCAACTTGAGGAGTTGCAAAGTAGATATGATCACCAGGTTCATCAGTGCTCAGATTTGACATGTAAACTTGATGCTACACAGGTGAGTTTCTAGCCTTTTGTTCTAATATCGTTTTTCCAAATCCTGTTCAAAAGCTCTTACCATTGATGCTTCTTGCAGAAACACTTGAACCAAACTACCTCCTTGTTGGCTAGTGCTGAGGAAGAATTAAGACAAAGCAAGTACACCCTCAAGGAGCGGGATTTTATCATCTGCGAACAGAAAAAAGCTGGTAAAGTGGTCTGACCTTTGGTTTTGAATGTCACATGGACTTTGGTCTTAAAATTATGTTGATATTTACAGAAAATGCCCTTGCTCAGCAAGCATGTATTTTACGGGCTCAGTTGGAGAAATCACTTCAAGACAATGCTTCACTATTTCTGAAAATTGGTAAGGCATCAAATCACAATCTGCAGAAATAATTAGTTGGGATCAGTTATTATTTCCTTCTGATATTGTTTTCTGCAGCCAGAGAAGACAAGCTGAGTGCCGATAATAGGTCAGTGGTGAACAACTTCCAAACTGACCTTGCGAACCAACTTGGTTTTCTTTCCAACTCAGTGGCAACATCAGTTTGTCGACAAAATGAACACCTCCAGTGTGTTGAGAAATTCTGTCACAACTTTCTTGAATCACATGATAAGGTGATAACCATATTCCAGTGGAAGACATTCCTTCTTTTATTTCCTTAATTATTAGCTTTCTAGTTGTTTGATTTGTTTTACTACTCATACTGGGCTTCACATAGTTAATTTCAGGTTAGTTGAAAATCCCAATTTTTCTGATTTGTTAATGAAATAAAAAATTCTTGTAGGCTGTTGTAGATTTGAGGAGGAAAATTAGAGCTTCAAGGGCCTTGTATATATCTCATTTAGAGGCCATGCAAAATGTGGTGAAACTGCATAAAGCTAGTTCTACTGCCGCTCTGGAGGAGATTTCTGCTTTGGCTTCTTCTAATTCAATTTCTATTAAAGAAGTATGAAATTGTTCCTTCTCTGTATGTGTTTCAGTTTGTGTATTATATTATAATGATCAATGCAGTTGTGGGATTAAACACTTCCCTTTTCCCTTCTGTGATGCAGTTTTTAGATGCGGAAGGTGTGGAAGCAAATTCCCTATTTGATGAACTCCAGAGCACTCTCTCAACACACCAAGGAGAAATGGCACTTTTTGCTGGCGAACTTCGTCAGGTTTCATTATTTACTTTATCTCTAGGAGTAGTTCTGCATTTTATCTATTCTTTAAGGTGTCTGTCTTTCATGTTTTTTATTCTTAAATTTCTCACTGTGCAGAGATTTCATGATAGTACAGAGCATATGGCAAATATCTCTGAGATCATTCAAGGATCTTTTGATAAGCTTGTTGAAGAATCAAAAAAACTTGAAAGACACGCGTCGACAGTTGATGAGATCCAGACGAAGTGTATTGCTGAATTCGAGGCAGCATATGAGGTAATTCATTTGAAATTCTGCCCGAATTAATATTAGTTGTCCTTACTGTGACTGATGTTTGAGTTTGTTGCAGGAACAATCAAGAGCAGAAGCAGAGAAGCTTATTGCTGATATGACTACCATGGTCTCCAATCACCTGCATCGACAAAAAGAGCTGGTTCGTCTATTTTAATCTTGTGATCATTAGTGGTATCTCTTCCTTTGGGTCCCTTATACTGTAGTTGACAGGTGGATACAAGACTAGTTGATCTTAGAGAAACTGTTACTGGAAATAAGGCATTCTTGGATGGGCATGTATCCTCAATGGAGGGTATTACAACAGTTGCAAAAAGAAAATGGCAGGATTATTCTATGCAAGCAGGCATTAGCACAAAAGAAAATGCTGATTACTCAGCTGCAAAACATTGTCGGATGGAATTACTTATGCAGAAGTGGTAAGAATCTGACTTTGATATTGTTTCGAGTGTCAGCCTTTTGTTTTATTTAGATAAGAATCTGATGTCTATAGAATTGCTCTTCTTTAATATTGTCAGTTCGTTGTTTTTGTTTGGATCTCTATCTTTCTCTCCTTTTTCTTTTTGTTTTCTTTCTATTATTTTAGTTTCTCTTTTATTTCTGTATTTCTGTTACAATTCTTTTTGTTTTTCATATCCAGTGTAAGCACTGCTGAAACAGCTCGCGAGCAATGGCAAAGTACAAATGAGTCAGTTAATGACATGGGTAGTCAACATGTCTTGACAATGCATTCAGTTGTCAGGTTAGTTTTCAATAATATGCTTGATACCTGATTTCATGATGCTGAAGAGCAGATAAGTAATATATTGGTAACTGTAAAGTTAGTGGAAGTTGAATGGATAAGAGCTTTTGTCCGTCTGTTCTCAAAGAGATTTGGTTAAAGCAACTTTAACATTTTTATTTATACGATATATATAAGAAGATGAAAATCAGAGTAATAATATTATTTCAAAGTTCAATGTTCCATCCGTGTCCAGTAAAACATCTAGTGAAAGATGTGCACGTGGAAATGGGATCTATTCTCTTCCTCTATGTTCTTGGTTATCCGTCTTGCTCAGTATCTTTTTACCTGAGATACAGGATGGTTCAATGAGCTTGTTGATGATCCTTTGTTTAAATTGGTTGTAAATGTTGACTGATGCTCAGAACTCAAATAAACTTCTAATACACTTTTATCCTTTGTGTTTGGAAATTATGGGGTTACTTTGATGTTATTTTGGTCTTGCTGGAAGTTAACTTTAATTTAATGTTGATACTTGCGTGTTTTAAAACATCACACAATTATCTATTTGTAGACTTGTTTATGAATTTGATTTCTTTAAATTCATGAGTGGTGAATAAATTTGTAATATAAATTTATTAAACATTTTTTAACTCCAAAGATGAAAATGTATCACCTCCAGTATATAGGCCTATACAGAAAGTCATATATAAATTTACAAAACTGTCATTAATACCAATATGAGCTTTTGCTGTTTCTTTGCGGAGAAACTTGAGGACTAAATTGAATTTCCTTATTGCAATCCTTTAATTTTTTTGCTGGTGTCAGGAATATGTGTGACAGTAATGAGCAACATGTAACTGAATTCGACTCTACAAAGGATACGGCTGAAGAAGTCGTAACAAGGAATAGTGAAGATGCCATTCAATCTTTTGACGGTAAGTTTCCCATGTTATTCATGCTCTCTCTCTCGGGGCTCGTTTGATACGAGGAATAAGGGATAACTAATCCCCGGGTTAATTTTAAGATGAGTTTATCCCATGTTTGGTTGGGATAAAATCATAGGATAACTTATCCCAGGATTGTTATCCCACCTTCAATGTGGGATAAAAAATAACACTACAATCCTTGGATAACTTGTTCCCCAACCAAATGAGCCCTTAAAGTTTTATTTTCCTCCTTTTTGGTTAAATTTATCTCTTAGGAAATCTTTCTCCTGTCAGTGTGTTCTTAGTATAATAGAGTTTGTACAATTACTAAAGAAGCATTTTAATTTAATAGCTACATCCGCTGGTTGCATAACTTTTCTTCTGGTTTAAATTTTAATTCAGACTTGTCGGAGAAAGAGAGAGCATCTATATCTGGCATTTTGGATACTGCCAACACTCACTCAGAAACCCTTGGAGTACTTGAGCACGATCACGCTAGTCAGTGTACTTCCATAGAACAGAAGGCCCTCGAAACTTTTCAGCAGAGATATATGGTATGTTGTTTATCATAATACATGATTTAACTTTTAGGATCTACCATGTGCATGTTGGTTATCTCTTCACCTGTCAATGTTTTTTCCCGTTGCTGAAAAGAACAGAAAAGAAAATGCTGCCATTTGCATCTTACATTGCCTTTTTATTAACAAAATAAAACTCTATATGAAACTTTCTATCTGGTTTTTCCATGGCTCTTGGAGTTTCCAGTTAACAAATAGGACTTTGAATAGAGATGTCTTTTGCTTAATAACTCTCAGGATTACGAGCCAACTGGATCAACACCAATCAGGTCTGAGCCAGACGTTCCAAGCAAGGGGACTATTGAATCTTTGCGCGCCATGCCTATGGAATCTCTTCTAGAGGAATTTCGGGAGAATAACTCTTTCGAGTCATTTCAAGTAAAGGAAGTAATGCCATCACTAGTCCCACGATCTCCTCTATCACAGATTAACCATTAGCAGATTGGTCCGTTTCTTTCTTGTGTGTCATCCTCCGATCTGTATCTGTAATTTTTGTGTGTACTTGTACTACCCTCAGGAGAAATACGAGTAGTACTGTAATTGTAGCATGTCGTGAGCTAATTCTGTTAAAAAACGTGTATCCCCCCTTGGGATTTAGAAATGGTTGTAAATGAGGAAAAGCTTTGATCATGGTTTCCAGAGTTTGATTTAGTGAGCGAGAGGCATTCCTTTATTTATTGTGAAAATGGCTCTTTGCTACTCAGAAAGAGTTGCAATTCCATTTTGTAAGAATTCTGTAATGACATTCAGAGCTCAATACTAATCAATACATATGTAATAGTAACTTTCATTGCCAATTCTAGTTATGTACATTCTAATTAGTAACTTTCATAGCAAAATTGTGCAGATTCCTCACCCTTTAGACAATATTTGGATTATGTTTCTTGACATGGGAAAACTTAGAGAGGGTATGAAAACCTAGTAACTTTTATTGGGAGGCTATTTTCAATAGACCCTTTGCTCAGAAGAAAAGTTTTTGAAGTAGGATTGTAAGAAAAATATGATTGTTGTAATACCCATTAAAGACTAAGAGCTCGTTGGGTTGGGGAACAAGTTATCTCGAGATTAATTATCTCGGGATTAGTTATTCCAGGATTGATATCTCACTCTTAATGTGGGATAAAAATAACACTACAATCTCGGAATAACTAGTCTCGGGATAAGTTATCCTGCGATTTTATCCCAACCAAACATGGGATAAACTCATCCTAAAATTAATTCTGGAATTAGTTATCCTTTGTCTCTCATACCAAACAAGCCCTAAGAGACTACACAAATAGCACGACAATGTTTGACTACGTATTAACCTTATACGCTAATCTCCGATCTCCATATACAAATATACTCATTGCTGAAGTTGAAGTTATCAAAAACGTCTATAAAAATAGTTAAATATTAAAATCTATGTTAATTGTATTCGTTAGCATCGTGGGAAGTTTATTATGCATGTAATTGTGATGTGCTGTGCACTTCATGTGCTTATTCAGCATCTATTCATCTTTTCTTTTTAAAGTAATTTCCTATTTGAGGCAATATAAGCTGAGCCAATCAATCATACAGATTCTTCAAGATGTTATTTTTCTAGAAAAATGGATAATAATGTCATTTTCTAAATGGTCAAAGTAACCATTTGTTTTAAGTATTTATTTGCTATTTTACTGTCATTATTTTTCTTTTAATCGTGTTTGACTATACTTTTTTGAGTCGAGGATTACCAGAAATAACTTCTTTATCATACAAAAATATGAGTACAACCTGTGTATATCCTACATTCCTCAAACTCCATTTATAAAATTACAAATATATTATTTTAATACAATTATACAACACATATGATATCAGATATTGCTATAATAATAATAATACTGCCCCTTTGAGGTAAAAGTTTTGGTCATGGAAGAAATGGTTTGAGACAACTTCAAAAGGACAGAGATTTTATTTTTCTATCGAAAAAATGCATAAAGACCTCCTTAAAGTTGGTCGACATTCAGAAGTAGACACTAAAATTTTATGGAGGTTCTATTACCCCTTAAATAATTTTGAACTGATATAATTACATTCTTTTTTGACCAACTAGTATAGAAAGTGTTCACTCTCTTAAAAAACGCGAGAAACAAAAAAAATAATCATAATTTTATTTTTATAAGTTTCTTTTTATAAAATGTATTAATTATTTTTTCTTTCTTCTTTCTTCTTCGTCTTTGAAACTCTCCACGGCTCCACCCCCACATACGCCCACTTCCAAATCCAATCCCACATATCTGCACAAACCCCCCACCCCCATCCCCACCAATTTTTTACTATTATTACTTTGACTCTTTTCAATTTCAAAATTCTATCTGAAATTTTTTTCATTACAAATAATTTTGTTAAATCCATTCGATTTAAGGATGATTAGTTGGCATCAACAACAACAACAACAACAACATACCCAGTGTATTCCCACAGCGTGGGGTCTGGGGAGGGTAGAGTGTACGCAGTCCATACCACTACCTCAGAGGTGCATTAGTTGGCATCATTTAATTTATTTATTTTTTGAAAAATTTATTGATTCTTTTCAAAGTTTTCATTTTGAATTTTGTTGAAGTTGTATAAAAAAAATACATTAATTGATGATGTTTTCAAAATTTTGATTTTATCTCAAGATTTTTTTTTTAACTTTTAATATCAATAACTTTATAAAATCTAAGAAATGATATAGCAAAAATTTAGTGGCCGAAGAAGAAGAAAGAATATAGAGGAAGGAGGTAAGCTGAAGTAGAAGACACAGGGTGGGACTGGGGTCGGGTTGGGATTGAATTAATTGTGGAATAGATGTTTGTCAAAAAAATATGTTTAATTTAACACGTGTCAAGTAATAATTGATGCGTGATTAAAACATACTCTTAAAAATTGGGACTAATAAAAAATGATGTAATAATATCAATTCAAAATTATTTAGGGGGTAATAAAATTTCCGTAAAATTTAAGTATCTACTTTTAAATGTCAATCAACTTTAAAAGGGGTCTTTATGCATTTTCTCTGGTTTTTTTCTAGAAAGTTGCATGAATTAGTCAATACATAAAGACAGAGCCCCATGGGTCTTTCCCTTTAGGTGATTTGATTGGTGGAATAAGGAATTGTAATATCAAAATAAATTATAGATTATTTTATTTCTTGTTTTGGTATAATTTCTTTTTTTATATAACAATTTTGCAATTGTTTATATTACAATTGTGATATTAGTTTTATATGATATTTCATGTGAGATAATAATATTGGAATTGGTAATCTCAGGTTGAAATCATAAAATGATACAATATTTTCCCTTTTCCAAAGATTTTTAAGCAAGATAAAATTAAAATTTTGAAATAAAAGTGTAAGGTGATAAAGGATTTTCTAGTATAATTTTCCTAGAAGAAAGAAAAAATCAATTGGTCAACCATTACAAAGAGGTGGTGCTATCCATGATTAGATTAATAATTTTAGTAGGGAAATTCAAGAATTTATGAGAATAATAATGGATATATATGATGAAATGAGAATTACATGATATGGATTGAAGAAGGGCATTAAAGTCATTGTATAGTTAGAAGTTGTTAATAAAGTGGTTAGTTAGTTTGTTAGGAAGTTAGTTAGCCACTTGTTTTGTTAGCTAGATATTTTGTTGATGATTGACAGCTGTATGGAGTAGGATAAATGCACAACAATGTGAGTGTAACAAGGTGTACTGTATCAGTCTTTCATCGATCAATAACAAGTCAGTTTTCTTCTCTCTAGAATAGCTTAGCTTCTATGGTGGTTAATGGAGTTTGAGAGCTAATTCTATATGAATTTTATCATGGTATCAGAGCAACGACTACAATTGTAAGTTGATTCGATCGATCCACGAAGAAGATAGTTGCAGCAGCTAGATCAGTGAATCAGAGTTGAAATGGCAGCTACAAAGATCGACCATACTCACCCACTTTTCATCCATCCTTTAGATACAACAGGGGGTCCAATTGTTCCTATTCAGCTGACAGAATCTGAGAACTATTCGATCTGGAGCAGGTCCATGCGCATCCAGTTACTTGGAAAAAACAAGTTGGGGATCATAGACGGAACCTGAAAGAAAGAGGATTTTTCTGCAGGTTTAGCTCATCAATGGAACAAATGTGACGTTGTAGTCATAGGATGGATATTAGGTTCAATCACGCAGGAATTACACACAGGAATCGTGTATGCCGATAATGCTAAGGCAATATGGGAGGATTTGCAGGAGAGGTTTGATAAGGTAAACACTTCTCGAGTCTACCAATTGCACAAGGATATAGCAACACTGGTTCAAGGAACAAATAGCATCTCAGTATATTTCTCGAAGCTAAGGCATCTTTGGGCAGAGCTTGATAGCATGACACCACCTCCATGCGACTGCACCAGATCTAAGGTTTTTGTGCAATATGTACAAGGATTGAAGGTGATGCAGTTCCTCATGGGCTTGAATGAGAACTATGATCAAGCAATGAGCCAAATATTGATGACTAGTCCTACTCCTAACATCAACAAGACCTACTCTATGTTGATAGAAAGAGAGAGTTAAAGGTTGGTAGCTAGTTCATCTGGATCAGGTGAAAGGATAGAACTGAGAGCTATGATGGCCGGTAAGAGCAACATTTACAGCAAGCCATAGAAGAATTGGAATTCGCAGTATGACTTCTGCAAGCTAAAGGGACATACAATGGGCATATGTTATAGGCTTGTTGGATATCCACCAGGTTACAAAGGAAAGAAGGAATTCCTGGAGTAGCTGCTGCTCATAATGCACATGCCGAGACTTCATATAAAGTGGGTAATGCCTATAATGTTCAATCTGAAAACATTAATCCAAATATTTATGATGGATATTTTAAGGCAGGATGCTCGACTGGATTAGGAGATTTTCAAAGAGCACCACACCTTACCAATGATCGGCATGGACAGATCATGAAGATGCTTGACAAAGAGGAGCCACATGAGCCACAAGAGAGCATGGCTAACATGGCAGGTATTGATTTTAAAACCTTGTCTATTATAGAACAAGTGAAGTGGATAGTGGACTCAGAAGCAACAAATCATATGACTGCTAGCGTAGATATATTGTCTGATGTAGAAAAGGTCAGGACAGATCAAAGTAGAAAGGTATACTTACCAAATGGTGGAGTCACAATGGTGTCTCATACAGGAAAATACAGGATAGCAGAGACATGGGTTATTGGCAATGTTCTGTATATTCCTGATTTTAAGTATAACCTCTTATATATCAGTTTCAAAGATTACTAGAGAACTCAGGTGTTTTGTGTCTCTCTACCCTGATTTCTGCTTATTCCAGGACCTTGCTACTGGGATTTTGATGGGGATTGGTAAGGAGACTGATGGATTATACCTTCTAACCTCAAAATCTCATAGTGGGACGCACACTAATGGTACACCAGTTGCAAGAGTTCACAATGTAGAGAGTTCAAGGAACAATATTATGTTGTGGCACAAGAGATTGGGCCATCCTTCAAGTAGTACAATAATGAAGTTACTTGGCTATAAAATAGATGATTGTAAATCAGTTTTAGCTACTTGTGAAGTCTGTCCTTTAGCCAGGCATACCAGACAACCTTTTCATGTTAGTACTAGTAAATCTAATAAGAATTTTGAATTGCTACACCTGGATGTTTGGGGACCTTATCATAGAAAAACTTTTGATGGGAATAAATTTTTCTTGACTATAGTAGATGATTTTTCTCATATTACTTGGTTGTTCTTACTGAAGTCTAAGAGTGATGTTTTGCTTGTGCTTAAATCATTTCTCAAAATGGTATACATTCAGTTCAAGACCGTTGTTCAAGTAGTTAGATCAGACAATGAGGGAGAGTTTGTAAACACCAAAATGCAAGACTTGTTTCAAGAATTTGGTATAATCCATCAGAGAATATGTACTTACACCCCTCTATAGTGTAGCTGAGAGGAAGCATAGGCATTTGCTTGAAGTGGCTCGAGCACTGAGGTTCCAAGGACATATTCCATTGAGTTTTAGGGTCATTGTGTTGTGACTGCAAAATTTATATGATTAATAGACTACCATCTGCAGTCCTTGATGGTAAATCACCCTATGAATTATTCTTTGGAAAACAGTTTCCCATCCATCATCTTAAGACCTTTGGTTGTTTATGCTATGCAAGTGTATTTTCCAGGATGGACAAATTTGCACCTAGAGCAGTACCCTCAGTCTTCATGGCCTACTCTAGTGTTACCAAAGGATATATTCTCTATGATTTGGTCAAGGAGAAGTTCTTCATTAATAGAGATGTCACTTTCAGAGAGGATACTTTCCTTTTTCAATCTCATGCTTCAACTAGTCCTGTTGAACAACTCCCTTGGGATACTGAGTGTGCCTCCTCTGATGAAAACTCACCTGTGAATGAGGTTGTCTCATCACCTCCTGTTGATCCTGACATAGTTACTACCAGTCCTATTTATGCTCCTGTGTCATAATCTACCTCAGCTCCTACTGTCTATATGCCATTGCTTAGTCTCTGCACCCCCCATGAACCTCCTTCCATACCTGTTGTCCAGCTTAGGAGGTCCCAAAGAGTGTCTAAAGAACCTATTTGGCATGTTGATTACATCACCAAGAAGACCACTGCAAATGTTTTATATCCTATCAGTGCTCATTTGTCCTACAAAACACTTTCTCCTGCTCATCAGGCCTACCTTAGTGCCTTATCTATTGTCCAGGAGCCTAAGTCATATCAACAGGCTATTCAGGATGCTCGATGGGTTGAAGCCATGGATTCTGAACTTCAAGCTCTTCATGACAATCATACTTGGGACTTGGTACCTTTACCTCATGGCAAAGTTGCCATAGGTTGTAGATGGGTTTACAAGATGAAGTTGAAGGCCACTGGGGAGGTTGAGAGGTTCAAGGCCAGGTTGGTGGCCAAGGGCTACAACCAACAAGAAGGCCTTGATTCCATGAAACCTTCTCTCATGTAGTCAAGATTGCCACTGTCAGAGTTGTTTTATCCCTAGTTGCTCAACATAACTGGCATGTTCATCAGCTAGATGTCTATAATGCCTTCCTTCAAGGTGACTTACATGATGAAGTTTATATGCAGTTTCCTCAAGGTTTATCAAGTCAGGGGGAGACTGGTCTAGTTTGCATACTTGCTAAATCCCTTTATGGGCTAAAACAAGCAAGTAGACAATGGAACTTAAAGTTGTTTGAGGCTCTGTTTCATTCAGGCTTTACTCAAAGCAGTTTGGACCATTCTTTATTCATCAAGAGGCAAGGCACTGATGTTGTCATAATTCTAATATATGTGGATGACATGTTGGTGACATGGAGTAATCTTTCTATTATTGATGAGACTAAAACATCTCTACATCAAGCCTTTAAAATCAAGGACCTAGGTGCACTGAAGTTTTTTCTTGGAATGGAATTCAGCAGATCCTCTAAAGGTATCCTAGTAAACCAAAGAAAGTATGCCTTTGAAATCATTTCTGATTTGGGACTTGGTTCAGTCAAGCCCGCCTAGACACCTTTAGAAGTAAACATGAAGTTAACAACACTAGAACTAGATGATCTCACACAGAAAGAAGATGATTCAGAACTGGAGGACAAGACACAGTATCAAAGATTAATTGGAAAGATGTTGTACTTGACACTAACTAGACCTGATATTGCCTACTCAGTTCAGACTCTTAGCCAGTTTTTATAACAGCCAAAGAAGTCTCATTGGGATGCAGGAATAAGAGTCATGAAGTATATCAAAAGAGAACCAGCTTTGGGAATCCTGCTAAGCAGTGAAGTATCCAACACTTTGACAGTTTACTGTGATGTAGACTGGGCATCATGTCCCAATACAAAGAGATCAGTTTCAGGATTCATGGTGAAGCATGGAAGCTCATTGATTTCTTGGAAATCAAAGAAACAAAATGTGGTATCCAGAAGTTCAGCAGAGGCTGAATACAGGAGCATGAAGTTCAGCAGAGGCTGAATACAGGAGCATGGCAAATGCAGTATCTGAAATAGTTTGGCTGGCAGCATTGTTGAAAGAGCTAAGTAATGAAGTAAAGACACTTATAGTTGTGTATAGTGACAGTAAAGCTGCCTTACAAATTGCAGCTAATTCAGTTTTTCATGAAAGGACTAAATATATTGAGATAGACTATCATTTTATTAGACAGAAAATCCAAGAAGGATTGATCAAAACAGTACATGTAAGTTCCAGAGATCAACTAGCTGATATATTGACAAAAGGACTGCCTAGACCACAACATGAGTTTCTAGTAAGCAAGCTTGGCCTTCTGAATGTCTTCACACCAGCCAGCTTGAGGGGGAGTGATGAAATGGGAATTACATGATGTGGATTGAAGAAGGGCATTACTGTCATTGTATAGTTAGAAGTTGTTAATAAAGTGGTTAGTTAGTTGGTTATCCACGTGTTTTGTTAGCTAGATATTTTGCTGATGATTGATAGCTATACATAGTAGGATAAATACACAACAGTGTGAGTGTAACAAGGTGTACTGTATCATTCTTTCCTCGATCAATAACAAGGCAGTTTTCTTCTCTCTAGAATAACTTACTTCTATGGTGGTTAATGGAGTTTGAGAGCTAATTCTATATGAATTTTATCAATATAACCATTCCAATTGATTGAAAGTTTTTCCAGATATATATTAATGAGCATATCTTTTTCTAATTTGACAATTATTTTGTTGAAAGAGTGAATAACTTTGTGCATAATAATAGCATTATCCGCAACATATCTAGTTTATGACCTTTTCATTTTAGTTTCTTACTCCATGTTTGATAATTATATTGAAGTTGACTAATCTAAATTTGAAGGATCTCAACCTTACCACAACTCATATATATTGGTTAATTATATTAACTATAATCTTGATTATAATTTTTTAATAGCTAATTTTGCAAAGGCTACTAGAAGTAATTAATGTAAATTTGATAAATATCCAACGGAATAAATACATATTCAAAATCCTCAGAGCGCACAAATTAAACCCAAGTTTTAAGCAAACAATATACTAGTCCATATAATTAGGATGTTACTCCTCCCTTTTTAATTTATGTGATTTTGTTTCGGAGTATGATAGTTGAACTAACTAATATTCGATATAAATTTGAATATAGAATCTTCAATTTTTAAAAATAGTTACATATTTAAAAACTATATAGAAAATACTGTAAATCACAATAGTCAATAATTCAAAATATTTAAAAAGTAACTAAAAAATCATGATCAAAGAAAACATCTTTTGACACTTTAATAGTACTCCCTTCATCTCATTTTACGTGACATTTTTTTTTGGCAAGTCTCCAAAAAGATGACACATTTTTATATTTACTAACAATTTATCTTTAAGTTTTTCATTATATTCTTAATGAGATAATTTATAATCATATAAATATTTATTACATATTTAAGACCACAAATATTATAGAGGATTAATAACAATGCCTCATAATTTAAGTATTAATACTGATAAAACTTGGATAGTCTAGAAGAGTATTGATATATTAATTCCAAGTTTTATATTGTCATGAAACATGTGGCTGCATAAAGATCACAAACATTCAAATTTGAGTGGTTGGACACCCCACAACTCCCAAAATTAAATAAAAATAACTAGGCAGCCATTTAAGTGAAGAAACTAGAGGTAGCAATTAATTTCTGACAAAATCAACCATAATCTTGGAATGGTTCTTTTAAAAAATTATTTTAATTTGTGTTATCTGATTATAGATAAATATTCTTTATACGATTACCAATTATTTAATATTATTAATTAAATAAAACTATCTTCTAAGTGACCTAATCATATAATTATTATTCACACGATCAATGTACTAAACTTGAACTTTGTAGTAAATGACAAAGACCGGTGACAAAAAAAAAAGAAATTAAGAGAAAGATGCATTGAATATTCTAAAATGACATTTCTTTGAAACTTTTTTTGTTTTTGGATTTAAATTATGAGTATGACTGATAGAAAATTTAACTGTAATACATTGGACGAATCTTAGTAGCTCAGTTTATTGACTACCTGAATTTTCTCCTTATTGATGAGGGTTCGATTTCCCACTTTGTTCCCCTCCCCATTTCCCTCTTATTTAAAAATAAAATAAAAAAATAACTATAATACATTAACACCCCCACAACTCTCGAAATCAAATAAAAATAAATACTAGTTTCTGACGAAATCAAGAAGAATCTTGGAATGGTTCTTTAAAAAAAAGATTGCAAGATATTGTATTGCTGAAACGTGCATTGTATATATTGTGTAGATAATTTATTATATCCTCATCAACTAACCGATACTATTATTATATAAAAGAAATTACACCATCAATGCACATACGCCAACGAAGGAAGGAACAAAATAAGATACCATGCAGTGAATTTTTTTTAAAATGACAGTGTTTGCAATAAAAAATTTCAAAGTATGGAAAATAAACTGCAATTATAAAATAAAATAAAAAAAATTATTTATTAAGATTGTGAGTATAATTCTATGTATTTCGTAATTCAAGGATCTTAAAAGCGTACTTCTCAAATATAGGATGTTGCATAGCTTCTCATTTGATCGGACAACACTTTGATATATATATATATATATATATATATATATATATATATATATATTGAGTTGATCTTCTTTTGATCACGTCAACTTTGATAAAAACAATATTTGATGTCTTGATCTCTTTGTAAATGTCAAGAGTCTACTAGATTTTTGAGATGACTTTCCAAAAGAATATATACCGTTTTATAGGCATAAACTAGGTTTTAGGGTAGAATAACCTCTAATTAAGAAACTCTAATGGGCATTGAGCTTGTCTTGTAGAGGCCCGACTCAAATTGAGTAAATTTTTAATACCTACAGACAGTTACTCGATTTTTTTTTTCATGAAATAAAGTTATTATATGCATCAACAATGTAATTTTTTACGCCATTATTATAGTTTAACCTATGATTATTTTATAAGTAATCTGAATGGTGTCAATACATAGAAGTTAAACTCTTCTTTCTTAATAAGAAATGTTTATCCAAAGTTTATTTATAAATATACTCCCATCCCATACATTTGATTTGTTAAATAAATAAATCCAAACTATATCAACTCTCCATGTCTTAGTTGTTTCTCTATATAAATACCCTTTCTCCTTGCCACAAATAAAAAACATCTCTAGCAAATCCCAAAAGAGAAAAAAAAAACAAAATGGATTGTTTAAAAAAGTCTTCTCTTTTTCCTTTGCCATTTCTTTTGCTGTGTTTCTCTGTAATTGTATTTTTCAACAATGGGGTTAATGCTTCACACAAAGTTTTTCCAGAGTTGCAATCTACAAGCACTGTTGATGTGAAGAATGTCCATAGAACTGGTTACCATTTTCAACCTCCTAAAAATTGGATCAATGGTACGTTTTCATACCTTCATTTATATAAATATTGTACGAATTTAAATTATATACGTTGACAATATAAAGATTTCTTATACTATGAGTAAGATAGTACACTTTTAACATGCAAGACCAGATTAATTACCATTTTTACCAAGTTATTCATTAATGTATATCCTAGAGATATACTTGTAATTGTAATTAACTTGTAATCGAATCTCCCATTGGCTTATTTGTATTTATGTTTAAATATTTTGATTCTCTTTTAGTGTCTCATAAATAATTTTCTTAAGCCAATGGTCTATCGAAAATAACCTGATCTTTATCCTACAAAGACAAGGAAGGTCTCTGTACACCTAACCCTTTCCAAATCTTGTTTGTGAGACTATACTGAGTATGCTGTTATTGTTGATTCTCTTTTTTGGTGAAAATTTTGCTGTCATTGCCTGTAATTAATTACCTCATGAATGACCTAATTGTAATTTTGTTGATCTGTTTCTGTTCGTGTATTTTGTGGTGCATATATGTATGTGATCAGATAAGATCATTGCATTCTAATAATGACCTCATGATTTTTATCTTTTTGTAGGTTCTGAATAACTAGATATATTTGTTTACGCTGTTATAATTAATCGTTAGTTGTGTTCCAATACGAATATGAGATCAAGTTTGAGTTCTTGGAAGTGCCGCATCCAAAAATGAGTCTTACAATGTGCGAATTCGAATTTAATCGTGTTACAATGTAAAGAATAAAAAAAATGAAACTACGTGATATCCACACTTTTTCTGGCAGTACCTTTTGGTGTTAGGTTTGTCAATGAATAATTTTTGTCTGTATATGTTTTTTTACTATTTTATACAAGAAGAAATATTTAAATAAGGGGAAAAAAACTGCTGGAAATGGCAAGCAACTCCAGTGAGTAGCATTCATCACGTAAATGGCTACTGTACTCAACGTGTACTAATAAATATATTTACTCCATCGATTTCGATTTACTTATCTTATTTTCTTTTTAGTCTGTTTAGAAAAGAATGTTTCCTTCCCTTTTGATAATTTTTTAGTTTGAATTTTTCATATAATATATTTAAGATCACAAGATTAAAAAATATTTTGGTGCATTTTACGTACATATCTTTAACTTATGACCATAAAATTTAAAAATTTTCATTGTTTTCTTAAAATTCTTGTCAAGTTAAAATCAAACAAACAAATTCAAACGGATGAAATATTGTACATCTCTTCACATGTAGGTTGCATTATTTATAGAGACAGCTAGCTAGGCAGGGCCAACTTGTGTGTGTTATAATGCAAGTGATAATAATGTACTACTATAATATTTGGGGGACCCAGGGGTGGGGGGTGGGGTAGGGGGATGATATATATATGATGCAGAAGTTAAAAGTCCATGCATACAATCCAAAACACGAGGAGTTAAGAACTATGATAATTATAACAACAATAAAGATGTTACTCGTGCCCGTTCAATTTGTTTGAGCTACTTTCCCTTTTAGTCATACTTAAAAAAGAATAATTCTTTTTCTTTTTAGCAATTTTTTAATTTTAATTTTTCATATGACATGTTTAAGATCACAAGATTAAAAGGCATTCTGGTACATTTAACATGTCTTTAATTTAAGATCACAAGATTTAAAAATCTTCTTTATTTTTTTAAACTTCGTGATAAATTAAAATAGGCTAAACAAATTGAAACCGAAGGAGTATTATTTTTACCATATCAATAACGTCAACAACAACAATAATAATAATATAATCACACTTAATCATATTATTCATGTTATAATTGTATGTGACAGACGAATTGACCAGAAAACACACCTTTCATTTTCTCTTTTTTATTTTTGAGGAAGAATGGAAAAAGTTTGTCTTCATTTTGAAGTAAAATTCTTTTAACTTGCTATATCTTTGCTATCCTATTTTACATTTTATTAGTATATATATATTTTTCTCTTTAGCCTTTTTTTAAAAAAAATTATTTCCTTTGGCTAGAAGTGGGTGTGGCCTTAATTTTAATAGTTGAGGAGTATTTAACATTTGAATTTGAAAGTGGGGATTGCAAGAGTTACAAAAGATAAGGTAGGTTTCTATATTTAAATAGGAAAAAACAAATTTTTTTGCATTTCCTAAATTCTTGTATTTTAAACTATCATTTAACTAATAATTGAAGTCAGGGACGAAGCTACAATATCATATACGGGTTCGAACGACCGAATTTAATATTTTTTGCTTAGACTTTATATTTGTAGTAAAAAATTTAATTATAAACTCAATAATTAAACGAGCTATAGGTTAAATAGCAAGTTCAAAACTTATACATTTCAAATCATGACATATTTCTCTCTTATGGAGTCTGAATCTGATAAGTAATCGTGAAATCTCCTTTATGAAAGTTTTAAAAATCTTTTATTCTTTTTAAACATAGTATATCTAGTTAAACACCTTCACATAAAATTGGTCCGTAACGAGTATATAAATTCTTTGCGCAGAAGATCATTGCCATCTTGTTTATGTCATATTTGTGTTCTTTGATATTTGGTTAGAATATTTTCCATTTAATTTTTAAATATGCATATATTATCTTAATTGCATTAATTTGTATTTTCTAATCAATATTCTCTTTGCATGCGTGGTGACCATCGGATGCTTCAAACGGACAACAGATCCGAACGGTGAGTTAGAAATTTTCCTCTTTTAGAAGTTTTTTTAAATTTCAGTACACATAATAATAACATATTTGTTATTTATTTACTAAACAGGCCCAATGTACTATAATGGTGTGTATCATCTATTCTACCAATACAACCCATATGGATCAGTATGGGGTAATATTGTTTGGGCCCATTCAGTGTCAACGGACTTGATTAATTGGATCCCACTTGAGCCCGCAATCTACCCGTCCAAAGTATTCGATAAGTACGGTACATGGTCCGGGTCAGCCACGATCTTGCTGGGCAACAAGCCCATTATCCTCTACACTGGAATCGTAGATGCGAACAAGACTCAAGTACAAAACTATGCAATCCCAGCCGACTTGTCTGATCCATTCCTCCGTAAATGGATTAAGCCCGATAACAACCCGTTGATTGTTGCTGACAATAGCATCAACAAGGCCCAATTTCGTGACCCAACGACAGCTTGGTTGGGCCAGGATGGTTATTGGAGAATCTTGATAGGGAGTGTGTGGGGTAATAAAGGATTCACAATATTGTACAAAAGTAAGGACTTCATGAAATGGACCAAGGTCCAACATCCACTTCATTCAGTTGACAACACTGGAAATTGGGAATGTCCTGATTTTTTTCCAGTGTTGTTACATGGTACAAATGGGTTGGATGCCTCATACAATAAGGAAAATGTTAAGCATGTTCATAAAGTTAGTCTTGACGTTACAAGATTTGAGTACTATACAGTCGGTATATATGATACAAAAAATGATAGGTATATTCCGGATAACACTTCTATCGATGGTTGGAAGGGATTGAGACTTGACTATGGTAATTATTACGCGTCTAAATCGTTCTATGACCCTAGCAAGAATAGAAGAATTATGTGGGGTTGGGCTAACGAATCAGATACTGTTAATGACGATGTCAAAAAAGGATGGGCAGGAATCCAAACTATCCCCCGCAAACTATGGCTTGATCCTAGCGGAAAGCAATTGGTTCAGTGGCCTGTCGAAGAATTAGAAAGTCTAAGAGATCAAAAGGTCCAATTGAGCAATCGCAAATTGAACAAAGGAGATAAGATTGAAGTTAAAGGGATCACACCTGCACAGGTTTGAAATATTTTGTCCTTTCCATTTTGTATCATAATGTTGCATAACAAAAAAATAGGAGTCTACATTAGGTGTTAATTAATGAGAATTGCAGGCTGATGTTGAAGTGATTTTCTCATTTTCAAGCTTGGATAAGGCAGAGTCATTTGATCCCAATTGGGCTAACCTTTACGCTCAGGACGTATGCGCCATTAAGGGCTCAACGGTTCAAGGTGGACTTGGGCCATTTGGGCTCCTAACTTTGGCTTCTGAAAAATTGGAAGAATATACGCCTGTGTTTTTCAGAGTTTTCAAGGCCCAAGATAAATATAAGGTTCTCATGTGCTCTGATGCTTCAAGGTTTGTTCTTTCCGTCTTACACCTTAACGGCATAAATAAGATCGATCAAATTCTATTGAAATCTGACTCATAGGTGATCATTTTTTTGTTATTTTTCTATAGTTGAGATTGTTATAGGAGGTTTCGAATCGACATACATCGTTATCAATTGTTTCATTAATCTTTATTATTGGCTAACTCAATTTATTTATTTATTTATTTTCTTTCGTATGATCAGATCAACTCTCAAGAATGATAAGACAATGTACAAGCCATCATTTGCGGGATATGTGGATGTAGATTTAGCAGACAAGAAGTTGTCTCTAAGAAGTTTGGTAAGCTTTCTTCATTTATTTTCCTAAAAATTATATTCAATTCACTCATATTCTTTGATTATTTATTCACTGATTTATTTGTTAACCAGCCCATATTATAATATATCTTTCTGCAGATTGATCACTCGGTAGTGGAAAGCTTTGGTGCCGAAGGAAAAACATGTATTACATCAAGAGTTTATCCGACATTAGCAATTTATGATAATGCACATTTATTTGCCTTTAACAATGGCACAGAGGCCATCAAAATTGAGACATTGAATGCATGGAGCATGGGTAAACCTAAGATGAACTTGTCATTTGGTCACTCTTCTTATTGAGGATAATAATTTTGTATTAAGTTCCACATTTTTTTGGTGACGGATTTGGTTGCTCTTTTTTGGTAAATGTCACATTATATATTTATTTTGGAGTTGTGCGTAATAACACATGTGTTATATGAACAAATATGGGAAGAGATGAACATTATGTATATTATATAGGCTATCTTTCATATATATCGAGTATTTGAGTCCTTGGAGGTGTGGCCTACTTGGTGTCTGATCAGCTCGACGGGTCACTCAATAGTCTTTCGTGGAGTTTCCCCCCTGTTTTAGTGAACCCGGAAAGTTGTGGGATGGGGTGGGGGTGGGGGTGGGGGTTGCGTTGGGATTGGGGTCATTGGATAGACGGAGATAAGACAATAATAAACTTGGTACGTCAATTAGGAAACTTGTTTTTTTTCTACTTCCACTAAAAAGGTCATTAGGGAAAATCTTTCAAATTTTTTTGGCCCAACTCATAACTCATAATATCTATATTGTGGATCCATACACTGCCAAAAAATATGGAGAAATCAAGATAATTAAGCTGGCTCGTTGTCTGGCATAAATACAAACAGTGACACCTCGAGTATATATAGACTGATAGACTGATCAAATACCCCAATGCCAAGGTAACTTTGGACATATATATAGTCAACTAACAAGTAAGATTATGAATAACTAAAAGACATGACATGTGAACACTGCATGCCAATAGTCAAATAGATTTTGCAAGTTGCAATATTGAGGTTGATTTTATTTGACTTATTAATGAATTGGAAAACTATGTGAATCTCTTTGTTGTCCCAATGTGAAAACTAATACTATTGGAGTTGGAGGTCGCACACGCACTGCACAATTTGACTTAATACATGGTCATTCCCTTAGACTAAGCTAGCGTTTGGACATGCGATCATGACTTTAAATTATGAGATGAAATTCTAAATTCTCAAAAAGTCATGATTTGAGATTTCATCATGATTTTCCAACTTTTTTAAATACAAAAATTTGACCCATGAGTTTATATTTTGTAAAAAAAGAAAAAAAAAACTCATCATTTCAAATTTTACAAAAAAAAAAGATTTATGCTTGGGTTAAAGAGATTGCATGTACCATGTGAAAGAATAACTAGTTACTATTATTATTGACTAGTGGATCTTTATAAATTATGTGTACTTGAAAGTTGAAAGTTTGTAATGACAAACATTTATTTATAAAAAGAACATGGAGATTTGTGATTTATCAATGCAGTGTCTTAAGATATTACGATATCCTATTTATGACTATGGTTTGCTCATTTGATAACATTTTATAAGAATTGAGGAAAATTTAATAATTTTCACAACTTGTGGGGTTTTCATGTTTATGAGAAAAAAATACAACTTAATTGCATGTCCAAACAAAATTCAACTTCATATCAAATGATTTCATATCACATGTCCACACGAGCCCTAATTGTCAAGATATTTCATTTAAATGTTTGAACTAAGTCGTGTTCCAATTGAACACCTCAATTCCTAATAAGGTTTTCTAATTACACACTTTCGTTTTAATTTTTTTTAAAAAAATTGCAAATATTTTCATTCTTCTATTAAAAAAATTTATACATATATAACTTCCACTTTTGGTTACAATCCTCTTTTTTTCTTGAGTGGAAACCCAAACTCCACCTTCCACTTTTGGTTGGTTTGACGAATTGAACTCAACAACTAATTGACATCCACTAAAGGCATGCCCCTCGCCCCCAATTTTTGACATCAAGAAGTAGTGGAAATATTTATATAAAATTAAGGAGAAAACATGGGTTTAATTTATTTATAATCCGCATAGAATTAGCCATAAAGTTTCTTGCATTTTTTTAATAAAAAGAGAGGGAAAGTAAAATTATAAGCTTGGATATACAAATGTGGGAGAAAATGAACTTGATCCCAAATATTTGATGTATTAACGAGAAAGATATATTATCATTTTTGTTTTTCAAATCCACTTTTACTGCTCCAATTAGTGGAATTATAATCAAGCAAAACATTAAAAGAGAGATAAAAGATAATTTAGACGAATATTTTTGTAAAATTTTATTAAACGTCACACTTTTTTAATGTGCAACAATCTTAAGACATTATAACACGTCACATTGGTGTTTGAAGATGTTTTTTATGTGGTATAATATATATGTTACACATTTCATAGAGTATTGGAGTTGCCTTGACTAAAATTCTTAAGGGAAAAAAACACAATAGTGATTTATGATTTTCTTAATAGATTGCTGAAAATTAACAAATAAATAAAGAATAATAATTAGCTTTTGCAAGCTTACCACTTAGCATAAAATGCTCTATTTATTCTTAAATAAATTGATAATTATTTTGGATCAATTATTTTTAGTAAGTACGAGAACTAAATAGTAGAAGTCAAAAGCATTTTTTTGTATAAGTAATCAAATTTGTTGTACTCATAAAATTCATAGAATATTTTTTTCCCATTGGACACACTGAAGCCTTCTCTGGAAAAAATCACAGAGAAGACTTTTCTATTTTCTGCAACTTTCTAAGACACCGAATTAGACAATAGAAATAGAAGTCTTTGTCAAATTTTCATCAGTATATTATCTCTAAAATTATATATTATCTCTAAAATTATGTTGTTTTATTAATCTGAAGTCTTAATCAAAATATTTTAAAGTTGATCAGAAGAGAAAAAAGAAGTGAAAAAGTTAGTCTGAAATCTATGAATGTTGGGCCAAGTTTGTACGATTTTTTTCAAAAGGCTTCACAACACCATCATTAAGATATTCTAACTGTTAGAATATGCACAACAGAAGCAATTCTCATTAATCAATCTAACTCACATAATAACTAGATAACATAAACCAAAAATGAAATTGAGAAAGTTGATTACCTGTTGAAGCCTTCACACAATTCGTTTAATGCCTTATTCGCCTTACTCGCCAAATCTATGGCCTTCTACTAATTCCTGATTAACTCTCAAATCAGTACTTGTATGGGAAAAGTGATTTTTGGTCTGAAAAGTGATGAATTTTCTGAAAATTTAATTCATTGACTAACTTAATCCTTTATAATTATGCCCAACTGATTTCACGTGGCGGATATTAAATCCACCTGCAGGGTTTTCACGTGAAAAATTATAAGCAACCATAAAGGGGTGTCTTCTATCTCAAGTTCGAGACATGGTTCTATCAACTAATTATTAATTTACTAGTGCGATTCGTTATCGTCTAATCTATTAGGAATATAATTAGTGCGATTCGTTATCGTCTAATCTATTAGGACTATATTGACTCATAATAGAGTTTCACCTTTTAGTAGATTAAAATAATAAATCAAACTACATAATTCATAACAATTATATCAAGATTAAGAGAATAAGTACATTTAATGGACTAGAGAAATTGTTTATTAATATTCAGAATATAAACAAACATCTCTACTTGGTCCGTTCAATACATACGAAATGTACTAGCACAAGAAGTTGGAATATTACCACTCCCATAATTAAGATCAAATTATATTTAATCTTGTGCTACAATCATCAAGATGTTTGTCCTGCTTATCTCTGATTGTGAACAATAATTTATGATTTATAAGAACCGATAATTTTAATCTTCCGTGCATGAGTTAAATAACTCCATGTACAAAATCGTCTACTGTATAAATAAAGGACAAGCATGTTGACACATGATCTATTTAAATAGAAATTTTATTAAATTAAGTAAATAAAATAAATAGTCTTAACATGAGATGAAAACATAATACTATAACATAAACCACATGGTTAATAGTATATCCTATCACTAACACCTTATAATCACCACGATCCACGGGTCACGGAGATTCACTATGTGCTACCCACATCGTCTGAGTATTTTATGGCAACCAAAGCCTGCAGCAACTAGCTTCTTCTTGTGTGTGTGAATCTCCAAGCTTGTAAGGGTAAGCCAACCAAGCCCCACACTCCATTTCTCTGTCATATTTCGATACTCATTCCGTCGAACCTGAGCTCTAATAACAGTTGTTAGATTTCGGATAGCCCAAATTAAAGATACTCTTACATGGTATGATATCGTTTGTTTTGGGTCAAGCCCGCACGATTTTTCCTAAAAAGGTCTCACACAATTAAGAGATCTTACACCTTATATGTAGTTTCCCAGGCCTTTCAACTATCAATGTGGGTCTTTTGTTCGCACACTCAGCAATGAAGTATTATAAAATAAAGACTAAAGTAAATACATCAGAGATAAGTGTAAAGAGGAGAAACTGATATATTATTTAACTTTGAACTGATATATAAATGAATTGATGTTTTTCATGAAGCAAATGTAAGGCTTTCAGATGCTGCTGGTAAGCTTTCTGCTTGAGCTACTTACAATCTTATCTGCTTTGATTGCAAATCTGCGGAAGTTACTTATAAGTTGCCTATTTGATTTCAAACTTATTCAAAAAACAGTGTAATGAACATCTACAATACGATATATTTATAACACGATGTATGATGTGTAATGCACATAACTAATTAATTTACTCAATCTTAGGTTCAAATGTTAACAAAATATTATGCTTGTCCATTTTGAGGCTATCACGTTACTTGCCCCTCGATTCAGTCTAAAACATCACGATTTTCTCTTCTTTAATATTAATATACTATATAGAGTTGAAGATTTTTCAAGATGTTTCCAATATTGAGATATGATTTATATTTGATTAGTTCAATGTAGTCTCTAACCGGGCAAATGTAAATTGAAAATGTTTTTTTTTTTTGGGGGGAGGGGGGAGCTTAATATATACAAAAATACATTTAATGCATAGTCACTTTGATAATAACACTAGTATCTGAGTAAAAGTTTATTCGCAATTAATATTTATATCAAATTATACTAATTAGTTTATTATAGTTAAGTTATATATTAAAGTAAAAAATATTTATTAATTAACTATGATTTGATATATATTAAGAATGTATATATATATGAAGATACATGCCAGGTATCAATTGTGATGTTGTAAACATCGAGTGTGCGTAATTTAATATCCCTTAGCTTGTTACATCTTTGAACGATCTCATTCCCTCATTGATTCTTTTCAGATAATTCCAATTTAAAAAACTTTGCATATGAAAAATATATAGCTGAAAACTGATAATATTTTATATTATTTCATTAACCTAGGAACAAATAAATTTTAAAAACAACATATCAAGAGAATAGCCAGTTGCCATTATTTGTTTCTGAACAGTCAATTCGATAAAATTAGACTGAAATAATGTTCTTAAAATTTAAATTTAAATATACAGAAATTATCTGGAAGATACTCAAAATGGAGACTAATTTTCTCATCTAATAATGGAGGAGGAATATATCTTTAAAAATATTAGTAACAGTTCACTTGATCTAATTTTGGAAAATAAAACGTGGCGGACATTTCGATACAAAGACACCACTTTCACAAGGTATGAGTAAGATCACGTACAAATCACCCTCACAAACCCTATTTGTAGAATCTTACTAGGTATGTTGTTATTATTGTAGACAGAATTATATATAATGAATTTAATATTCTCTTAAAAAAATCAGTATTCTCTTGGAATATTTCTTAAATTAATTGTCTTACCCATTTTTTCTGGCATTACGTTAGGGTCCACCATCACATAGTCAACTTGTAAAAGGGCCTTAACTAATATACTCATACTTTGTTGTTAAAAAAAAATACAGTATGAGATAAGAGTCATAAGACAAAATAAGGTAGATCTAAAATACAACTTTATAAAATGAATCTTGTTGCATCATGTTGGTTGTCAATTGATTATTTTTTTAATTTTGTGTAGTCAAAATGTCAAATGAATGAAGTGTAAATTTGCCAGCTAGCCAGCCACAACTTGTGTTATGTAGATCCATTATACCAGGCCAACGCATCGAAATAATCTTAGTGGTACATGCGGCCATGGTGAAGCCACAATCAAGGCATTGACTCTTTTTTTTTTAATTCTTAGGAAAAGGTTCAAGTTTATCTTTAAAATATTTGAAATTGTTCGATTTTGTCGTATGTTACGTTTTTATTTATTTATAATCGTGTTATTAATAAATCATCTGAATTCCTATATGAAATTAATTTATCTTTCAACTTCTATAATATAAAAGCATGGCACATAAAATATGTGTCCTCCTTAACTTCACTTCAGCTGGCATCTATGCCTTTCAAATTTGGGTGTAGGTAGGTACTTAAACTCTCATAAAGTTAAACAAGTAGACACACGCGTCCTATGTAGCTCTCACCATGAATTGTCATGTAAGATGTATGTGTCTACTTATTCAACTTTATATAAGTTTATGTGTCTACTTGTGAACACCCAAAATTGAAGAGCATAAATATCAGTTGAGGCCAAGTTAAAAGACACGTTTGTATTGTGCCTAATTTAAAATTACTCTTAGGTTAAATCTCTGTTACGTCGGGTCAAGAACAAATTGAGACTATTTCCTAATAACAGTTAAATATTAGATCAACATTTAATTAATGAAGGGCAAAATTATTGAATTTCAAATAATGTATAGACAAATTTGATCATTTTACTTTGTTTTATGAAGTTAATTAGTAGAAGCTCTATTTTCATATGCCTTGTTCTCTTTTCATTAGAAGCACTACCTCCTTTTGCTCCGGGTGATTCGAACCCACAATTTTAAGGTTGGAGGTGATCAACACCCTATTGTCATATAATAAGCTTATAAAAAGCTAATTTGCCATGCATTAGTCATAAAAATCACTGAAAATGATATCTTATGATCACTTACAATTTAAAGAGAAGAAAATCTCTTATGTATAAAAATGAAATCTCTCATGAAAAGGATATATATAACTAAAAGTAAGTTTGTAAATAACTACATAACCAAATCTATCCATAAGTTAAGAGTAACTAAGTAAGATTGCGTACACATGCACCACCCTATTCAGACCCCGGTACTTGTGGGATCAGATTTCACTGGATGATCATATATTGTTATTGTTGGACAACAAATTGAAGTTACTTTTTTCCCCCTTCATAACTAAAAATATGGATAGGCCACTTTTTTTTTACTTTGTTCTATTTCACGTGTTACCATTGTTGTTATCTATCTATTGTTGCATGTTATACGTTGTTCTATTTCATGTGTTACCATTGTTGTTATCTATCTATTTTTGCATGTTATCTTCTTTTTTCTTCTTTTGTAAGAGAATAATTAAGTGGATAAGGAAGAAGAGGGAAAAGGGATGTGGCTCTCACTTTCTCCACACATATATGTGAAATCCAAAAATTGAATGAATACACATAAAGTATTGTATTGAAGAGTGTCACGAGCAACAATTCTTGGCAACATTTTGAGTAGTTGAGGAGAGAACGTACTACTCTAATCACTGATTATTGGCACACTGAAAAATATAATGCATCAGCAAAGGCGAATCAAAGATTTGAATTTATAGGTTCAAGTGATTCCTCGCTTGCCATTGAACCCTTAACATTATACTTCTAGGTTCGCAACTTGTTATATGTACGTACATATTTAGTGGATAACTATTGAATTCTGCCAATTCTTTGTACAATAAGTTGTGTATCCGACCCTGATCAACCGTCAACTCATTCCGCTTTCTTCACCCTTAATTAATTAGGGGTGTCGTGAAGTCTCCTTTTGGTAAAGAGCGCTAAAACCTCTTGTAGTGGGTTTTTTCTACGGTGTAAATTTGGATTAATCGAGTCAGTGACTTCACCAACAAGTATTATGGTGGAGTGGTAACTATTCATTCATCCTTAACTAGAGGCCTCGAGTTCGGGTTCTGGATATGAAATTATAGTCTTTTTTAGGGAGTGGTTTACCTAAAATATGTCTTTTTTAGGGAATGATTTATCTTTCAATATGGGACTTCTCAACGCAGATTTGGATTGAGTCAACTCCCCGGATGGAAAACCAAAACGAAGTCAATTCCAGACACTATAAATGGCATGGTTAAATCCCTAAAGGTCAACACAGCCCCATGAAAATAAATATAGCTTAGGTATACAATTTGAAGGAATTAAAGAAAACTAGAGCCTAAAATAGCTAGTTACTGACTGGTCCTAATTCCATGATGATTATGGGCAGAAATTTGAAAAAAGAGTTGACAAATCAAGCCCAATATTGGAATTGTCCCCCTTTTATATTCCAAGTTCTAACTTGGATCCTCTAACTTTTGACTCTTCAAGTACTCATTTTTGAATTGCTTTCTAATAAACAAATTGTTTTGACAAATCAAAATAAAATCCTATTGAAATTTCATACTGCAATTCTGAACAATTAAAAAAAAAACATGATAACTTTCTTCAATATTTTACATGAATAGAAATTTTTCTTTTATTATTTTTCACCCAATGTTAATATCTGAATTACGGTTCGATTAAATTCAAATTCGCGCAGAGAAATCTCTCACAATGCACTCCCTAATAGAAATAACTTCAGACTTAAAGAATCGAACTCGAGATATCTATGTCCGATCAAATTCAAATTCACACCGAAAAGTCCCTCATTGAGGAGCAGTACACTCCTTATTAAAAATGACTTCAGGCTCGAACCCGAGATATTTAGTTAAGAGAATGAAGTTTACTGCTCCATCATAATCCTTGTTGATCATGTATGGATCGGAAAAATTAATTAAATAAAAGAATTTATGGTTACGTACTCTAACTGTGTACTTTGTTCTCTTGAATTTTCTATTGAGTTGTTCAACCATCAAATATCTCATGTGATTTGTTGTTTTGATTTTTCTAATTTAAGTGTTCCTTGTTTTCTTGACCAAAAATTACTGTTTACTTATTAGGGTAAGTCTCTCACGTTTCCTTGTTTTCTAGAGTTATTTGGACACAAGAGAAAATTCAACTCGATCATAATACGATTTAAAAGTCAAGTTAGTTGGTTAACATTTTAAGTATTTCTAGCTAATAAAATAACAGAGATGGAACTTAACATAAAACAATAGGACTGTTTTTTAATTGTGATTGTGAAAAATTCAGTTACGTTGGGCACAACGCTCTCGACATGAATTTTTACATTCCAGAGGTTGAATCTAAAGGCGAATCCATGATTTCAAGACGATGAATGCATTAGATAAGATATAAAATTATATAGTAATAATAACTTGACGAGCAAAAGATAAATAATTATATTGTTATAAAAAATATCATAAGTTTATGTTTTTTGGCTACTGTTCGCTTTAGAAAAAAAAACTTTTTTAAAAAATAAATGACAATAAGTGGGATTCAATCCCTCAATCCGAAGGAGTTAAGACCAATCTTCAATCAGTGCACCACTCAATCTCTTTTGATCATGGGTGCCTTCAGATAATATTAGATATATTTTAAGAATTATACACATAATATATCGAGTTTAGTCGGATGACCACGAGTTCACATGACCCATTTTTAACACATAAATTCGACACTGCTCGAACCGGAGACCTCTGGTAGGGTGAAGGATCTCAAACCATCTCACCATAACCCATGTTCATCCTGCTAAGTTGTCATGTATACTACTCCCTCCCTCCATTCTTACTTGTTCATGATTGACTTGATACACCTTTTAAGAAATAATTAATAAAATGATTAATTTACTATATCACCCAGCTTTAAATATAATAAATTTAATGTTTTAGAAAATCGATTGAAAAATGAATAGTACTTAATAATAAGAATAAATAGGTAAAAAAAATTGCAAATTATCTTTTGATTTTTCAAACTGAATAAGTATTTTTCAAAAATTGACAAGTAAAAATGAACAGAAGCCGTACAAATACTTATCAAGAATATCAGGAAAAAAGTACTCTCTTTGTCCATCTTTACTTATCCACTATACTAAAAATAAATGTTCAACAATACTTGTCCAATTTGAAAAACCAATGGATAATTATTTACTCATTTGTGTCCATTTTACCCTTTGGTATTATTCATTATGCAATGCATTTTTCAAAGCATTAAATTTATTATATTCAAAGGGTAATATTGTAAAATTACTCTATTATTTATTATTTCTTAAGATGTGTGCAAAGTCAATAGTGGACAAGTATTATTAGACGGAGGGAGTATTAATTGTTCTTGAAATTTGTTTTTTTTTTTAAAAAAAGACTACTACTCATTAAGTGTACATTTTCCAAAATATGATTTAAAGTGAGATAAATTAATACATCCAATTAAGATAAATTTCCTTATTTATTGAAGTAGTTAATGTGTTCAAAAGATAATAAAAGTAGATTTAGTCAATTTAATCTCATAATTAATATTTATTTTACCAAAAGTGTATAACCGTTTCCTGATAAGTAAAATGGGAACAAAGGGATTATAACAAAAGACTGGAACATTTATTGCTGATCAAAAAGTCTTGTTGGAAAAATAAAATTCTAATAATCCAAAAATTAAATGTAATATCCGTTTTTTTTTCCACTGGGTGTTTGAAACTCTCGTTGAAACCTTGACTAATCCAAATTAAATATCGCAGGTTCATTTGAAGATAACGTTTTCAACAGAATTTTCTCCATACCCGGAGCTCAAACGTAACATCCCTTGATCCAATGACAATAACATGTTTGTGGGGAAAAAAATACAAAAGAGAACTTTAAAAAGTCCAAGTCAACTTGCATAAGGAAGGTACGTAACGGCCAAAGCCATGTGGATTGTGGAAGAAAAAAAAGGGTGAACAAAAGGAGGAAAAGTAGTGTGAAAGAAGGATTAATATTTAATTTTTCAAAATTAAAATTGATAAGAGAAACATCAGAGAATTTTCTAAACGACCCCTCAATCTTGTTTATTAATTATAATAAATATAAGTCATAGAATTAGCTCATAAAAATATAACTTTATCTAATTTATTCAAGTTTGAATGGGTTATTAGCACGTCTATTTATTAGTCCAGTTTAGTCATTTTTAGCCCATCAAAAATTGTGTTGATATGTAGCTCAAACTTACTCATGAGAAATCTTGTCAAAAATATTTTTAAAAAGATATTTTTTTATTTGATATGCTAATTGTTATATATAGTCATAATAGAGAAAAAAACATAATTATATATATTAAGTAGCAAAAAAATTATAAAAGAACTAATAAAAAACTTAGTAAGAATTGAATGGGTTGGATAGTGACACACAGTTTTGCCCATTTCAGCTCAACATATTCCTATCAATACCTTTAGAGCGGGCTAATAAACCCAAATTTTTATTAACGCAACTCATTTTGATCCGTTCAAATTAAGCTCAACCCACTTATTTGACACTTCTAATCAAAACATTAATTAATTAATATTCAAACGTTTACTCCAATGTACGTTTTGTTCAACAAGTAAACAATCTTAGTCTTTTCATTATTATCCATTCATCAATGTAAGCTTTTCTTTTTCTCTATAAATACTCTTCACACCCCTTTTTCTCTTCATATCAATTCTCTTTCTCTCTCTTTTAACTCAAAAAAAAAAATTAAAGATGGAGATTTCAAGAAAGTGTTCTCTTTGGGTTTTGCCAATTCTTTTGTTGTGTTTATTTATCAACAATGGAGTAGTAATTGTTGATGCTTCTCACAAAGTTTATATGCATTTGCAATCTACTAGTCATGGTGATGTCAGCAATGTCCACAGAACTGGTTATCATTTTCAACCTCCTAAAAACTGGATCAACGGTACGTTCTTCATGTCTATGTTTTTGTTTTCGATACTTTAAAATATAGACGTTGTGAGTTCTGAATTGAAAATAAAAAGTTTTGAAGTATGTGTTGAGTCCTATTCGTTTTTTTTTTTGCTTTTTTTTTGGCAAAATTATGTAGAAGTATAGAACATAATGTTCGAGTCAGAAGTCGTGAGTTCTTTGGGTTCTACAAAATCTACTATTAGGAGCGGAGCTAGAAACTTAGGTACGGCTATATGAGTTTGCCCAAATGCAATAGTTTTAGTTTAAAAAATCAATCAAATATGTACAAAAATTTAATTTAGAACGCAATTATAACACTTGATGTTACTATTTTAAAATTTTGAACAAACTTTAAATTTTGCCTCCTTTTTCTTGTCTTTGGAAGGATCTACATATGTACAACCTATTTGTTCGTGGACAAATAAAAATGGACGGAGTGAGTAACATATTTAGAAATAATATAGTTAAACTATCATTTTATTTATTCAATTATTATTGCCAGCTGATTGGTTAGGTTGACTGGAAATGTTAGGCTATTTTAATAGTATTACTATAATATTAATAATCTGACAGCTTTTGAGTTAATGAAACTACATGTTGCCCATGACTAGTAGATTCACATATTAATAATTCGTACAGTAATTAATATTGCCGTTCTATAGATATCAGCAGGACGGACCTAGCCTTAAACAAGGGTGCACGTGCATTCGTTAATTTTGATTTTTTTTTATATATATATGTATATATAATCGAAAAACTATCATATATTTTAAAAGGACTCCTTAATCATATCTATTCAATTGGAGCAGCAAGTTATTGTGCCCTTTGGTTCTTTATGCGAGTTGGTGGCTCGAGTTCGAACCTTGATGACAGCCCTCTTCTTATTTTTTGTGGAAAAACTGCTTAACTTTGTATTAAAGTTATTGTTGCTCTCGTTGCGCTTGAATCTTGGATCCGCCTATGAATATTAGTATATACAACTACTCACAAGAAGTGAAGATTTGAAAATATTTTTGGTTGTTCACATAGACTTAGTCAAACTTAGGAGCCAGCCTGTTATTATCGACCTAAATAAAAAAAATGTTTGAAATTTTAATATAACATAATAGAAAAATAACCAGAAAATAATGTGCTGGAAAAAAGAAAATCATATGTCATTGTACCATCTGATATAGACAAAATTGTTTCTCGTATTTGACTTATTGAAAAGCAATGAAAAGTGACATACATATGTTTGCATTGAATATAAAAGATTTGTGATGTCTATGATCACTTTTTTCTCAAACCACAAATGGAATATTTAATTAATCAATTAATTATAAGATTTTGATGAGTAAAAGGTTTCACATGTTATCTTATCTCAAAGTGAGAAAGAAATTACCTGTTTTATGCTGTAGCAAAAATCAATATCATTCATTTTATTTATAGAGAACATGTACTATAACATTACATACAAAATCGATTTTAAAGTTTTTTTTAACATGTGCTAGCTGGTCAACTTTATCCTTTTTTTATCAAGTTAACAATTACAACATAATATATTTATCATTAAAATTTACTTATAATAACCTTATAAATAATTTAATTATATAAATATATTTTATACGGTCAATTTCAAAAATTTCTAACTCAGATAGTAAGGTTTATGATGTGTTTTTAGAGACAGCTAAGATGTGGTCAACTTGAGGCTAGCTAGCGTAACAAAATGGACTTAATGCATGTGTCATGTGATATCTTTTATATATATTGAATATTTATAAGGAAAAAAAATAGAGTAGATAATACTATAATAGTATTATTATTATTATATACTATAGTCAACTCCACCCCACCCACCCAAACCAGGTGGGGTACGTGGGTTGGTGGTAGAGTCTGAACCAATCATATTTATAATAAAATAAAACATGTGAATGTGAAAGTGATACAAAAGTTAAAAGGTCCAAAAGTACGTGAAATATATAGAGCCAAAAAAAAATATGACGTAAAGCTGAAAAAGAAATTTAAATTAAATCATAAAAATGAGTCTATCGTTCAGATTTCGTTAATTCTCTAGACAATCCAGTTTTTTTTTTATATATATAAAAAAGATAGAAATAATAATCATAATTAAAATATAATATAAAAATAATAATATATGTAATCCTTCTTGTTACTATCTTGAGAAATAGAAAAAAGAACCAGAAAATGACCCTCTTTGTTTATTTATTTATTTATATTTGAGGAATAAAGAAAAGTCCAAATGACTGTGGACAACATTGGCAACTTGTAGAAAAGTCTTTGGTCTTCGAGCTCGTCGGTTATCAAATTTCTGCTCCTCCTTTGTCTTCATTTGATTTTTCTGTTTGAACTTTATGTGTGTCGGGTTAGACGCGAATTCAGAATTTTAAATTTATTAATTTTGGATTATATTTTTTTATTTATTTGTTCTGCTTATATATGATACATATTATTTATATTACCTTGTGTTATGTAAAAGTGTTACTATAATATTTTTTGTGTAATTTTTAAATATATAAATTTTAATTTTTTAAAAAATTTATATTTGAATTCATAGTCAAATTTAAGTGTTTTGACGATCATACTTGACCCCTTCACATTTATTGGAGCAAAGGGGTTGTGGGGCTTGCATAATTTGGTTCCATTCAGAAACTTACAAAAAAAAAGTAGGGTAGATTTCTATGTTGAACTAGAAAAAGACCACTAATCTTTTTACATTTCCTAGATTTCTGTAATTTGCTCAGTGACTATGAATGCTCCTCCCATCAAAACTTCAAAAGATATGTGCATTAATTCTTCATCTAAATATTGGATAACCGATGAGAAAGAGTTGTTCGGATGGTAAACATCCCTCAACGGGTGGGAGCTCCTACGGGTGATAAAAAAAAAATACTGGATGATCATGTACTATTTGTTTATATGCTCCCCTTTAGGTTTTGATTTTTAAATTCTATAATAAGTTTTAATTTCTTGCTATAAGTATATATCTCAATTGCATTGAATTGTGTTTTTGACTAATCAATCTCAATTTTTTCCTTTTCTTTTCATGGTTTCTTCCTGATGCTTCATCAAACAAACAACAGATCCAAATGGTGAGTCACATTATTTATTTTTTACAAATTTAATTTTTTTTGTTCTAATATACTAGCCATAATTAAATTTTATTTACTAATTAGTACTTTTTCCTTTTTGTCATTTTTGTTCTCAACAGGCCCATTGTATTACAATGGAATCTACCATCTATTTTACCAATACAACCCAAAAGGAGCAATATGGGGCAACATTGTTTGGGCCCATTCAGTCTCAAAAGACTTGATCAATTGGATCCCACTTGAGCCCGCTATTTACCCGTCCAAAGTATTCGATAAGTATGGTACATGGTCCGGGTCAGCCACAATCTTGCCAGGCAACAAGCCCGTTATCCTCTACACCGGAATAGTAGATGCCAACAAGACCCAAGTCCAAAACTATGCAATCCCGGCTAACATGTCTGATCCATACCTTCGTAAGTGGATCAAGCCCGATAACAATCCATTGATCGTTGCTGACATGAGCATCAACAAAACCCAATTTCGTGATCCAACAACAGCTTGGATGGGCCGAGATGGTCATTGGAGAATCTTGGTTGGGAGTGTGATTAACCATAGGGGAAAGGCAATAATGTATAGAAGTAGGGACTTCATGAAATGGACCAAAGCCAAACACGCCCTCCACTCAGCTACCAACACTGGAAACTGGGAATGTCCTGATTTTTTTCCGGTGTCATTGAAAAATAAAGATGGTTTGAACACGTCATACAATGGCAATGACATTAAGCATGTTCTTAAGGTTAGCCTTGACGTTACAAGGTTCGAGTACTACACAGTTGGTACCTATGACACCAAAAAAGATAGGTACTTTCCGGATAACACTTCTATCGATGGCTGGAAAGGATTGAGACTCGACTATGGTAATTATTACGCGTCCAAGACATTCTTTGACAGTGGCAAGAACCGTAGGATTTTGTTGGGTTGGGCTAATGAATCTGATACTGTTGATGACGATGTGAGGAAAGGATGGGCCGGTGTTCACCCTATACCCCGAAAATTATGGCTTGATCCTAGTGGAAAGCAATTGGTTCAATGGCCCGTTGAAGAATTAGAAACTCTAAGAGAGAAAAAGGTCCAATTAAGCAATCGCAAGTTGAACAAGGGAGAAAAGGTTGAAATCAAAGGAATCACAGTTGCACAGGTTTGGACTAAATTTCTTTTCTTACATTCATTTTTATACATATTCGAGACGTTGAATGACACATTAAGTTTGAATTGGGCCATTCGCGAAAATTGCAGGCTGATGTTGAAGTGATTTTCTCATTCGCGAGCTTGGACAAGGCAGAACCATTTGATCCTAGTTGGGCTGATCTTTACGCGCAAGATGTATGCGCCATGAAGGGTTCAATGGTCCAAGGTGGACTTGGGCCTTTTGGGCTCCTAACTTTGGCTTCTAAAAACTTGGAAGAATACACGCCTGTTTTCTTCCGAGTTTTCAAGGCCCAAGATAAATACAAGGTTCTCATGTGCTCCGATGCCTCAAGGTTTGTTCTTTCATTTTAAACACCTCTTTTTTAGTCTCTAGTTATTGACGATATCGTTATTCAACTTCGATCAATTTATTTGTTTGTTTATTTATTTCTATTGGTGTCACCAGGTCAAGCCTAAAGAATGAAACAACTATGTACAAACCATCATTTGCTGGATATGTGGATGTAGATTTAGCAGACAAGAAATTGTCACTTAGAAGTTTGGTAAGTTCTTTAATTGAATTGAATTGTCTCATATTCTTTGTTAATTCACCTAGTTACATATAAGTTACGTGTGTTATTGACAATTTCGTCATATTTCAGATTGATAACTCGGTAGTGGAAAGTTTTGGTGCTGGAGGAAAAACATGCATTACGTCAAGGGTTTATCCAACGTTAGCGATATTTGACAAAGCACATTTATTTGCCTTCAACAATGGCAAGGAGGCAATCACAATTGAGACTCTAAATGCATGGAGCATGGCTAATGCTAAGCTGCACTAAAACGTCGGGAGAACAGAATAAATTCGGCCCAAAAGAAATAGTCATTAATCATTATGTTATGTCTCAAAGAAAGCATAGTATAGAAATTTAACTTGCAGTTGTTCATGAATGATGCAATTTTTTAATATAAAAATATTGCCATATATTGATCAAATGCCTTCTTGAATTAAGAATGGAATGAATATCCTGGTGCAATTTCTTCTTTTATTATGACCGAGAAATCTGTCTGGAGCCACTCCTTTGGGCCAACTATCGCGTTTGAAACTCGGGATGATGAGCCCACCCTTCTACCTTTGTCTACTTGAATACATAACTTAGTTCATTTGGCACAGGGCTCGAACTTGTGACATAAGACAAGTCCCTCGGCCTTTGTCAGTTAACAAACTTATAGTGGGGGATACTAATTTGATACTGGAAAATGCTTTTAAGGAAAAGAATATATTATGCAGATAGCAAAATGTTTGCTGCATAGTATTGTTTTCAAGTGAAAATTACACCTGGTCCTTGTGGGTTTTGAAAACAATTGTAGAAGCAACAGTTAGATATGTTCATGGTAAACTTAAATGCTATTGAACAAAAGCTTTTAAGTATTTAATTTAGGTTTAAGGACCACAATTCATTCAGCAATTCAAACTTTTCTCAAGCCTAAGAATGTTTCTTAATGAATTTCTACAAACAGAACAAAAAACTAGTTTAACACTTATGGTTTTTAAGTTTGGTAACTCTTACAAGCTTTCAGAATCTGTTTTTCATCTTCTTTAATCTGTGTTGGAGAATCAATTTTCACTTATGTTTGTCTTGAAAATGAAAGACATGTCCTCTTATTTCAATATTCATTGAAGGCTCACCCTTCTTTGTCGCAGAGCTACGAATAGAAGATGTTGTACTAGTATCTACAGGCCCTAAATTATCAACTGGCTCTCCGAGCACATTAAAGTTTCTTGACTGGAAAACTTCTAGGAGCTCCCGTGTCAATCACTTTCCTCTCGTTAGACCGTATGTAGCACTCATAGCTACAACCCTACCTCGATTATTTCATAATAAATGTTGTACCTCACAAGCCACATAAATTGATTGACCAACACTATCTCGACCTTTAACTACCCGAGAGCGTTTCAGTTCAATTAATCCAAATACTCTTACACTACCAGTTGTCGATTCTTGTTCATTGACATTGAGATTCATGTCAATTCGGATTACTATTTAGGCACCGATATTACCTCTATTTTTTCTCTTTTCAAACAAATAAAAATGACTGAAATTTTTCTGAGAGCTAGATATCTTTTCCGAGAGATTTTTTTTGGATGAATTTAGAACTTTTGGCCAACAAAACAGTGGTGGCAGTAATTAGACAACACCTTGCAAACATTGTCTGAGAAATTAAAGCTGGTATACTGTGATGATGCTCATTCTACGGGTCTAACCTCAACTATATGGTAATTCTTCCACTTCAACAGCTTAACCTTTGGAACCATTCTAGGTGGCCTCCAACATCATACACAATATAGTCCAATTCATACCCTTTTGTTTTTCTAAAATATGCTATGGACAATGTTGGTATAGGACAGCTTAAAACATAATGTTAATAAGGAAGCAGCACCAAAAAGTTCACTTTTCAACAAGAATAACGACAAAGACAACTTACTAATCCAACTCAACAAAAATATTTTCCATCTCACAAGATTGCAAAAGCTCCAAATGATGACAAGTCACAATGACTTGTACTCTGGCTACAAAATGTTCAAAACTAAGTTGTAAAACACAAACAAAGTTGCATTGTTAACCAAAATATTCTGCCATGCAGCATGTATGTTGCTGAGAAGAATTCACAGCCTCCTTCCTCTTCTACCACCCTTTCTGCGAGTACTGTCGGTGGGAATAGGAGTGACATCCTCTGACAAAATAGAGCAAGTACTTTGAATAGGGTTTCAGATTAAAGAAGCTAAAATAAACAATTATACCAGACAGATGATGAACTGGAGTTCAATAATTAAAGAGGTTTACCTATGCGTCCAATTTTCATTCCAGATCGAGCAAGGGCTCTAAGAGCAGACTGGGCACCAGGACCAGGAGTCTTGGTTTTGTTCCCTCCTGTAGCTCGAAGCTTAATATGAAGAGCATTAATTCCAAGCTCCTGTAAATTAACAAGAGTGAGTTGCAAATCAACTTGACTTCCAAGCTATTCATAGACACAAGAAAAAAACCTGATCAATGAAACTACAACTTATTGTGTCAAACTCAGAACACTAAAAGGTAGTAGAAATGACATTGAAACCTTCATGTACGATCTGTGATGTGAAATATTTTAACCTAACAATTAGACTTTCACTCTAAATTTGAGATTCAATTTGGCGTTACTTTGGTCATTTAAACATCTGGCTCACACTTAGAGACGTGGTCTACACAACAATAGTAATAAGGACTAAGGAGTATAGGTAGAATAATGTTCCAAAAGTCTTCACACAATTTTAAAGAGGTTTACCTGCATCACCTATGACCTTGACAACTTATCTTACAAAAATCAAGCCCAAATACAACCTTCTAATCAGCAAAATATTTGACTTTTTTTAACAGCAAGAGATGTTTAAATAAAGTACAACAGAAGGGAACAGAGTTCCAGTAAGCTAACCACCTTGAACACAGTACTAAAAATTCATTACTCTATCTAGCTTTTGTCAGTGACATCTACGATTTATTTAAAACCAGAATTCCTTGATTAATTTGAGAAAGTCTTTCAGTGGTAGCTGGATCTCCATATTGGGTAGATCTACCCCTCTCATCCTCTGATCCTTTATCTACCGTTCAATCAATTGATTAAATTTCTTCTCGACTGGCCTATTACGAACTCGGGCCAATCTACTACACGCTAATAATGGTCTTTTGGATTTCATCTCCTACAAAAATAGCAAGTGGTTGGCCGTTCGATCGAGTCCATCCCTTGGGCAAGGTCGGCTAGTGAGACGATGGGGGATAAGCTTCATCGTCGAGAGGGAAAGAGCCCGGATCACCAGCTAAGGCCCCTAAATGACCGCTCAGTGATAAAGGAGGTAGGGGTGCAGAGACAGCCAGGAGGTTTGCCTAGAAGCAGCCACCCTTGAAAGAGTGCGTAATAGCTCACTGATCGAGCGCTCTTGCGCCGAAGATGAACGGTTGAACGCTTCAACGTCGGCCACTGAAGAAGGCGAAGGCTGGGCGAGAGACTAGGCCAACTTACTGCTTACTGCCATGGTTTAAGCTTTAGGCTCCATAGACGGAACTCTGTTTAGGTATTAGGGAGGGGAGGACACCACTCAGCACCGCTCCGTGGGGTGGGGTTCAATGCCTAACAAAAAGGGCCAAAAGCAAAAAAGGGATGCTTTATAGATATTGAGATAGATATTGAGTAGGTAGGCGGCTAGTCACTTCTTACTCGTGTAGTGAGAAAAACCCCACAAAAACCTGAAAGCTTGGACCAAATACGCCAAGCAGTAAACATGCATTTGATCATAAAAGTGAACATGTTTCCTAGTTGCTTAACATGAGGCACGTATTGCATGGTGAATTATATTTCATAAAAATGGTGAAAAAAGAAATCCAAAAACAGACTGAGCAATATGTCTGACCTTGCATCGTTGAGAAACATCTTGTGCTGCAAGCATAGCAGCATAAGGAGAAGATTCATCTCTGTCAGCCTTCACCTTCATGCCACCTATATATTAAAACAACTCTAAATGAAAAGACAGACATATACAACTCCTCCAAACTGGTTTCCCACTTAAGGAAGATAAATAATACTAAGAGCCTGTTTCGATGGGCTTACAGGTTATGGCTTATAAGTCAAAAGTGATACGTTAGGATTTCTTATTTCTTACTTAGCTTTTGGCTTATTTTTGTTATGTTGACTTAAAAACAAGTGCTTAAAAGCACTTAAAATAAGCCAATCCAACAGGCTCTAAATACAGGGATAAGATGAAAAATGTGTTAATCAACTGAATTTGGAAAATTGGAAAAGTCATACATTTTATACCTATTAGTTGAGAACACATTTGTCATGCTAACACTTTCACTCCTATGCTTTTTCTAGGAGTTGTTTAGTCTTTTGGAACATCAGTATAAAATATTAAGAACTAATACTTCAAAATTTTATATAATATTTGCCTGAATGAGTTTAAATCGTGTAGCATGGTCGATGAGGATTCATATAGCTGCCCCCAACATGTTTGATACTGAGGCATTAGTAATTGTTGTTGTAAAAATGCAATCTTTGTTCTACTGGGAATTTAAAAATAGGAAATGTAAATTCTGGGAACTATGGGGATGTTAAATTCTTTAGTGGCTGGTGAAAATTAAGGTTTCCACTAATCACTCCCAGATTAGAGTACGTACCAGTAATGCGAACCATTGTTTCACGTCCAGACAAATCCGTCACGTGCTGCAATTAACATACAAGTACAAATTCAGTACAAAAAAACAATTATACAGCTTCTATAAAGAAACAAAACAAGTACAGAGGGGGAAAAGATCAAGAACTTACAATGAAGGTGTCGTTGAAAGAGGCAAAAATGTGAGCAACACCAAAGACCAATTCACCCTCCCTGGTAGCTGGTCCAAGGGTAACAGTCTCTTCCTTGGGCTCCCTGGTCTTTCTCCTCGACTATCAACCGAATACAATCCATCAGCATAAATTTGACTAATACTTACTTCAGAACATTAAAACAAAGAAACAAATATAAATCTATAGACATGACTAATAACCATCCATTCCACCACAACTAAGACAATCAGTATACAGTGGTGGAGCTACATCGACCGAAGGGTGGTCAGTTGGACACATTTACAACAACATACCTAGTGTAATCCCACAAGTGGAGGCTGGAAACAGTGTATGCAGACCTTACCCCTACCTTGGGAGGTAGGGAGGCTTAATTGTACACACTTAGTCGAAAAATTATACTTTGCTCCCATTTGGGAACTTGAAATGAAAATTTGAGTTTTAAAGTTGTGATTTCTGAAATTTGAAGTTGTGTTTGGACATGCATTGTCCTTGGAAATTTATTGAAGTTTTGCGAGTGAAAGTTACAAAAACAGGCTCATCTTTGGGAACAAGAAATTATTTGAAGGTCAAATTTCATGGACATACAGATATTTGAAGATAAATTCTCAAAATCTACACTCAAAATCTATGGCCAAACACTAGCTATGTAGATAGAAAATTATACTGAATATATATGTCAAAATTACTACTTTTTATACAGACATACATATATACATACTGCTTCGCCACTGTGAGTATAAATTTACCTACTGTCAAAGCATTAAAAAAATCTCATTCTGAGCATACAAATCTAGCCGAAGAATTATAACATTGCCAGTACATTTCCACAAATACTCAAAAGTAAACCTAATTTCAGTATACTAAACTTCACTTATTCATATTAACCAACATAATACGAGTTTAATTATGTTAATTACACAGTAATTAAAACCGATGTAGCTTTATGGAAAGAGAGAATACCATAGCTTCGGTTGATTTGCTGGAGAGCTGCTACTGAAGCTTGAAGAACCCTAGCTGTGGTGGTCGGAGTAGCTGAGGAAGGGTAAATTAACGTGTGTTCCTTTGCTTATATAGCTAGGGTTATAAATGGACCTCTTTTTTATTTTGGACTGTGAATGTCCCTTAAATGGGCCTCGCTTTTGTTTCTTTCTTTGCACCTTATAGCCTATTTTACAAACATAGTAACTACTATTTAATTTGTAGTTAGAATTGACGAACTTCGAACAAAAACAATATTTGCTCTTCATTCACTTCTTCTTCTTTTTCGTCTTCTTGATTGTTAATTAGTTATTTACGAATAACTTTGTTCATTTTGGCGTTGTCTAATTAGTTGTTTAATGCCACCGACATTGAGGAAGTGGTCAGTTAAAACACCCTTCGTCGAAATAATATACTATTTATAAAAGAAGAGAAAACTATAGGGAATAGCAAACTTGAGCCCATAATTATGATTCATAACAATACTTTAAAAAAATTATCATCCACGGCAGAAATAGCAATATTTTGGTTTATCTCATCCACCAGTCCAAATACATTTAGAAGAGTATTAACATCTTCCTATTATCACTCCCCACTTCCCTTTTTCAATTCAACCTCTCGTCACTCTTCTTCCTCTCCCCCAATTTCGTTCCCCTCTCTCGCCATCTCCCCCTTTCTCCTTGCCACTCTCTCTCTCTCCCTCCCTCCCGTTCTCTTTTTTTCTGTCTTTTTTTTTTGTATTTCATAGTTATACCCATCAATGGTGAAATAGAGACCAATCAATGGTGAAGTAATTTGAGACCCATCAATAGTGAAATTGGATGAAGATCTGGGTAAGTAATATTCATACCCATCAATGGTGAAATTGAGATCCATCAATGGTGAAGTAATTTGAGACCCGTCAATGGTGAAATTGGATGGAGATTCGACTGTTAACGATGAATTTGAATGCAGAGATTTGAAATTGAAGGGGAAATTGAACTGTTGATTTGATTGGAAAAGAGATGAAAAAAATTGACAAAGAACTGTTGATTTATTTTGTATTTGTATCTTGTAATTGACTGCTTATATGTATTTTGATCGTATATCTGTATTTGATTGCCTTTATTTTTGTATTCTTTGATACTTGTATTTGTATTCATTATACGAATTGTATTTGTTGATATATTTATGTCAAATGATACATTCAACGATATGTATTTTTTGTATTTCGTTGATATAATACATTCACTTGAACACAAGTACATATGTTTACTCTCTGTGTACAAAATGTATTTATCTTTTTGTAGATTTGACACTCTACAAATGTATTTCATAGTACAAAATGTATTTGAAACACAATCTGAATACAAAACACAAATGATTTATATTTTTTGACTGATTTTATATATACAGTGAGAATACAAATGTATTTTGTCTTCTAAATTATATATAATGCCAATACAAATACAAATACATATTATATGTAAGTAAATGAATATAAATACATATTACTCAAGCTATGAAATCTTCAGATTTGTTTTTCGAAAAAATCAAAATTTTAGATGAAGAACTTTGAAGTTCAGATTAGAGAATTTGTTGTTGAATACTTTTCCTTTAAGTACAGCCGTTTGTAAATGGACTCTAAACGTGATTTAAGGAGAAAAATTTGCTCATTAAAGATCTTTTCCTTTTAAATAGCAACAACCCACCTTAAATAACTCAATACCCCAAATTGTATTTGTATTTGAGTGTACAAACACGCATGTCAAATACAAAGGAAAATAGCAATATTTTGACTTAAAAACTGTTATCTCCTATAATAAGCAAAGTTGTGCTATCTCTTCCTTAATTATGAGCTCAAGTTTGCTATTTCTGAAAAATTTTCTAAAAAGAATTATACGAAATATATAGGTCACAAATTATTTTTTATACATATATATTAAATCTTAGACACTCTTAATGAAATTTCTGACTTCGTCAATAGAATTTTATATAGAGTCTAACATCAAATATTGAGTAAGATGATTTTGTGAAAGTTATAACTATCGAATGATAAATCAAAGGAGACATAGATCAAGATGTGGAAATGGGAAAAACCATGGTAAACAATATGATGATGAAGATTAATGTAATTGCTAACTTCATACCTAAATGTATGTTTGAAATTGAATTTCATTTGAATTGAAGTTCAAAATCAGATATAAAATTTGATTTGAAGTTAGATTAGATATCAAACTTCGGATTTTTTTATATGTACAAATCTAAAATTGAAAATCGTAATTCTAACTTCAAACCTATATATCTGAAGTTGGAATAGGCTAAACTTCACAGAAAACTAATCCAAGCCTAATTAATTCAATGATAAAAACACACACAACAGACTATTATTCTACAAATTTAAAGTAACAAATACCAAGTTCCAACATCTTAGAGATCGTTCGGTCTACAAAAATGTAATATCAATCTTATAATGTCGAGATTAAAAATAATGGAATTATTTAGTGAATAATATTTTTGGTACATATTTAGTTTACTGGACTAAAAATTGGATGTACAAATATAATACTATATAAAATATGTGTTTGGTTGTGCATTAGATAAACTTAGATAATTTTGAGTTCCAATTTTAACCTTCATTTTGTTAAATAACTTAGGAAAACGAGCTTCGGAGAAAGACATTTTGATGTTTTATCTTGAAATTAGTTGTTATTCACACTCCCTCAGTTTCATTTTACTTAGCCCCTATACTAAAATATAGATTTTTCAGTTTACCTGTTCGTTTAGCAAATCAAGAGAGTTTAGTTATTTTTTTCCCGCACTATCTTTAGTACTAAATAACTACATAGTAGTAGTAATAGTATTTTTTTGTTCTCGTATTACCCTTAGTACTAAATAACTACGTAGTAATAGTAGTAGTCAAATTTGAAGTTTCAAAACATCGTTAATAAGGTTAATTTAGTAAAAATATATTCATAATAAAAGTTTTTTAAGAATGGTATATTATTGCCCTTTTTCCCCTTCAACCAAAGATCCTTGAAAGTTTCGCCCTACGGAGTATAATTGGATTCTCTTTAAAAATACATGAAAGAATCACTTTTTCACTTAATAAATGTCGAGGGTTCTGAGTTAACAGTAACAACAACAATACTACACCTCAATCCCGAATAAGTTAAGATCCGCTACATAAATCCTCATATTTTTCATTTAAGTTCATTTCTAAGTTGATAGTATGTATCCTATATAATATTTATACTTGTTTCCATACATAGAACATGCAAAACTCACGCAGCCATGAGATTTTAAGAGTAGAGGAAAGCTTATGCTCAGTAAATACTGGAAACCAAATTCTTGCAACTTCATCACTTCTCAATTATTAATAGCAGGATTCAATACTGAGAGATATCAGGATATGTATATCCCTGAGAATGAATAGGAAAAAAAAAAGAAAGTAGATTTCAGAAGAATGTTTAAATTAGGACACATGCAAACCAGAAAAACTAGCTAAACAAGAGAAGCTAATTTGGGAGTTATAATTTCAAGAAGCCCCTTTGGATTTTCGACATGAACCCAATGACCGGAGTTGGGAAGGAGATGATATGACATCTTGCCTTCAGATTCACCAGTTCCATTGGAGGCAACACTTTCGAGTTTCTGGACAGTCTCTGAATCCCATCTATCACTTTTCTCAGCACGCACAATCGCTATCTCTGTCCCTTTAGGTGAGTGCTCCAGCAAATGCCAATAATCTTTCTCCCTAAAAAGTTCAATTTTTTTCAGTAAACAACCTTCAAGAGTACAATCATTAGAACTTCTTGAAGAAGAACGGATCTGGTTTTACCTGTAAGAATCAAACATCTCTGCAGCAGCTTCAATATTGAAGGTCCATGTCATGCTATCCCCCGATTTCTCAAGATTGCTGCCCAGCCATTCTGATAATGCCTTAGAAAACCCGAGTTTCAACAGGTGATCTACCAGCCATCTGAAATGCAATATGCATGTAAGAGATAATGAGAAAACATGTTAGATAAAGCTAATATGAGAATATTCAGGTAGGCAAGATTAAACGCGTCAAAAGGAGGTGCAAGTAGAGTGTGCTAAGTAGCACTTCATATTTAGATAATTAAGCTTTAAATATGACACGTGGCAAGCTCATAGAGTTATTATCTACGACATAGTATAGAAAGCATAAATGTTTGTAAGTGTCAGACTACTGCAATAACCACATAATATGTGATTTTACACCCATTCCAAGTCCTGCTGATTTCTAGGTCCAATTGAATGTTACAGTCCAGCCGTTAATAAGTAGCTAGACTATTTGCTGAATCATCCAAAAATTATTGAAAACAAGCTGGTTAGATGACATTGTATGAATCTGGACACCAAAATAACACATGCATCTTGAGCATAACTTAGACACAACCAAAATATGCACATATCATATTAAAGAAAGGCGATCAGAAGGAATAGAGATTCCACTTTCGAGATGGGATTGATGAAGGTAGGCTCTGCAACGTCTGCATAACTTTCTCTACTTCTCTATTGCTATCATCAGGGTTCACCTTTCCAGGGACAGAATCCAATACCCAGAGCTGTTCTGCATCAGGTGAGTGAACTATAAATTAGCATAAGATTTCAGCAAAGACATGATGCAAGTGAAGCAATCAGAGACAGTTAAAAACAGTCAATTACTCAGATTTTGTCTGGAACCTGTATATTCCATGGAAGTACCCACAGACTCATTTTTCCACAAGATTTCCCGATTTACTGGAAAAGTTTGTGGAAATGGCTGCATAACCAAATCTGGAAGTGTGTTTTGGCTGCAAAGCTAAGCTCGGACAGTGTATGCAGCATTTGCTGTGTTTATGTTGATTTCATAAGTTTGTAAATAACTCCAAAATTACAAGCATCCAAATAAAAGACTTAACTTATTAAGCATCATTCACAACGTAGATCTAGCTTACATCAAAAGTTAAGGCTTAAACACTTATCTTTTGTGCAAGGGATGACAATAAGAGGTTTAAAGGCAACGATATAAACCAATAAACCGTAGTAATGATGGACCATGAGGTATTTCTACAAAGAAAACCTACATAAAGAAACTTCCGCAAGTTCTCCATTTGCCCCTCTATGAAAAAGTTATGTATACACAGGCAACTATCCGGTTGTAGCTTTTTCATGGTTAGAATAGTTTCCTATAAACGTATTCTAGATCAAAGAAGCAAAACAAAGATGGAACAACATACATATAGAGAGGGAGAGAGAGCTAAAGTATATGTCTTTTATTTTTTACTTTTTTCTTCTTTCAAATATCTCCAAGAACAAGGTTCTGTCCTTACATGATATTATCAGGGATAAGCTAAAACTTCATTTAAACATCCTGTAAACAGATTGCACTAAATGAAGATAAGTTACATATTGCCAGGAAAATCTTAACAACAATAGCACATAAAAAAAAAAGCGAAACCAGATACTAGGACAGAAAAAAATGTGCAAAATTGAACTAACATTTCACCAAATAAATATGTAACACACGAATCCATAACTGCTAATCCGATCAGCTATCCATGAATGTCGAATGAAGTTCAAAAGCAATTGCAAGAAAGAGAAAGCACCTGCTTGGGCAATCGAGCCGATTGGCCGTATGCCCCGCGAGAGCAGCTCTCAGCATATTGCAAGGCGACTTTGCCACCCATGGAATGCCCTATAACAACATCAGGCCAATCCCAACCCTGTGAATTCACCAAATTAGCTACATCTTTTGCAGCATTTTCCATATCATGTGGCGGCACGAAACCTTCAATTTCAGCTGACTTCCCATGATTCCGCAAATCCACAAGAACCATCCTCCAATTTACGCCATCTAAAACAAACACACATAGAAAAGCATATAAGCTGTAAAAAATTTAACCTTACATAAAAGCGGATACAGAATTTAAAGCTTATAGACTTCAAGTTAATATACAATAATAACTAGATTCATAATCAAATACTTAGAGTGAAGGGTAAAAAACACACCTAAAGTACCTCGATTTTTCGAGTTTCATACCTGAACTATCATGTGTGTGAGTATACTACCTAAACTATCACCAATTATTTTTCAAAACACACCTCGACTATTAATTGTTCCCTTTCCCTACCTGAACGATGGTGATATTTTAGTTAGGAAAAGGGAACAACTTATAGTTGAAGTGTGTTTTGTTAAATAGTGGTGATAAACTTCAAAAAACCGGGATACTTTAGATATGATTTTGGCCATTAACTCAAATAGTTATAAACATATAAAATGAATATTTTAATAGATATACAGAGTACGAGCAAAAGCTACTGAGCTAACAGACTGGATTCGCCAATTATACAGGACCTAATTTAGCACAAATTATTTACCAGTACCGAAATGAAACTAATCGAGATACAAATAAATTTAGAAAATTCATTATAACTGATTGCAATTAATTTAACTAGCTTGAAATACTTATATAATTTGATTAATTAACTAAAGTACCTGCAGAAAGGGAGGAAGCAAGAGAACGAGAGAAGGATCGCCAATTTCGACCGGAACCTAATAGCCCGTGGATTATGAAAGCTGTGAAATTGTACGGTTTTCCCGGCGAAGACCGGACTTCTTCGAAAGCTACGGTGGCGATAGAGCGGTTAGACCGGTGGATACACGGCGTCGATATGGTTAGAACCCGGTTCAGGAGTCTAAGGCCCTTGACCGGTTCGGTTCTGCAAATGCTCGACATTATTTATCGGTCTGGTTTTTCTGATTCGGAGTTCTTTGCTTAACTGCTATAAATAGTAATCCACTAATTAATGTTTCAATTTAATTAAGTCTTGATTCACTTAACAAAGGATGATACGATTTTTTATATTTAAAAATACTCCCTCCGTTCAATTTGCTTGGCCTATTTTCTTTTTTAGTCCGTTTCAAAAAAAATTCATCTTTCCTTCTTTAGAAACTCTTTAATTTCAACTTCCCACATGGCATATTCAAGACCACACGATTAAGGAATATTTTAATACATTCACATATCTTTAATTTAAGACCATAAGTTTCAAAAGTCTTTTTTACTTACTTAATATTCGTGCCAAGTCAAAATATGTCAAACAAATTAAAACAAATGGAGTAATTAACTTTTATTTTCACAGTATTTTTTGATGAAATTCTATTATAATCACACAAATATTCATGATATAAATTTTAAATATATTATAGCTCCACAAATAAAAGTACAAGTGTAATCTGAGAAGGATGAGTGGATTTTGAAAATAAGTGTAATCTGAGAAGGATGAGTGGATTTTGAAAAACAAGGGATACATGCATGCAATTTTATCGCTCTATCACTTTTAGTTTACCTGATATATTTTTAAAAAAATTATAACAAAAAGAATATTATATTTTTTTATTTAAAAATAATCTAACTTTTATATTTTACTTAATATTTTTAATTTGATTTAAATTTCAATTTTTTTTAATCTAATCAAACACCAAACATAAAATAAGACAGAAAAAAGTACTTTGGAGCAGTTGTATTAAGGTCATTTAAGGTGACTTTATTTATTGAAAAATAATTTTAGGCAGCGCTATAAATTAAACTGATATGTAGTTTTAACTAAATTTAGGTGGGGATATAAATTAAATTGATATGTAGTTTACACTAATTTTAGGCGACGAGTATAAATGCATTAATTTTTCTTTGATTTTGCCAAGAAAATTTGACTTTGATTCTCTTTTTTTGGACAGTTTTTAGTAGTGTTTGTTTTCCTCACTTTCATTAAAAAGTCATTTCCTTTATTTTAAAAAACTTATTTTCCTAAAAAATATATTTTTAAAACAATTTAAACAATAAAACATAAAAAAATTAAAAATATTTTCCTCCATAGTAAGTACACCCTTAATGACAAAGCAAGTGATAAGGGATATAGGGGCAAGTGGCAACAAATAGAGGCTCATTACAACACCTATGATTGAATTCAATTGTTGGACAAATTTTCACAAAATAAATAAATAAGAAAAAATGGATGTTTTCTGGAAGTAGTTTAGGAAAAACTAGTACTCCCTATTCATCTTTACTTGTCTAGTATATTAAAATTAAATATTCAATATTATATATTTATCCAGTTTAAAAAATTAATTAATTAATAATTTCATTTTGTGTCCATTTTATCCTTACTATTAAATATTATTCATTACTCGGTGTATTTTTTAAAATATTAAATTTATTACTCCCTTTGTTTCAATTTGTTTGGCCTATTTTGACTCGGTACAGATTTAAGAGAGTAAAGAAGACTTTTGAAACTTGTGGTCTTAAATTAAAGATATGTCAAACGTTAATCGTGTGGTCTTGAATATGTCAGGTGAAAAGTTGGAATTAAAGAGTTTCTAAAAATAAAAAGAGGCATTCTTTTTTAAAAGGATTAAAAAGGAAAGTAAGTCAAATAAATTAAAACGGAGGGAGTATATTTAAAGGATGATATGGTAAAATTATCTCCATTATTTATCATTATTATGCTAAGTGAATACTCCCTCTGTCCCATATTAGTTGCTCACTATACTAAAAATAGTTGTCCCATATTAGTTGACTACCTTACTAAATAAAGAAAATATTAATTAAATTTTTCTCATATTACTCTTGCAATTAATTTTTTTGAAAGTGTTCACATTTATTTGTAAAGTTCCAAAGAAATTTTTTAAAAGGTAAATTAGTAAAATAATCTTCTTATTTATGATTTCTTAATATGCGTATAAAAAAAAAGTGTGCAACTAATATTTACTATTAAATATTATTCATTACTCGGTGTATTTTTTAAAATATTAAATTTATTACTCCCTTTGTTTCAATTTGTTTGGCCTATTTTGACTCGGTACAGATTTAAGAGAGTAAAGAAGACTTTTGAAACTTGTGGTCTTAAATTAAAGATATGTCAAACGTTAATCGTGTGGTCTTGAATATGTCAGGTGAAAAGTTGGAATTAAAGAGTTTCTAAAAATAAAAAGAGGCATTCTTTTTTAAAAGGATTAAAAAGGAAAGTAAGTCAAATAAATTAAAACGGAGGGAGTATATTTAAAGGATGATATGGTAAAATTATCTCCATTATTTATCATTATTATGCTAAGTGAATACTCCCTCTGTCCCATATTAGTTGCTCACTATACTAAAAATAGTTGTCCCATATTAGTTGACTACCTTACTAAATAAAGAAAATATTAATTAAATTTTTCTCATATTACTCTTGCAATTAATTTTTTTGAAAGTGTTCACATTTATTTGTAAAGTTCCAAAGAAATTTTTTAAAAGGTAAATTAGTAAAATAATCTTCTTATTTATGATTTCTTAATATGCGTATAAAAAAAAAGTGTGCAACTAATATGAGACGAAGGAAGTAATGAACAAGTAAAAATGGATGGAAGAATAAATCAAATCACAAATGAAATAACGTAATAACAAAGGCAAACTTATCCAACTTGCACTAGGGTATATGAGAAGCTACCATGAAACAGATGGTTAGCATGTAAACCATGAAATTGATGGATAGCTTTCAACCCTTCACCTTTAATTAAAAGTTTTGAGTTCGAATTTTGAGTATAAAAATAATTTTAGTAGAAAATGCTTTAGTTTCTTTTTAAAAGAATTTTATACGATACAAATTCAATCGATTAAATTTTAATACAGATATCACACACACATGAAAGACTAAAAAAAATATTAGGTGAAGATTATTTTATTACCTTTGTTCCACTTTTTTAAGGCACCATGTTAGTGAGGTTGTTCATCATGATTCTCTCTTTGATCACTTTTGCAGGGTTGCAGCAAGCCATATAGCAGGAGTTTGGACAGTGTTTGGTTGAGTTTGTAAAAAAGAAAAAAAGTCTTTAAAGTTGGAGTTGATTTACGAAGTATTTGAAAGTTGAAATTATTTTTAAAATTGAATTTCATTTGATTTACAGAGTATTTGTCCTGCCTGCTTCTGCCTCAGTGGATAAAACTTCCTCCTTTATGTAAAAGGTTCTGGGTTCAAACCTCTTAGGCTGCACTCATTTTTCTCAGATCCCACGTTGTGAGAATACCCTGGATATGTTATTGTTGTGAATTTTATTTGAAAATAATTGAAATTTTATGAATGAAAAACGTTATTTCATCACCCTCCCCTTTTTGTTATGGATCTCCTATGCGCAGATCAGGGAGGGACGCAATCAAGATGCTTGCTTCAATGTTGACTAATTTAATTCAGGTAAATTACAAAATTTAAAAGTCTAATTCGTTCTTTTTAAATTTTATATCAGTCAAACGATATCACATAAATTGATACGAAAAAATCTATAATTTGGCACAATTATTTATGGTAGCTAGTTAGTACTCACGGTTGCAATTTGGAAATTTTAGCCAGTGCTTCGATGGATTAGGGGTGCGCAAAATTCAATCTAATCGATAAATTAAATCGATGATATACAAAATTGAACCGATAGCTAAGCCCACCCTCATATCAACAATAAATAAATTGGGATAAGTGGGTTGAGAATCATGAGGTTCCAAATTTAAATTCCAACAAAAACAAAAAAAAATTAGATGATTTCTTTAAATTGAGATATGTAAAAGTTGACCCGAAGGCAATCAAAAGCAAAGAAAAATGACAGCTGTGGGATTTGAACCCACGCCCTTTCGGACCAGAGCCTAAATCTGGCGCCTTAGACCACTCGGCCAAACTGTCATATGGTGGCAATGCACATTGTTATCATATAAAATAATAACTACTGAGCATAGTTTGTAAGGCTAAGCTGTTAATTACTTTCTCCGTCCATCTTTACTAGTCTACTATTGACTTGGTAGTTGGTACACACCTTAAGAAACAACAAATGATAAAAGTAATTTTAGTATATCACCCTTTAAATATAATAAATTTAATACTTTGAAAAATGCATTAGATAATGAATAATATTTAATAGCAAGAGTAAAATAGACACAAAATAACAAATTATCCATTGATTTTTTAAATTGAATAAGTATTATTGGACACCTATTTTTAATATATTGGATAAGTAAAGATGGACAAAGAGAGTGTCACTATAACTACTTTTTGCAGACAAACCAGTTAATTCCTTATATGGTCACTAAAGTATTGAGAAAATCTCACTAAAGTCATTTTTGAATTTTTCCTTCCTATATGATCATCGAAGTATTGAGAATATCACATTAATGTCACTTTTGAATTTTGTTTCCGTAAATGTGGTCATTCAACTATTGAAAATATTCCATCAAAGTTATTTTTGAATTTTTTCCCTATAGTTGGCATGACATGTTATATTAATTTCTTGATTTTCATACCATGTAGGATCCCAGACTAATTTTGAATACAAAAATATTAAATCTACCCGTTAATTTAAGTATATGTCAATTTAAGTCCTAAATCATTTTGAAATAATCTTATTGTCTTAACGAGGAGTTTTTTGAGCCGTTACTAATTTTCTCAATCAGAGTTATGCATACCATACTTCTTTCATTCCATATTAGTTGAAATGAGATAAATATTATTAAATATCTATTTTTAATATAGTGGACAAGTAAAGATGGACAGAAGAAATATTAATGATGAATAGCTTTATTAATTTATTCTTTATCCATTTTTTTGAAAAAGAAACTTTTTAAAACTTTTACAAAGAATTGAAATGAGAATAAATTACCTACTTATTGTCAAGTTTATCGAAGAAGACATACAATATAATTTTCTTATGATTATAATTAAAAATTATAAATATTTATTATTACTTGACATCAATAAAATTACTATAAGAAAATGTATACGCAGATATCCTAACAAATGAAGATTACAAACATAATTTTATTTTAAACTAATCTAAGAAGATGAGCTAAAACAAAATATTAGCTCTCTTTTCCAAACAAATTTGAATAATAGCTTAGGAAGTACTGTAAAAAGTTCATTTGATCTTTTTCAATTTATCAAAAAAGTAGCCAGTGTTCAAGATATACTTAGCTAGTGTTTGGACATATAATTTCATTTTATCATTAGATAAAATTTTAAATTCTCAAAAGATTATGATTTTAATCTTTTTATAATACAAAAATCGACTCATAAGTTTATATTTTGTAAAAAAAATATTATTTTAAATTTTGCAAAACAAAAAAAGACACATGCTCGACCTGAAGAGATTGTCCATAAGTGAAAAGATTATATTAAAGAATAACTCGTTACTATTATTATTGACTAGTGAATCTTTATAAATTATGTGTGTTTGAAAGTTTGTAATCGTAAATATTTATTTATTAAAAAAATATGGAGATTTTCGATTTATCAATGCAGTGTCTTAGGATATTACAATATCCTTTTATGAATTATAATTTATTCATTTGATAACATTTTATAAGAATTGGAAAAAATTTAATAGTTCTCACAACTTGTAGAATTTTCATATTTATGAGTAAAAATACAACTTAAAAAATTCAAATTACATGACCAAACAAAATTTTAACTTCATATCAAATAATGTCATATCATAATTTTATATCACATGTCCAAACAAGCCCTTAAACTCTGTAATATCATTTACATTTTACCATGTACAGTGTACTCAGATCTCCCAGAGTCTATAGCATTATTCCTTGGCTATATATGAATTTGCAATAATTAGTTTTGGTTCCTTCAAACTTTGTTTGGATGGTTGTTGTGCGTTGGTTCATAGTGTATTCTATTATATTATAATATATTATTTTAATAAATATAATATTTAAATTATATTATTTTTTGTCGTTATATAATTTACACATTAATGATTTGAAGAATAAATCTATAAAAAAAAGTAAAATATTAAATAAAATTATTATAAAAAGATAGGATAAATGATAAAATAAAATTATTCCATATGGCTGTTAAACAAAATATAACTTATAGTAGTTATCTAATGATAAATTTAGCGATATAATACAATAAAATTGTATTTAAACCAACAATATGACACAATACAATAGGTAACAACCTGTAAAATTTCCATATCTATGTTTTGTCACTTTGTTCTTTCCATGTAATGGAGCTAGGGCAGAAGGTCTACATTAAATACAAATGATGAACTAGCTAAGAATCATTATCCCTCTGCAAACAAGCACTCATGCATTATCCTCGGTAATGGACTAAAATATACCTTTTTGCATGCTTTTCTGTTAAGCACTTCACACCTAGAGATCTTCATATATAGTGCCAAGTTTGGAAGAAAATCTGTACTGTACTATCAAGAAAACATGAAGAAAACATCAACAAAATCTTCCCACCAGAAAACTGATGGCTCCTCTTCACACTCACTTCCAGTTGTTCTTGATGATCAAAAGCCAAATCTTGCAGCTGTAGCACCAGCCCCTCCTATTGTTGCATCTGTAAATGATAGAATCAGGCCACTTCTTGATTGTGTAGACAGGCTGCGCAATCTCAACATCATGCAAGAAGGGATTCAGCTTCCAACAATTGTAGTTGTTGGTGATCAATCATCTGGTAAGTCCAGTGTTCTTGAATCTCTAGCTGGTATAAGCCTCCCTAGAGGACAGGGGATTTGCACCAGAGTCCCTTTAATCATGAGGCTGCAAAATGACTCAAAGATTTCTGCACCAAATCTTCACCTTGAGTATAATGGAAAGTCAGTTGATGTTGATGAACTTCACATTGCAGATGCCATCATTCATGCAACTGATGAGATTGCTGGACATGGTAAGGGAATATCAAACAAACTCCTAACACTTGTTGTGAAAAAAAATGGTGTCCCTGATTTGACTATGGTTGATTTACCTGGAATCACTAGAGTTCCTGTTCAGGGCCAGCCTGAAAATATTTATGAACAAATTTCTGATATAATCATGACATATATAGCACCTCAAGAAAGCATAATCTTGAATGTTTTATCAGCTACTGTTGATTTCCCTACTTGTGAGTCTATTAGAATGTCTCAAAAAGTGGACAAGACAGGGGAGAGGACTCTGGCTGTTGTGACGAAAGCCGATAGAGCTCCTGAAGGGTTGCTTGAGAAAGTTACTGCAGATGAAGTGAACATTGGTCTTGGCTATGTTTGTGTAAGGAATAGAATTGGAAATGAGACTTATGAAGAAGCTAGGAAAGATGAAGCAAGGCTTTTTTCAACACATCCACTTTTATCAAAGATTGATAAATCAATGGTTGGGGTTCCTGTATTGGCACAAAAGTTGGTCCGGATTCAAGCCACGATTATTTCGAAATGCTTGCCTGATATTGTGAGGAAGATCAATGATAAACTTGCAGCCAATGTTACAGAAATCAACAGGCTGCCTAAGCATTTAAGTTCTGTGGCTGAAGCTTTGACGGCTTTCATGCGTATTCTGAGTTCTTCCAAGGATTCATTGAAGAAAATTCTTGTAAGAGGGGAGTTCGACGAATACCCTGATGAAAAAGAGATGCACTGCACAGCCAGGCTGGTTGAAATGCTTGATCAATACTCTGATGAGTTACATGCCAAGAATTTTGAGAAAAAGGAAGATTTCTTGATGAAAGAGATAAATGCTTTAAAGGAAATCAAAGGGATTGGACTGCCCAATTTCCTTCCTCGGGGCGTTTTCCTGAATGTCTTACAGAAAAGAGTGAAGGAAATTGCTGCAATGCCCGAGGAGTTCACGGGAAAAGTGTGGAATTACATAGAGAGGATTGTTATCAATGTCTTGATGTATCATTGTGATAACTATCCACAACTTCAGAGTTCTACAAGAAGAGCTGCGCAAAACCTGATTGCCAAGAAGAAGGATGAATCAGTTGATTGGGTAAGGGAGATCATTGGGATGGAAAAACAAACTGATTATACATGTAATCCGGAGTATGTAGCTAATTGTAGCAAGTTCATGGCTCAGCAAACGGCATTCATGGAGATAATGAACGATCGCAACAAGCATTCTGTAATACACCTCGAAGGCGGGATTGGAGTAATTGAGGTTGGTCATTTGAGGAAGCATCTAGGTGTGGTGCAGCAGGCTTTTGAACTGAAAATGAGAATGATTGCCTATTGGAAGATTGTCTTGATGAGGCTGGTGGATTCGATGGCTTTGCATATAATGTTCAGCATCCAGAACACGATAAACAAGGAGATGGAAGAGGCAATTGTTCAGGATCTGATGGTACCTCAGGGTGGTGGAATCGAAAGAATGCTCGATGAGTCTCCATTAGTTGCAGAGAAGCGCAATAGGCTCAAAAAAAGTGTGAAGTTGCTCCAGGAATCCAAAGAGGTGGTGTCCAATGTCATGGACAGGATTTCATTTCATGGTGATCAAGAAAGGGATATTAGAGTGTAAATATGTGATGTTGCAGTGGAACTGTGGAAGAACTTCCTCCTTGTAGTCGATGTTCTTCCACAGTTCTACTTAGTATCAAAAACTACCTAGTAGTACAATGTTTTGGTTTCGTAAAATGTCAGTGATCAGCTCCTAGTAAAGTATCTAAGTACCTGGTACTAAATATTTTTGTTGTGGAATGCCTACAGTAGGAATTGAAGTGTCTGTGTCTGTTGCCCTGTGCTTGAATGTAGTCCTTGTCTTCAATTCCTAGGTGTTAGATATATGTAAATCAAGTTTCTTTGTCTTCTTGTTTGCTGCTTTAATTGAACCGTTTTGTACTTAGATTCGTGCTGATTTCCTTTCCCAGAAGTGCTTATTAATTCTGCTTCGTGTTTCTGCAAAAGTAGGGTGAAACAACATCTCTATTTTCTAGAAGTTGACTCATTCCATGCTAGAAATAATCGGCGAAAATCCTTATATAACCTGGATTTCTGAATGATATTTCACGATCAAGACAATTGGTTGAATCCCGTGAAAGTATTTCATAGAGGTTCACCGTTATCTTCTTTTTATAAATCAAATCGACTTCGATACTTGAATAATCCACATCACTTCTACTTCTGTTGGAACACAAGATTTCCCTTTTCTGTGGAAAAGGCCGTATCAATAATTCTACGTAGGACAATTTCTCAATATTTTATTCATTCGAAACAAAATATTTTCGTTGTGTGTAGATCTGCTTATACTTTATCCTTCTCCGGATCTCATTTGTGAGATTATACTAAATTTGTTGTGTTGTTGTTATAGTGACTTCAAGATTGACACCATCAGGTGCATCCCCCCCACACAAGGTTCTTTCTATAGTATACATTGTCTTCACTATTCAGCAAACAATCTAGTGCATTCAAGTCCAAAACATCTAAAGGTTCATGATTAAATGTCTATTACTACAACATCTAGATGGACTAGTCACTAGTCAGTGACATATAACATGTCCTTTCTAGTTTCTACGGCTGAAAACAAGGGAATCACTAGTGAATTTCATACTTGAATTACCAATTGTGGATACTGTCATGCGAGTTCAGAATTTAAAGTTTGAACAAAAGCTATTGAATTCTCGTGAACACATATGTTAGCACTCTGAAACCGCCATTCATGTTGAGATAAAAAATAACTTGAAGGTTGTTATTTTTAAGAGTAGCAATTACTGATTCATTTACAAGAAAAAAGAAGGTTATATGTATACCCTCCATCTAAACATCTTTTTATCATCAGGTTATTTAAAAACCAAACTATTACAATAATGTGAATTTATAACCTTACAAGAGATCTGTTAAGAGTAGTGTTAAGATAAGGTAATTGATCCCAACTTAAGTCGATGTAAATTATTGAATGATATATTACTATGCATATGATTTGTTAATCTGTATGTTTGATTAGATCAATTTTTCTGGGACCAGTTTAGCTGACTTCTCCTCTTTTCCATTTTTTGGCACCAAGGCAGTAGGCTGAGCAGTGACAACTTAACTAGAAAACTTTCTAGCTTTGAGAGTTGGAGAAACTTTCAGAAAATGTGAGCATCTTCACACCATTTGATGTTTTAAAAGCTTAGTAAGTTTAAGTTTTTATAAAATGTTATGCATGGTTAACAGAGGGATTCAAGCCTCTGGTTCTCAAGGACCGTTATCTCCAAGCGCACTACTGAGCAATTCACGTATCACTTGATGCAGGCGACTTCTGTTTTCCACCGGTCCACACACTTGACCTCCAATCGAGCTACAAACACGAGTAAATGCCGCTATTTGTGCGAGTTGTTAGGAGTCTTGGTCTCGAGTCTTGACGAATGAACGAAAAAATGAGTTGTTTACTATGTCAATTGCATACTGCACTTCAAGTTTGCTTCTTATGATGTTCCTGTTAGTATTTGTTTGGAATTTAACTTCAATAAGATACTGAGTGTTTTGTTTCAAATTACTTCTTTTTAACTAGCTAGTACTCATGATTTTATTAATCATGCTGATAAATGTGCATCTACACAACTTTGCACAAAGTTCTGTTTAAGTTCAGAACAGTTCACTTAGGGCAAAATAACTTGATTTGCATTTAGGTAACATCTAGGAAGACAAGAACTACATACAAGCAGGGACAGATACCCCTTGAAGCGAACAGGCATTTTACAAAAACCAAAACATAGTAAGTGGAGTACCAGGTAGTTTCATACCAAAAGAACATGGACAAAAAAAGTAGTAGAAATTAAACATTATTGATCTAATCACTTTCTTGATCACCATGAGATAAAATCCTATCCATGATATTGGACACTACCTCTTTGGACTCCTTGAGCAACTTCACTCTTTTTCAGCCTACTGCGTTTCTCTGCAACCAACGGTGACTCATCAAGCATTCTCTCGATTCCACCACCGCGAGGTGCCATCAGCTCCTGAACAATCTCCTCTTCCATGTCCTTGTTAATCATTTTTTGGATGCTGAACATTATGTGCAAGGCCATCGAATCAACCAGCCTCATCAAAACAACTTTCAAATAAGCAACGATCCTCATCTTCATATCGAAAGCCTGCTGCACCAAACCTAGATGGTTCCTTAAATGACCAACGTCGACTTCTCCAAGTCCTTTCAGGTTTACTACAGATCCCTTCCCTGCGTTCATAATCTCCATAAACGCTTGTTGTTGACACATGAGCTTATTGTAAGTTGCTAAATAGCCAGGATTACAAGTGTAATCAGTCTGCTTTTCCATACCGATGATTTCTTTTACCCACTCAACTGATTCATTCTTCTTCTTTGCAATGAGGTTCTGAGCGGCTCGTCTAGTAGAAGACTGAAGTTGTGGGTAGTTTTCACAATGATTCATCAACACTTCCATAACAATTTTTTCTATGTAGTTCCACACTCTTCCCACAAATTCCTCTGGAATCGCAGCAACTTCCTTGACTCTTTTCTGCAATATATTTAAGAAAAGGTGTCTAGGAAGGAAATTGGGCAATCCAATCCCATTGGTTTCCTCTAAAGCCCTAATCTCTTCCATCAAGAAATCTCCTTTTTCGTCGAAATTCTTTGAATGCAGCTCATTAGAGTATTGATCAAGCATTTCAACCAGTCTAGCTGTGCAGTGCATTTCTTTTTCATCAGGGTACTCGTCAAACTCCCCGCTTAGAAGAATTTTCTTCAACGAGTCCTTGAATGAACTCAGAATACGCATGAAAGCCGTTAAAGCTTCCGCCAGAGAACTTAAATGCTGAGGCAGCCTGTTGAGTTCAGCCAGATTCATAGCAAGTTTTTCATTGATTTTCCTCTCAATTTCAGGCAAAGATTTCGAAATGATCGTTGCTTGAATGCATACCAACTTTTGTGCCAAAACAGGAATGCCAACCATGGACTTATCAATCTTGGACAAAAGTGGATGGTTTTCAAAAAGACTTGCCTCATTTTTCCTAGCTTCTTCCTAAGACTCATTTCCAATTCTATTCCTTACACAAACATAGCCAAGACCAATGTTCACTTCATCTGCAGTAACTTTCTCAAGCAACCCTTCAGGAGCTCTATCGGCTTTCGTCACAACAGCCAGAGTCCTCTCCCCTGTCTTGTCCACTTTTTGAGACATTCTAATAGACTCACAAGTAGGGAAATCAACAGTAGCTGATAAAACATTCAAGATTATGCTTTCTTGAGGAGATATATACGTCTTGATAATATCAGAAATTTGCTCATAAATGTCTTCAGGTTGTCCCTGAACAGGAACTCTAGTAATGCCAGGTAAATCAACCATGGTCAAGTCAGGGACACCATTTTTTTTCACTACAAGTGTTAAGAGTTTGTTTGATATTCCCTTACCATGTCCAGCAATCTCATCCGTTGTATTAATGATCGCGTCTGCAATGCGAACTTCATCAATATCAACTGACTTCCCATTGTACTCCAAGCAAAGACGCGGTGCAGTACTGAGTTTTGGATCGTTCTGCAGCCTCATGATAAGAGGAACTCTAGTGCAAATCCCTTGTCCTTTAGGGAGGCTTATCCCAGCAAGTGATTCAAGCACACTGGATTTTCCGGACGATTGATCACCAACTACTACAATCGTTGGAAGCTGGATTCCTTCTTGCATTATGTTAAGGTGACGGAGCCTATCAACCCAATCAAGAAGTGGCCTGATTCTATCATTGATAGATGCAACAATGGGAGGAGTACTTGGTGCTACAGCAATGCAATCATCCATTTTTTGAACATTGGAAGGTTTTGTTGATGTATGTTTTCACCATGTTTTCTTGATATAATTTTGAGGGATTCTTTCAGACTTTTGGAAATGTGTTTGGTTCCTTATTTCTTGCTTTTGTATATACTCGTGTGAAGTACACTTGGAAACGAAACGTCAAGAAAAGGGAAAAAAGGTGTTCTAGTCTGGTTTTCTATTAATGGATATGATTGATTGATTAGGGAAGATAGTTCATTTCAGAGGATAATGAGTGCTTCTTTGCCGAGTATAACTGTACTTTAGTATAGACCTTCTAGCTTCTGCCCTCCGGTAGTGACGAAGCCAGAAATTTCATTAAGAATGTTCAAGATTTAATATATACCTATGATGAAAAATAAAATATGTAGACCACCTTTTATTGCACGTGGATACGCCACAAGTTGGAAAAAACAAAATGACTAAACACATATAATACTCCCTCTGTCCTAATTTAGAATATGAATCTCTATATTATGGAAATTCAGTAGCTTAACTATATATTAAGATTTTTGCTTTTATCTTTTTTTATATAATATTCTCTCCGTCTCGTGTGATATTTTAATTCGAGATTCAAACTATGTGCAAATTGAGTCAGTTTGGTGACAATGAGGATAAAAATGAGATAGTCCCTTCGGGGACATCCGATACAAAAAGGATAAAAATGAGATATTCTTAAAGAAAATTAAATTTACTCTAAATCGTAGAATGCAAACTTAGACCTTTTCGCTTAAAATTATACACAAGTTGAAAGTCATGGCCTAAACTCCTGTACCATAAAAATGGCTTTAACTACTTAGGTAACTAAACAAGATATAATATATAGGTAAATACTTATCTTAGTTTGACCTCAATTGATAACAAAATATTTTTATTTTAAAAGTGTACATTTAGACATTTTAGTTTGATTTAAATTGATCTCACAAATATCTCAATTTTGAGAATGTAAATCTAGAATACACCTTCTAAGGCCATCTCCAACCACACTCTAAATTATTCTCTACTCTCTATAAATAGAGTGTAAAAATAGAGAGTGTTTCTCCAACCACTCTTTATTTTACTATTTACTCTCCATAAATAGAGAGGATGAATAATAGCTCTGTATTCATCCTCTCTATTTCACTATTCATTATTTTATTATTATTTTTAGTAATCAATATTTTTATTTTACATGTTTTAAATTATATAAGACCATTAATTAAGTCCCTAATATTCGTAATTATTTTTTGATATAATTTTAAATTTATATTAATTTATGTTATTTTTAATTTAATTTTCATAAATAATATTTTTATTTAAGATATAAGTTAGTTTTATTATAATTTATAGTTGTAAAAAAATATCATCACATAAAAAAATGTACGTATAAAATGAGTAATTAATTTATAATTTAATCTAAAACTGATGCAATTGTTAAATTAGAATAGGGGGACATGAAATTGTTAAAAATACAATACATAACATAACATTTTAAGCCAAAAAAATTACAATAATAATTTAATAATCTGGTAAGTGAGCTCCAGATCCACCAATATCAGAAAAAAAAATTAATAACATTTTAAGGACAAAAATGTTCATTTTGAACTTCGTAATGCATTAGTAGAGCATTTATGAGAGCACCGTAATAATCTTGAAAGTTGAATATTTTTTTAAGATATAATATCTATTTAATTGTATTTCATTTATGATTTTACTTTTATTTGAATTGTCCATTAATATGTAATTTATATAATATTTGCTTAAAATTTATTTTATTTAAAAATTTGAGGTAAAAAATAATTTTATATTACATGAAGATTTTAAAAAAATGAATAATATGTGGTGATTATGTAAACATAGAAGAAATGATTTATTTTAAAATATGAAAATATAATTGAAATAGAAATAATAATATAATATTGAAGAAAAAGAAAATAAAGGATAAAATAGAGAGTAAAATAGAGAGTGGTTGGAATTGCTCCCTTTACTCTTTATATTTAGAGAGTAAAATAGAGTATGATTGGAGATGCCCTAAAAGATGTCTAGATGCATTATCAAAGTTATGATATTAGCGAGATGCGTATGTATCAAGTTAAAATGTCTAGATGGTCATAACGAAAATTAGCGGTATCAAGTTAAAATTATTTATAAGAAGTGTACTTAGATAATGACATTTCCCGTTGAATAGAACTTTCTGCGTCCTATCGCCACGTTCTGGCCCCAGCTGCTTAAACATCCACCGTTCGATAAGCTGTAATCCTACTAAAGTTAATCTAAGCCGTCTGATACCAAAGTGGGACCCAGGACTTCATAAATCTCTGTGATCTTATATAGATTGTACCAGTGACGTTAGTAGGTGACCTTTTTTCGTGTAAACCACAAATGGACCAAAACGGCGTCATTAGCTTCCGCCACCGTCAATCTCCCTCCTCCGATCGGTTTCTCGGCGTCTTCTCTCCGCCGCTGAGCGATGCTGCTCTCGTCGCCGATGATGATGACGATGAGCTTAACGAAGATGACGTGTTCTGGACTGGTAGAGTTTTGACTGAATCTCAACTCCGGTCTACTTCTCCGTCACAAAATAGTCTCCGTCAGTCCTTCCGGCAGAATGAGAAGTTCGGTATTCTCGCCGCCTTACCAGAGGATCACCGGAAACTTGACTTTCCTGTTGTCCGTCGGAAGCCTTCAATTTCTTCCTCACCTTCTAGTACGGAGTCGATACCGCAATCGCCGATTTCATCCTCCCCGTTTTCACGTGCGTTTCCTTTGATTCCAAAGCCTCCTTCAGGTAACAATACTTTTAACCACTCAAAATCCATGCCGGCGAGGAACTTCCAGAACTCAGCTCCGGTCAATATTCCAATGATGGCGAAGAAGACACCAAAGCAGAGCGACCTTGCTGAAGTTGAAATTGACGACGATGATGCTGATGATGAGATGTTACCGCCGCACGAGATGGTAGCTCGAGGATCAATGAGGTCTCCTAGAACCACTTTCTCGGTGCTGGAAGGCGTTGGGAGAACACTCAAAGGAAGGGATCTTCGTCAGGTTCGCAATGCCGTGTGGCGCCAAACAGGTTTTCAGGATTGAATTATGCTCAATAAAATGTTGATATAACTCAAGATCTCTTGTTTTAGATATCTAAAGTTCTAAACTGACCTGATGTTTTTGTTATATTCTGTATATAGGGCAATGAAGAAATGTTTTTACAAATTTCTTCAGTTTTTAATGTGGCTTAAGTGTATTGAAAGAAGATGAAGTTATTAACTAGAAAGAATGGGTGATATGTTGTATCAACATGTACATTTTGGGCAATGATCTCTTTGAATATTAATGCAAGATAGTTTTTTTAGATGTTATATGATTCTGTTGGATGAACTTTGTTATCTGTCAGTTAAAGCCTTTGATCTCTGTTATGTTTGCTATGTCTATAGTGAAAGTTCATAGATTGTTGCCTGTTCTGATGGTTCGTCTGTTGAATTCCCTGTAGTTGATCACGTTTAATCATACACATTATCTAGCAGTTCAGGTGACTTATCTTGCTCCTTCTGTATAATGTGTGAACTGATTAGTTGACAGGTGTTCCAGAAATGTCTGCGATCGAGTAAATAGCTCTACGAACGAATGGATAGGTCCCCCGGAATCAAGTTTCAGTCTTTCCTCCTATAAAGCCTCTGCCTTTACCATGATTTGTTAGTGTCGTTTATCTAGAAGTTTCTCATCTAATTGAAACAGCTGAAATATTTTGCATCTTTCTTTTTTGTGGTGATGGTGGTGTTCAGACCAACTTGCACACACCTTCACTATTTCGCCGAGTACCTTCATCATCTCATCGTCTCACCAGTATCACTAGTTACTAGTGTGAATTTCGAGCAACTCTGTCCACCATAGTTTATAGTGATGGTGTTCAGACCAAAGATCTCTGTTATCTTTGCTATGTCTATAGTGAAAGTTCATAGTTTGTTGCCATGTTCATGTTCAAACGGTACCATTATATCCTGTTTTGGTAGTTTCTCTGCCAAATTCCCCATAGCTGATCGCGTTTAATCACACACATTATCTAGCAGTTCAGGTGACTTCTTCTCAATGTGTGAACTTAATTAGTGAACTGGTTCCCAGAATCAAGTTTCAGTAGTTCCTCCAAGAAGTCCTCTGCTTTTACCATGATTTATACTGTCCTTTAACTAGCAGTTCCCAATCAAATTGAAACAGCTGAAGATATCATGCATCTTTCTTTTTTTTGGGTGATGGTGGTGTTTAGACAAAGTTGCAGACACCTTCACTATTTTGCTTAGTACCTTCATCATCTCATCGTCTCACCAGTATCACTACTGTGAATTTCGAGCAACTCTGTCCACCTAGCTGTTTTTTTCTTCTATCGGAATTGAATCTTGGTTCCTCATGATTTTCGTTCCAACTCTATTATGCATAATCTTGAATGCATCATGTATCTCGACTGTGGCACAAAGCACTTCACACTAGCCTAGTTGTTGGATGCTCTTTCCATTGAGGCTGTAAGTAGAACATCAGTCTTTGACTGTTGCCCTTAATATCTTCAAATCATGGATTGGTCTGCATTGATTTCAAATGATGAAGGTCGGGGGGAAGGTAAATGAAATTACCCGGAATTAGACTTCAATGATCGAAGTTTGATCCAAATGCATGAGCAATGGCACAATCAGCGGACGAAAGAATCAAACTTGAACCACATGAATGTCTCTTTGCTGATGCATCACTTGTACAAGCTTACTGGCTAAGTAGTCCCTGTAACAGCACAGATATATTTAACCTTTTCCTGGTGCCAAGACTGGTTTTTTAGAGCACTAGTGCATCTAAAGCTAGATCATCTTCTTTCTTCATCCAAATAGATTTAAGATTTCTCGATACTCTTGGGGTCGTTTGGTACATGAGATAAGGATAATAATCCCCGGGATAGAATTTGGGATTACCTTTATTCCATATTTGGTTGTGGGTTTAATTAGTTTCGGGATTATTTTACCCCACCATTTATACTAAAATGGTGGGATTACTATCCATATAGAAGGTGGGATATAATAATCCCATGGGATATTCTTGCGGACCTTACCTATTCCATCCCGCATACCAAATGGTGTAAGGCTGAACATAGAGTTGAAATGCAGTTGATTGATTTTTGTAGGCTGAACATGCCATATGTTTGTCATGCTTATCAGATGCAAACGTTATGGTGTGAGGAAAGTGCAATATAGAAATCCATCTAGAGCCGTCCTTTGGGCCAACCACAACCTCTGGATCTCGGGGTTAATGGGCCTGCACCTCTACCCTTTTCCAATTAAATACCAGAGTCAGTTTGCTTGACGCATTACTCATGTGACCTAATACGCAAGTCCCTCGTATCTTTGCCCTCGAAGAAAAAAAGTTTCCTAAGATTATCTTCCTTAATTTTGAAGCACCATAAAATCATGGCCCGATGCCTTTACTTAACTAAGTAGTGTAATCGAAGAGAAAGAAAAGTATATTGCAATGCAAGACATAGTTAATTTTCATTGTAGTGTCATTGAAGAGTAATTGCAAAAGAAAACATATGTAAATAATATTCATGAATTTCAATACAAAAATAGAAAAAATTGTCCTCTATAAAAGATTTTTTTTTTAAAAAAAGAGCAAAAATCACTAGTTCTATCACTCTCTGCGTGCCTTTGTAGCTCCCAACACTCTCTTTAGATATGTCATGATAATCAACAAATTGATGGTCGCAAAAGTACGTCGCAGGCATTTGAGGTAACCGCTAAGGTTCCAATATTGACATTCGGTAAGAACTCAACTCCCAAACCTTCACAAGAAACTTGTAGTTTTCCACAGTTTAAGCGATTATGTGCCTCACGGTGACTCATCTGAACTTTCCCATTTAAACTCACTGAAAATCTAGTGGGACGACCAACATGAACATCATGAACAACATAGTCAACAATATAATCAATATTAGTGTCATTCAAAGCACCAAAAGTGGCATCAATGAAGGTTTGAGTTCTTTCCACTTGATGGAAGCTAGTAGAAACATTGGCTTGCCAATAAACACTGTCATTGTACGTAATTTTTGCCTCAAGATCGTCGTAGTAGAGAATATAATTATTATTAGGGTTCTTGATCATGAAAGTGAGGTTCCAACTGTCAGGATTGTGCAAGATTATACCATCCATAAAATTTCTTGTTACGAAAACACTAGGAGATAGTGAGGTTTACGATACAAGACGAAACTTAGGGTTTTGAAATTCAGTAATAACCCTAGCTAATGAAGAAGCTAGGATAACACCCAATGCTAAAATCATTCCAATCAATATCCCCAAGGCCACATAATAGTGTTTTGGGTCGTTGGTTGGATCATCAATTTCAGTGTTTGTGGTTGATTTCTCCATTAATTCTCAAAAAAATAAATTTTAATTTTGAAAGTGAATGAATAGGGAAGTATTTGTGTTAAGAGTAGAGATTTAGTACTTTTTGTGAATAAGTCATCTTACACAATTACCAGTACCAAATAGAATTAGGAGAATCTTACTTCCTAATTTCTAAGGTTTGTATTCTTAGTTAAGGCCTAATCCATATTCAGATATGGAAAAAAAAAGCACCAAATTACTTTCTACTTTATTTTGAAGCGAGATACATTATGTAGTTTGTAAATTTTAAAATTGAGTATAACACGTAGGTATACATTACGTAATTTGGGTTTTATTTTTAAAAACGGGTAATATTTCTTGATTTGGGGTTTTCCGTGAAATGAGAGGTATAAATGAAAACTTTGGTGACAGCGGAGTATATTTGGTCAGATACTATAACAAAGAGTAATATTAGCTAATTTTTAAAAATAGAGGGGTATTTTTGACCCTTTTCCTCGGATAAACTATACTTTTACACTTGTGTTACGTTTTGCCTTTTTCTTTACTTCTTTTAATTTGGATAATTTCTTCAACATCTATCTTTTAGTGGTTTAATTTTCTCAATTTCTAATATTTTAATTAATCTATATATGTATTAAAGTCAAGGAAAATTCATAGTAATATATAGTTTTAGTATTCGACTATCATCAGTTTATGCCCCGAGGACACTCGATGAATATTACTTATTTAGTTTGACTCTAAGCGGGCAGCAGGACGGGGCATTTCACTTAATAGCGGGCGAGACACAAGTCTTGAGACATGAGGCGTAAGCACTACAAATCTTTAATTTTTTTATAAATTTATACTTTAATAAAATAGCATAATAATACAAAAAAATGTAGAAAGTGCAAAATGTGTAATAAAATTAAAGAAACTTATAGAAAATAAATTTTTTAACATATTTTGACAAGTATAAACAATGCAATCTAAAAGTTATCATTAGATACAAATCAATTATATGCCTTAATTTCCAAATAAATGAAAAATCACAATTTCTAAAAAAATATGTTGTCGAATTACATATATTACCTCTCTAAACTTTAATAAAATAGCATAAAACCACAACAAAAATTGTAGAAAGTGCAAAAAGTTAAAGAAAATTAAAGAAACTCATAAACAATAAAATTTCTAGCATATTTTTACAAGTATAAACAATATAATAGTATAAGAGTTATCATTAGATACAAATCAACTGTATGTCTTAATTTTCAAACAAATGAAAATCACAATTTCTTAAAAAATGTTGTCAAATTATATATATATATTACCTCTTTAAAATTAAGTAAATAATCAATGAACATTATCAGATGTATAATTTAAAATATTACTCTTTCGTGAATAAATACAAACTTGCTTTTAAATAGCAAATAATAAAAGTCTCTTAATTTTGAGAGGCATAATTTAACTAAACATGAAGACCAATAGAAAGTGAAGATATAAATTTCAGTTGTCTAGATATTTTTAGAAGGATGTTTGAATGATATTTATCCTTATGCAGTTCTCAACTACTCTCTCCATTTTACTTAACTATATCAAAAATAGATGTTTCATTTTTATTTGTCCATTTTAGCAAATCAAAAGAGTTTTATTACTTTTTTTCATACTACTCTTAGTATTAAATAGTAACTATCTAAAGTAATAATAGTCAAATTTAGAGTTTCAAAGTAATAAAAATAATACACCTCTAATTACAGTGTTTCTAAGAGGTGTGCTACGTCAACAGGGGTCAAGTAATATGAAACAGATGGAGTAGTAATTATGCAATACTAAGGCTTGTTATTTGAGTAATTAACTCTCAATCTTCATATTTCTATAGATGAATAGAACTTTTATTATTCACTTGTTAAAGAATTTAAGGGTCAACAATGTTAAATTAGGGAATTTGACATATCATTTTGGTAGGAATTATTAAGCGGACCCCGAATATTGAGCGTTAAATGTGTTTAGGGTTCACAATCAAATTCTTTTTTTTTCTGGGACATAAGCCTCACAAAATTAAGCTGGAGTCTCAAGATGTTTTGCAAGTGTCCGCGAGCCCAGGAAGAAATCCTAAAAAGCCTTTTAAAACAAAGGTTCGACTTTCTAAAGTTGGGGTAGGTTTGTTAGGGGGAGTGGGAGAAAATAAACTTTGTCCACCTTAATGGATTAGGGTAGAATTAGTTCGTTGTTTAGTTGACAACTCACAAGGATTTCAAAAGAATATTTTCTATCCTTTCCAATCTATATATCTGCTCCATCATCTTCCTTTTTTTGCCTTTTGATTCAAAAGTTGACATCATTAATAATTACATTTTCATACACTAGCTACTATATACTACTCCCTTCGTTTCAAATTGATTGACCTATTTTGACTTGCCACGGAGTTTAAGAAAATAAAGAAGATTTTTGAATCTTGTGGTCTTAAATTAAAGATACGTGGAATGTACCAAAATGCTCTTTAATCCTGTAGTCTTAAGCATGCCACGTGGAAAGTTGAAATTAAAAAGTTACTAAAAAAAGAAAGGGTTCATTCTTTTTGAAACAGACTAAAATAGAAAGTAGGTCAAACAAATTACAACAGAGTGAGTATTTTATTAACTAACCACTCTTCTTGCTCCATTACCAAAATAATAAAAAAATGGTCATTAATATAAGTCCATCCTACACAATTAAACCTCCCTATATAAGTCCTACACCATCTTGCTATTCTCATCACAATCAAGCAAATAGCCACTCAAACCTTCATTTAAATTCTAGCCACTTTTGTTCTTATTTTCTTCTTTCTTTACAACATGGAGAAAAGTGAATCAACCAAAATTGATGTTGTGGAAACCAACAAAGAAAGGAAAGGAAAAGCCCCACTTTTGGGAACAGCTGCTCCTGTTGTTGCTGCTGCTGCTACTCATAAACATGCAAAAGGAGGTGCTAAAAGAGGCATTGCAATTTTTGACCTCATTTTAAGAATAGCCGCTTTTGCTTCTGCATTAGGTGCTGCTGTTGCTATGGCTACCACTGAAGAAACTCTTCCTTTTTTCACTCAGTTCTTTCAGTTCGAAGCTAGCTATGACGATCTTCCAACTTTCACGTAAGCAAATTAATAGCCTGTTTGGTCAAACTTTCAGAATATGCTTGTTTTATAAGTTGTTTTCGAAAAACAAAAACATTTTATGTTTAGCTAATTAATTTGAAAAAACATTTTTCCCAAGGACACCAATGTGTGTTTGACAAAGATTTTGAAAATGCTTCTCTGGAAAAACTATTTTTTTTCAGCTTCTGCTATTATTCAAAAACACTTACCACATTCGTTTCAATTTGTTTGACTTATTTTGACTTGACACGGAGTTTAAGAAAATAAAGAAGACTTTTGAATCTTGTGATCTTAAATTAAAGATATGTCAAACATACCAAAATGTCATTTAATCTTGTGGTCTTAAACATATCATACAGAGAGTTGGAATTAAAGAGTTGCTAAAACGGGAAATGGTCATTCTTTTTAAAACGAACTAAAAAGAAAAGTACGTCAAATAGATTGAAACGGAGGAGTATTTTAAAAAAAAAAAAAAAACTTGGCCAAACGCCTCAAATTTTTGAAATACGCACTTTTGGGCTTCCTAGAAGCTTTGCCAAACAGACTATAAACTTTCAAAATTGGCGACTTTTTAAAATTATCTATGTGCATGACATGTAAATAATTATACTACTATATAGTATATGGGAATTAATTAATTAATTAATTTTCTATATGTTACAGGTTTTTTGTGGTAGCAATGGCAATAGTTGTTGCATACCTTGTCCTCTCTGTACCTTTCTCTATAGTGTGCATTGTACGACCCCATGCAGTTGTGCCAAGGCTCCTCCTCATTATATTTGATACGGTACGAATACTTCTCTAATTTATTAATACAAAGTATATAGGATCTTGCGTAAATAGCATCGACTTATTATCAGAGTGATTGTAATGTTTTATTCAATAACAAACCTAAATTTAGATTACCGGGTACTCAAGCACCCATTGTGTTTAACCCTGCACCCGAACTTTGTGAAATGATTCAAATTTGTCCTCTGATAATAGTTATGCTCTCCTTCATTAACGGCGGAAGCTTTACAACGCATGTACCTTTTTTTATAAGGGAAGATAATGGTCAAATTTGCCCTTGAATTACGCAAAATAGTCTAGATTTGGCCCTGATCATATCGACTGGAAATGTTATTGCAAAGTGGTAGTGAATGACACCTCTTATTTAAAGAATGTAGAATGGTACTTTTTATTAAAGGGTATCTCCACTATGATCGTAAGAAATTAATCTTTTTTAACATTGTTATGTTTTTGACAATTTTGAAGGTGATCATTGCATTGGCAACGGGTGCAGCAGGGTCATCAGCAGCCATAGTGTACTTGGCTCACAATGGAAACCAAGATGCAAATTGGCTAGCAATTTGCCAACAATTTGGTGATTTCTGCCAAAGGGTCAGTGGAGCCGTGGTGGCCGCCTTTGTCACGGTGGTGATCTTGATCCTCATGGTGGTTCTGTCTGCTTCCGCTCTTCGAAGACACTAAGGACGAGCTCATCTTTATGAAATAAAGTATTTGCTATTGTTTATAACGTCTTCATTCACTCGTCTCGTTATTTCAAAATTGGTCAAAATGGTGAAAAGTACTCGTTGATCTTTGTACATTGGACAAAAAAATTAGTGCTATTGGATCTTATTGTTGATGTCTTTCTTTTGTTTTGTTAAGGTGTGGATCTTGTGTTTATGTCTGTTATTAAAAAGGGGGAATTTGGGAAGTCTTGTAAAACACAATTGGTAAATTCAGAGAATCTATATTGCAAATTATGTTGTAATTTTCATAGTGAACTATATGTATGGTAATTTTCACCCCTGTATTGCGACTTAATTCCTAATCTTAACTTTTATTTTTTTTAATTAAAACAATATTGTTCTGATTATATGTTCAATCTGAACCAAACATGTAAAGCTACATGTTTATTTAGAAAATAATTTAAAAATATGATTTGAATTATTTTTACCATAATAAATCACAAATCATTCCATTAGAAATGTGTGATTGCACTCCTCTATTTATTCTGAAATTCTCCAATTAAACACTCATTTAATTGTTCATGTTAAGATTATAGATACTAATTAGTAAATTAAATTACCGATGAATTTATTTAATGATTAATTTTCTTTAGAGCACTGCATAACTTATTTCATGTGTCGAATTTATAAATTCACTTGCAAAGTTTGATACAATAAAAACTTATAAGCTTCTCAAAAAGCGTATCATCAATCTAAAACATGGATTTCACCAACTAACTTATTATTTCAATAATATATATTATTATCATCCAATCTACCAGGCATATTGATACATCTAGGGCTGCATATCACTAGGTTTGATTCAGTTTTGAAGTTTATCAGTTATCAATTTGTAGATATGCTAAACTGTTATAGAACCATTAAGATATTAGTTTATCGGTTATCCATCATTATCGGTTTAATCATTAAGATTTCATACAAAAAAATTATTTAAAATCACTTAGAAACAAGGTGATAAATCAAATGAACCATGCACATGAGTTGACAGATTGCATCTTGCTCAAAAGCAAACACTGACACCTTGTAGATATTCCCATAGTTTTAGACAGTCATAAATCAAAATATGACACTAAACCCTTAGTCAAGGACTTTATATATCATGGTATAAATATAATTTATTAATTTGTCTATGGGATTATCGGTTAACCCGTTAAGAAGAAACCTCAAACCATTATGAACCGATAACCTTATATAAAGAAAGATCAAAATCGTTATCGAGATTGCTAAACTAATAACACATTACCGATAAATCGATAACTTTTTTTTGATTTGGGTTATTGATTTTGGTTTGGTTTTGAACAGCCCTACTAGGGGTGCTTATCGGTCAGTTTGATTTTGTGTATTATCGATTTTCGATTTGTAAACATGCAAAATCAATAACCAAACAAATAAGATATTCGTTATCGATTTTTGGTTAATCAATTTTTGGTCTTTAACGATTCAATTTTTGATTTAACCCATAAAAAAATGCTCCTATAATTTCTTTGTTTTCTCTTATTTTCATCTGTTCATATATACATTACCTCCAAGCATAAAATTCTACACAAATTACAAGCATAAGAGAATTCAAATATGTTATTACTAAAACAAACTTGTTTTCTTTCTGGTTAATTAGCAAACGTGAATGAAGTAGCAACTAGCAACAGTAGCAATCTCTCAAAAAGAAAAATAAGGGTAATTCATAGTTTACACTGATGGGTAAAATCTCATCAAGTCAACGACTTTAGAAAGAAAACAACAATATTATGACAACAACTATAAAATACAAAAAATAATAGGATATATATTTAAAATCTAAAGCCATTCTTATATAATTAGGTATAAAAATATAATTTTGATATAATTTTATTGGATTATCTGCCTAACCATTAACTAAAACCTTAAACCAAAACTGAATCGATAGCCCAATAACAATATTTACAAAACCATTCAAAAAATCTTAATTCAATAACCCAATATCAATAAATCAATAATATTTTTTTTTAATTTGATTTATCGATTAAATCATTTTTTGCATACCCGTAATGATCACAATTATTGGCGCTTTAGAGATAAAAGTCCACAGTTTGAATGTCATTGATGCTAGGACGACGACGTTCCATTGGAGTCGTATTGTTTTGACGAGAAAAGTACTTTTGAGCATGACTGGCCACTTGCCTCGATGTCTTTGAAACGACATAGTACTTTGAAATGTCCTTCCATTTTCCCTTTCCAAATCTGTTCAGTCCCATAAGAAACAACCTATATATACATGCCACATGATTAAAAAAAATGTATATGCTTAAATTTTGAAAAAATAAGAAAAATTAGAATTAAAAAATTTAAGAAGTTTTATGTTATGCTTTGTTTGTAAAAAAAATTATATTATCAAACACACAAAAGATATACAAATAAGCTTGAGATTTATAATATGAAAATTATAATATATATTACATACATAGCAAAATTGAGAGTACTAATAATGAATACTTGCAGACAATAGAAGTAAATGAAATTAATTGCAAAACTACAAATAAGTTTCTTGAAGAAGAAATTTATTTGTCTTGATTGTATAATTTACGATTCAGTGGCCTAACGATTTTTTTTATTTAAATAGTTTTTTCATGAACAAGGAGCTAAGCCTCATATGAAATTGAAGAAATACTTAAACCACATAAAATGAAAGGGTAAATTCATACATCAAAGAAAAAATAATAGTGAGTAATAAAAGAACTCAAATAAATTTAAAACTTACCATTCCAGAAGTAACAAAGAAATCAAACCTAACATGTAAAAATATATGATAAATCATAAAAATAAAGGTTGTAGAACATTTATGTGTAAGTTAGTTACACCTAAAATAGTATAAAAACTAGAAGCAAAATTTACTCATGTTCGTCTTTAGTCCATCGAATCCACGGTCGACGATGTGGACGGTTGTTTTCAACTTGAGTTAATGGCATACCATTAAGCGTGACCTCCATTGAAAGAAGAAGAAAAATGCTATAGTAGGTGTGATATTCACTTAGTGACTACTTGAGTGACTTAGAGTGAAGTTATTTCTCTTTGGACATTTGATGTGTGTCAGAGTCTAATAGTTATGTTCTTTTATAGTCGAAAAAATTAATTTAAGATTAGGACAAATTTAAATCTTATGGTAAGAAGATCACATTTTTATCAATCTCTAAGTAGATTCTTATAAATATTGATGTCGGCTGGATTAGACAAAAGATTACATTTATTGACCAACTTTACATGGATTCTTCTAGAATTAATTAAGTCAGTTTCATTTTAGATAGGCCCAAATAGATCATTTATATATTAAGTATTCACATTGTCAATGCTTTATTTGGATCCACTGAAAAATAAAATTTATTACACATAATAACATTTATGATATTAAGGTTTCATATATCGTCAATGTATTTTGTTCACTTATATCCTTTGAGATTTTTTTGAATTTGCATGACATTTTCTCTTTCGATTGTTGAAGAACTTTAGCATTTGGGGAATAGTCTAGCATTTGGGGAATAGTCTGTCGGGTTTTGTTCAAGTACAATGTATTGATGAGGCACATTTTGTTCTACGAAATTGCATTATAACATTACATAAGTTCGAATTATGTTGAACTAGTTTAATGTATGTGATTCGATCTAAACTATGTTTAATTATATTTTGAGATTGGATATCTATCCCAAATAATAAAAAATTAAATTTGGGTTACAACACATAAAATTATTCGTCAATCGATTCGATACATAAGGTTATGAATGTTTTACGAAATTATTGTGCAAAAACTAAAAATTCATCTAAGTGTTAAAACGAGACAGGACCTCACTCAATAAAACTAAGAGTGAGGCAGGGGACCTCGCCCAATGATGCTGAGAGCGAGACAAGGTCTCGCTATGGGCCGCGTGTCATGAACTCATGTCCCTTGCTTTAGCTTCGCTCGGTAATCCTCCCCAGTACCTGTAGGACTTGCTGTAGACTCTATAAATACATCTCTAGCTCAGGAATTTGGTTCTACTATGTTTTTTAGCCTTTTTTTTAAGAGAAAACACCCTAAGTCTTCTCTCAAACGTCTAAGATGACTTCCTACTCAATTCATTCTATTCTAATGTTGATTATATCCCGATTTAACACATGAACTCACAGATTTTGAGAGTTTGATTCGTGATCATTGAAGAAATTTCTTGGGATTCTTAAAGATTCATCATCAATCGATTTTAAGCACGTTTAGAGTGTTGATCTTAGCAAGTATTTGAGGTATGCCAATTTCTAAAAACCTTCTTTCAAAGTATATGCCTAGTTTTCATAAACTAAATTTCAAAGCATGACTCTTTATCTAATTAAATTTTCTTACGAAGTATAAATTTTTGATAAACGTCTCTTTGAACATGTGATGTGACGCTAATTTACGTCACTTTCGACTCCTTTTTACTAAGAACAATCGTACGTTTTCAAGCAACCGTTGTTGTTTTTGATGTTTTTGTGTTGTATTTGTAGGAAATGGAAACAAACACGGAAACGGAAGAAAATACGCGAAAAACAACATTCTGCCTAAGAGTGACGGCCTGAGTGACGGCCCGTCACAAGGCTGACGGTCCGTCACTGGGACCGTCAACTTAAGGCAGTGTTGCTGCCTAGCAGTGACGGCCCAGGCGACGGTCCGTCACTGCCTTGACGGTCCGTCAAGCCTGGCCGTCACGCTAAGGCAGTAGCACTGGTCGGCGACCCGCGTTTTGGGGATTCCTAGCCCGTTTTGGATTTGGTTTCTTTGGCTCCTATAAATACCCTATGTTAGGTTTATGTTAATAATTATTCACCCATTAGTTTAAACACGTTTTGAATTAGTTTTTGGGAGCAAGAACACGTTTCTTGAATTAACATTCGTGTTCTTGATTCGTTCTTGAGTTCTTGGTTTCTTTTGTCCTTGGATACTTGAAGATTGTCCTCAATATATTGTAAGGATCTCGTTTCTTTATTATTTTATGAACATGACTTTCTTCTTTTCATCTTCAAGCATGAGTAACTAAAACTCCCGCAACTAGGGTTGTGGGAGCCATGGCAAACGTAGTAATATAGATTCCGGGTAGCATTGGGTTCGATATATGTATTGTCACGTTGTTAATCATACTTTATGTCACGTTTTCTAGTGGTTGCAAACATTAGAACATGCCTAGGTTTAATTTGCTTGAGTAAAGAGATTAAAACCGGGAAAAATTGATTAACGACAAGGATTCGAGACTACCAACTCTCGTCTTAAAGATTAATGCCGTAACTGGATTAGTCTACTTGATGTTAGGATTGAGAGCTAAAAAGCACATCTTTTTGAGATCGAAAGAAGATAAAAGGAAATTTGTTTATTTGGTCGAGAGACGTTTAGACGATACAATAGACGCAATCACATCGTGACACGCATATAGAAAGAACCCGGTTAAGCCTAGAATCGATATTGTTACAACGCCATGGTGAACACATCCCTAGTTCATCCTCTCATACTGATTTAAACTCCTACGTTTATTATTGTTTTGTTTACAATTTGATTACAAAACCCCCCTTTTTATTTATCGGAAATAATTGATCACTAGTCATCTACTTCACCAAAGTCTTAATCTTCACCATATTCTCTGTGGGATTCGACCCCAACCTTGTTGGGTTCTTTACTTGACAACGATCGCTTACGCTTCATTAATTTGAGGTGTAGTTTGAGCGTTATCAAAAAAGTGGCGCCGTTGCCGGGGAATACGGTTTTTGATTAAGTCTAGTGTGTTTATTTGACTCTTAGTCATTCTGGGGTGTCTTGATGAAGTCTGAGTAATCAAGACACCCGCGTCGTGCCGCGACGTTAAATCAGGCGCTGTATGGGAGGCAACCCATAAATTGTTGTTGTATTATAGTCTAATTAATTCGTGGGGAAACCTGTGAGTCACCACCGAGGGTTTTTGTTGCCGAGTTCTTTTCCCTCCGGTGTGCTATCTAGTAGAACCGGCATGTTTAGGTTGTTTATTTTAAAATTTTTTTAGTGTCTATAGCAAAGCATGCGATTTCTTATCAAAGTAGCGCCCCTTTAAAAATTTTCTGGTTTTGCACTTATGTTGAAACGATTGACTGTCTGGATCCTTGGATGTCATTGTGTGATTATGAGTAGAATGAGTATGCTTAAGCCGAGCGGTTGTTTGATAGTTTGTAGCGATATAGTTTCTTGGTGCCAAGAGCGTGTGAGATTATTGTTATAAATTCTTACTCTGTGCATGCATCTAGAACTTGCCCGGTCTATTTGTTAAGTTCGAAGTTTGGTTGCTTAGGAAAGGATCACAGGCCCTTTTTGTGTGCAGTCCACTTAACCTAAAAGACCGTCCAAATATAAATAATCCCTTGATCCCTGTTTGAGCCATAATTGACCTTATTCTTTCAATAACCTGTCACCATTCCCGTTTAACTTTGAATCCCTATTTTGGCCCTGGTCCTTCCTTAGACACCGTGCACCTCAACGCAGGCAATCAGCCTAAGTTGAGGGTGGCTACTATAGAGGTAAACCCTGTTTTGGCCCTGGTCCGCCCTTGGACATTGTGCACCTCAACGCAGGCAGTCAGCCTAAGTTGGGGGTGGCTACTACAGAGGTGAATGATAAGAAAAAGAGGATGGAGATGGTTGGTTGTGAATAGAATGAAAAGTCCGGGTGTGTGCCTAAGAAAAGAAAAATAAAAAGAAGTGAAAAAGTAATAAAAAGAATTGTCAAAATATAGAGGCCGCACCTGTAGCTACCTGTAGCTAGAAAGAAGGGAATAAAGAGGTGAATAAGGA